>JAVSCE010017217.1:0-35256 GCA_032199065.1 Smutsia gigantea | reverse complement strand
AGCAACAGATTTCTTTGTGTTAATTTTGTATCCTGCAACTTTGCTGAATTCAGATATTAGTTCTAGTAGTTTTGGAATGGAATCTTTAGGGTTTTTTGTGTACAGTATCATGTCATCTGCAAATAGTGACAATTTGACTTCTTCTTTACCAATCTGGATGCCTTGTATGTCTTTGTTTTGTCTGATTGCCGTGGCTAGGACTCCAGTACTATGTTGAATAACAGTGGAGAGAGTGGGCATCCCTGTCTTGTTCCCGATCTTAGATGAAAAGCTTTCAGCTTCTCGTTGTTAAGTATGATGTTGGCTGTGGGTTTGTCATATATGGCCTTTATGATGTTGAGGTACTTGGCTCTATACCCATTTTGTTGAGCGTTTTAATCAGGAATGGATGCTGAATTTTGTCAAATGCTTTTTCAGCATCTATGGAGATGATCATGTGGTTTTTGTTCTTCTTTTTGTTGATGTGGTGGATGATGTTGATGGATTTTCGAATGTTGTACCATCCTTGCATCCCTGGGATGAATCCCACTTGATCATGGTGTATGATCCTCTTTGATGTATTTTTGAATTCGGTTTGCTAATATTTTGTTGAGTATTTTTGCATCTACGTTCATCAGTGATATTGGTCTGTAATTTTCTTTTTTGGTGAGGTCTTTGCCCGGTTTTGGTATTAGAGTGATGCTGGCTTCATAGAATGAGTTTGGAAGTATTCCCTCCTCTTCTATTTTTTGGAAAACTTTAAGGAGAATCGATGTTATTTCTTCTCTATATGTCTGGTAGAATTCAGAGGTGAATCCATCAGGCTCAGGGGTTTTGTTCTTGGGTAGTTTTTTGATTACCAATTCGATTTCGTCACTGGTGATTGGTCTGTTTAGTTTTTCTGTTTCTTGCTTGGTCAGTCTTGGAAGGTTGTATTTTTCTAAGAAGTTGTCCATTTCTTCTATGTTTTCCAGCTTGTTAGCATATAGATTCTCATAATATTCCCTTATGATTCTTTGTATTTCTGTGGGGTCCATCGTGATTTTTCCTTTCTCATTTCTGATTGTGTTTATGTGTGTAGATTCTCTTTTCCTCTTAATGAGTCTGGCTAGGGGTTTATCTATTTTGTTTATTTTTTCAAAGAACCAGCTCTTGGTTTTATTGATTTTTCTATTGTTTTATTCTTCTCAATTTTATTTATTTCTTCTCTAATCTTTATTATGTCCCTCCTTCTGGTGACTTTGGGCCTCATTTGTTCTTCTTTTTTCCAATTTCAGTAATTGTGTCTTTAGACTATTCATTTGGGAATGTTCTTCCTTCTTTAAATAGGCCTGGATTGCAATATACTTTCCTCTTAGAACTGCCTTTGCTGCGTCCCACAGAAGCTGTGGCTTTGTGTTGTTGTTGTCATTAGTCTCCATATATTCTTTGATTTCTGTTTTGATCTGGTCGTTAACCCATTGATTAATTAGGAGAGTGTTGTTAAGTCTCCATGTATTTGTGAGCTTTTTTGATTTCTTTCTAAAATTTATTTCTAGTTTTATACCTTTGTGATCTGAGAATTTGGTTGGTAGGATTTCAATATTTTTGAAATTACTGAGGTTCTTTTTGTGGCCTAGTATGTGGTCTATTCTGAAAATGTTCCATGTGCACTTGAGAAGAATGTGTATCCTGTTGCTTTTGGGTGTAGAGTTCTGTAGATGTCTGTTAGGTCCATCTGTTCTAGTGTGTTGTTCAGTGCCTCTGTGTCTTTACTTATTTTCTGTCTGGTTGATCTGTCCTCTGGAGTGAGTGGTGTGTTGAAGTCTCCTAGGATGAATGCATTGCTGTCTATTTCCTCCTTTAATTCTGTTAGTATTTGTTCCACATATGCTGGCGCTCCTGTGTTGGGTGCATATATATTTATAATGGTTATATCTTCTTGTTGGACTGACCCCTTTATCATTATGTAATGTCCTTCTTTATCTTTTGCTACTTTCTTCGTTTTGAAGTCTATTTGTCTGATACAAGTACTGCAACACCTGCTTTTTTCTCTTTGTTGTTTGCATGAAATATCTTTTTCCATCCCTTCACTTTTAGTCTGTGTATATCTTTTGGATTTGAGGTGAGTTTCTGGTAGGCAGCATATAGATGGGTCTTGCTTTTTTATCCATTCTGTTACTCTGTGTGTTTTGATTGGTGCATTCAGTCCATTTACATTTAGGGTGATTATTGATAGGTATGTACTTATTGCCATTGCTGGCTTTAGATTCGTGGTTACCAAGGGTTCAAGGGTTGCTTCTTTACTATCTAACAATCTAACTTAACTTTCTTGTTATTGTAAACACAGTCTGATGTTTCTTTCTTTCTCTCCCTTCTTATTCCTCCTCCTCCATTCTTTCTATAATAGGTGTTTTATTCTTTGCCTTTTGTTGGTATTTGGATGGTCTGCTTTCTTTGCTATGATTTTTTTTTCCCTCTGGTGACATCTTTTTAGCCTTAGGTGTGCTTCCATCTAGAGCAGTCCATTTAAGATATCCTGTAGTCGTGGTTTATGAGAGGCAAACTCTCTCAACTTTCGTTTATCTGGAAATTGTTTAATCCTTCCATCATATTTAAATGATAATCGTGCTGGATACAATATTTTTGGTTCGAGGCCCTTCTGTTTCATAACGTTAAATATATCATGCCATTCTCTTCTGGCCTGTAAGGTTTCTGTTGAGAAGTCTGATGATAGTCTGATGGGTTTTCCTTTGTAGATGATCTTTTTTCTCTCTCTAGCTGCCTTTAATACTCTGTCTTTATCTTTGATCTGTGCCATCTTAATTATTATGTGTCTTGGTGTTGTCTTCCTTGGGTCCCTTGTGTTGGGAGATCTATGAGCTTCTGTGGACTGCGAGACTATTTCCTTCCCCAGCGAGGGAAAGTTTTCAGGAATTATTTCTTCAAAGACACTTTCTATCCCTTTTTCTCTCTTTTCTTCCTCTGGTACTCCTATAATGCGAATATTGTTCCGTTTGGATTGGTCACACAGTTCTCTTAATATTCTTTCATTCCTAGAAATCCTTTTATCTCTCTCTGCCTCAGCTGCTCTGTACTCCTGTTCTCTGTTTTCTATTCCATTAACAGTCTCTCGCATCTCATCCATTCTGCTGTTAAGCCCGTCGATCGCTTGTCTGATTTCTGTATTGTCTTTCTTCAGTTCCCTCACTTCCTCCCTCAGCTCTTGCACATTTCTCTGTAGGTCCATCAGCATGGTTATGACTTTTATTCTAAATTCTTTTTCAGGGAGGCTGTGAATTTCCATCCCTTCAGACTCCCTCTCTGGGGTTGTCTGGTTGATTTTGGTCTGAACCATATTCCTCTGTCTTTTCATGGCTGTATAATTTGGTCACTGATAGTTGCCACGTATGTCAGCTGGGCTCTTTAAGACTTTAAAAAGAGAAGAAAAAAAAAGAGAAAAAAAAAAAAGAAAGAAAGAAAAAAAGAAAAAGAAAGAAAAGAAAAACAAAAACAAAACAAAAAACAAAACAAAACAAAACAAAAAAAAATGCCCACCGGACGTAGATTCTGTGGGAATGCTCTAGGTGGCGCTATTGCCCCACTATTCCACAGCTGTGACTGTGCCGCTCCGCAGGGCCCTTTATCGCTCTGGCAGGGGTGGGAACGAATAGGAGGCTGTTGATCTCAGTGAGAAGTGTTAAGTATGGCTACGCTTCCTCAGTCGCCAGCTAAGGCGTCTGAAACTCCCCAGGACTCCCAGCCTGCTGGGCTGAGTGTGCTGGGGCGATCCGGCTCCTCCGCTGGGCTCCTGTCTCTTTAAGACCGCTGAGGAAAGCGCGCACTTTTTTTTTCCTTCCCGGAGCCGGCTGCAAGCCCCCTGGCGCGTTCCCCGCTCAGATCCTGCCCCTCTGTCTCTCCAATCTCCGCTGCACTGCGCAATGTGGGTCAGCGCTCCCCGCGCAGATCCCCGGGGCTGGCTACTTCGCGGGGTGTACTTCCACTCCCTCCCGGCTCTGAATCCTCTCCTCCCGCCGGTGCGCTGGGGTGGGGGAGGGCTCGGGTCCCGCCGGGTCGCGGCTCCGTATCTTACCCGCCTCTTGGGGTGCCGAGTCCTCTCGGGTGTAGCTGCACGCTGTGCGCTTTCCTGCGTATTCTCGTCTCTCTTTTAGGAATAGATGTATTTTCTGTGTTTTCGTAGATAAATATAGTGTTGGGAGGAGATTTCTGCCGCCCTGCTCACACCGCCATCTTCCCGGAAGTCAATATATATTTTCTTTCTTATACACTATTTATATCCTTTACCCATTTTCTACTGAGTTTTCTTCTTAGAGCTCTTTATATACTAAAGAAACTTACTCTTTGTGAAGTCAGTTACAAATATGTTTGCCTTGCCAGTTTGTAGTCTGTCTTTTGATTTTGTTTGTGGCAAATTTACCATGTAAATATGTTTTCCTTTTAAGCTGTACTAAAATGTAACCATCAATATTTTTATGACTTCTGGGTTTTATGTCATACAGAGTTCTTCCTCACTTTGAAATACTTTTTAAGTTATCATTTAATTTCTTTCAGACTTTCTTTTTCATTTTTACATTTGAATATGTGATCCATTTGTTAACTTGTTTTGGTATAAGGCATGATGTATGGATCCAATGTAATTTTTTTCCAAATGGTTACCTAGTTGTTCTCATGCAATTAAGTTATATATCTTTTCTCCTCCGATTTAAAATACCAATTTTATAATATTCTAGTTCCAATATGCATTTGGACCTAATACTGGATTTTTACCTTCTATTCCATTGATCTACTTCTTTTACTGTATTTGAAAGAAATTATAGTTTTTATTGACATTTTAAATTTCTTTTCAAGTTAAATCAATAAATATTTGTTGTAAAAGTTTGGGAAGTAGAAAAAAGTATACAGAGAAAATAAATATCATCCCTGAACCTACCATAAATAACTAAATATTGTAGTGTTTGTCCTTCCAATATTTTCCTATGTCATTTTATTTTTTACCCAATTGAGGTGATACAATGTAAATCTAATTTTTAGTCCCCAAATCAAGTGTGATCGAAATGCCCAAAGTGAAACTAGTCACCATCTCATCCAGATGGAACCCCCTCCTCTGTCTGCCATCTGCCCAGATACTCAGTGCAAGAGGTGGGGCTGCCCTTCCCTGCCCCCTGGCGTTCTAGTCGCCAAGTCCTCCATATTCTCCCTCCAGAGACTCACAGTCCTAGACTGTGAAATCCTCTCAATATACAGATGCAGAAGTCAAGACCCAGGTGAGGGTGTGGAGAGAGTAACATATAAAAGTCAGAATGCTTGTAATTGCAGGAAACAGAGGACTCAAATAAAAACAGCTCAGCCAGGAAGTGGGCTTATCATCCCCCATACTGAGAGGTCCAGGGATAGAATGAATCCAGGGTGTGTTAACTCAGTGCCTCAGTGATATCATCAAGGACCCTGACCCTGACCCTTGCCATCTGTCCATTATGCCATCCCCGGTATATCAGCTTTTGTCCTCACTTTTCTCCATGTTACTGCAAGATGGTGGCAGTAGTTCCAAGTACCATTCTTCCCACATAATATTACATAAAGGCCAGAAGGGAGCATGCCCCTTCCTAATAACACATTGCCCAAAGCAGCAGTGGGGGTGGTTGGGAAATGTAAGAGGTTACTTTTGGTTGTCATGGGGATTGTGGGACACTACCAGCATTTAGTGGCCAGGGAACAGGGATGCTAGATATCCTGTAATGTTTAGGAGAGTTGGTTAAGTGAAACGTTAGCTCTCATTCTTCACAATATTCATGTAAGTGAAAAACAATTTAACTATTTTTACATACAAAACTTGTTTGCATGGTTTTAATGTACACTGAATTTTCCAGAAATGTAACGGCTATAAATTGAGGAAGGATTGTAATTTGTTTTGCTTGGCACTTCCTCGAGAGTCAGTCACTGTGTTAGATGTCAGTGCCCCTAGTGGTATCAGGGCTGCAGGTATCATGCCCTTGTATCATCCTCTGTGGGTAGTGGCACTTGTGATTCTGTATTAAAGTGTAAACATCCAACTTCTCTCTTTGGTTATTTCTTCTAGTATAGCAATGCTCAAGTATTTACATGTTGAAAAACAGATTATTAAAATTAGTTTCCTTTTTTTCCCTTTATATCACACTTGAAGCATTATATTGATTTTTTTTTTGAAATTATGTGTCAGTAGATTCCATTCTCTAAATTTCATTTCAGTAGGGAAGGAGGCATTACAAAATACTTGTTATGAAAGCAATTGGGCCAGACAGGATTGCAATCCACTGGCTTCCAGAATAAAGTCTAGACAGCTTAGTCTGGCACTTAAAATCCTTAATGGATCAGATTAAAAACCCACTTTTCTGGACCTGTCTCATGGCAGCATCCCTGAATGTTGTACTTCAACCACCAAGATTAGTATTCCGTTTTCAAACACACCAAGTTATAGTAATAGTGCACACTGGGTGCTTACAAGTCAGGCTCTGTGCCAAGTGCTTTAACATCAAGTTTGGCTTTCAGTGCTTCCGACAACCAGTGAAGCATAGATAGTTTTCTTATTCCCATTTTACAGGTGAGGAAACTGAGGTCACGGAATCAGTGATGGATCTGGGATTCAAAGTGAAGCAGTCTGATGACGGTCCCTGCTCTTCACTGTGACCCTGTTTCGCCCCTCTGGGGACACCTCTGCACTGCTTCTCCCAGAAGGCTCCTCCCATCTCTGTTACCTGCTAGAGTCTAGTTCAGGGTTCACAACTTCATTCCGTCATCCCTTCGTTAATCCTTTCTGGATCCCTCCACCTGGAATTAATTTCTTTTCCTAGTGCTCCCACTTTGTTTTATTATGGTTCTTACTATGGCTACTCTTTAGAAAGCTGAGGTGGCAAAATGGTAAATTACTATATGCCTCATGTATCTCCATACACACACACACACACACACCCCCATACAGAATGCAACGCCTGTCATCAGAGGACACTTCCTTGTCAAATAGGGACTCTCTCTCCCTCAACCACCTCGGCAGGGCAGGACATATCCTTCCTTCCTTCTCTCCCTTCCTCTTTCCCAGCCGGTGTCACTCCCTGGGGCTCCTGCAGGCCCTGGAGACCTAAGCACTGTCTCGTGCCGTCGCTGCTGCCACCACTGTTTGAGCTGGTCTTTTCCCAGCTTCCTCAAACTGCAAAGCTGACGGTTGCCCCTAAGGGTGTATTGATCATGGTGTCGACAAACAGCATTCTGTGGCCAACCATACAGGATTTGGGGCTCCTGGCAGTCTGGTGTTACTTGTGTCCCCAGTCTTCTCTGCCAGCACGGGTCAAGGAGAATTATTTTCTATCCCTTGTGGGCCTGGAGGTCACTGGTTTCAGCTAGGTGGTTCTTTCTCACGACCCCTCACACAGTTGGAATCAGACAGTGGCTTCCTCGTTCATATTGTGAGCAGCTGATGCTAGAACCCCCACTGGGTTAGGGCCAGCTTCATGGGATGCAAGCTGGGCAGCTACACAAGGCCCCATCTTAGAAGAGCTCTGTGCTTAGTTTAATGCTCTGTTGGCACCATTCAAATTCTTAATTTTTGAGCAAGGGACCCCGCATTTTCATTTTGCATAGGACCCTGCAGAGTAGGTAGCTTGTGTTAACTGGGGCTGTTGGCCACAACACCTACACATGGCCTTTCTATGTGGACTGGCTTTCTCACATCATGATGGCTGGGTTCCAAGTGTGAGAGTTTCAAGAGAGAACCAGGCAGAAGCAGTATCACCTTTTATAACTAAATCTAAGTCCTCCTCTTAGATGTTGACAAGGTCACAGTGTAAGAAGAGCATGTGGGATGGGAGATACTGTCACAGCTGTCTTGGAAAATGCACTTAGCCACATCCGTTGTGAGTGGGTCACCTCCCCATCCTGGCTTCAATCTCCCAGCTGCAGAAAGGGCCTGGGGTTCAGTTCCCCTCTGGCCAAAGGGCCACGGGAGACTTGGGAATTTGATCCTCATAGCCCTTGTCAGCTTCTCCCCTCCCATCCCTTACCAAGTACTCAGAGGAATTGGGACCAGGGGCAATGGGGACGGGAGCCCAGCCCAGAAGCTATAAAGGTCTACTTCCCCGGAGGGCTGAAATCTCTGAGGAAGGTAGACTCAGGGCCCTGACATCTGTTTCTCCTGCCCGCATCTCTGCTTGGCTAGATTCCTCCTCTTTCATTTCTCCCTGGGACGTGTTACTGTCTTTCTCATTAACTTCCCTTCAACTCCCAGCAAGGTCCCCAGACTCCAAACTCTACTAATCCCCTTGTAATCCACTAGCAAACCTGGAAGGGAATTAAACTGTGAGTTTGTGTGTGCTTGCTCTCTGTCAGTTTCTGAACCTCTCTTCCCAGTCTCTCTCCCAGCTCTCTTCCCTTTCTCTGCCTTTCTTACTAGCCCTGTGTAGGTCAGATTCACTGGACACTCTTGAGTGTCTCCCACAGATCTCCCTGCCTCTTCGCTCCTGTCTCCTGACTTTCACTCTGCAGCCCCAGCCATCTTAAAACACAGCTCTGAGCCCTACCTCCGCTGGATAAACTGAGTTCTTTAACTGGGCATGTAAGCCCTGCACGCCTTACCCAGCATAACTTCCCTTCACAAATCCTTCCCTCCTGAACTGAGTCATTGCAGTCCCCTCCCCAAACCCCGTCTATGCCATCTCCACACCTGCATCCCACCCCTTCATTTTATCTTGCTATGTCAAATCTTCACCATGATTTAGAAATAACCTCCTTTGTGACGCCTCCCCTGGTTCTCATAAAGGAGACCCCACAGAGCTCCCTCGCCCCCCCCCCCAGGTAAGGATGTAAGTCTGAGCAGAAGAGGGCCCTCACCTTTGCCACCACCCCACCCCACCACGCTAGTCCCCTGATCCTGGACTTCAGGCCTCCAGAACGGAAAGCAATAAACTGTTGCTGTTTATAAGCTCCTCCCACCATCATCACCATTTTAAAGTTGAACAAATAAGGCCCAGAGAGGATCAGAGAATTAGGGAGTCTGCAAAGCATAGTGGTTAAGGATGGGATTTTGGAGCTTGACAGGCTTGGGTTTGGATCCTGCCCCTGAACTAACCTCTTTATTCTTCATTTGTAAAATCTGGCTAATGACATCTACTTAGGGGATGTTAAGAAAATTAAATAAGGTGGTGGATGTGAAAAATCACAACTTGGTTTGAGACGTAGTTGTCGTTCATTGCCACAGTTTGGGTTCTCTCACAAGCAGACCTTGACCCAAAGATTTGGGGGCCAGTAGCCTAGGAGGTGACCCCAGGAAGCAGGTTGAGAGGATACGAAGTGATTCACGGACGGGAGGCAGGCACATAATGCATGCGGATATAAGTAGCTTCTCGCCACAGACAGCTTGTGTTTCATTCTCTCTTGAGACTGGAACATGCCTGGGAATTGGGAATTGTCCCACTAAGGGACCAAAACCTAGAGTCTTTATCCACTCACTCTGGACCCTGCTTGGTGGAGGGTTCCTCTGGGGGTGTTAATTCTGCCTCACACTCACTTCCACAATCAAGAAGGCCTCCAGAGACAGGGGAAGCCCAGCATGTTCGGGGACTGTCTGCAGGTGACCTCTGGGTGGGCCTGGGAGTCTGAGTGAGGCACTGACAGCATCTGCTACGCTCGGCAAAGCCTGCCGTCGCCTGCCTCGGCCACCTGTCTCCACACCCCCACCCTGACTTCTCTTGTGAAACTTTCTGTGGCCCCAGGGAAAGGGTCAAATGGCGTTCAGCCTGTGCCGGGCTCCCACTGAGATTTTATGGTCCCACATGGAGAGTCCTTCTGTCCTACCCCTCCTCCCCCACCTACACCCTCAAACGGCCCCTTCAAGATGGCAGCCCCACCCTGCTGGTCCAGAAGAGGAATCATGCCCTAAGAAGGGTTGTAGGTACCACAGGTCAGCTTCCTACCTTCCCAGCCCTCCTGTGTATCCCTTTGTGGCTTGTCCCTCCCTACCATCACCCTGGCCTCACGCCCTCCTCATGGGCCTGTGGCCTGAGCTGTGCAAACTGGTGAAGAGAGAGATGTGATCTGATGGGCTAGACAGCTGATTCACCCTTTGCCCCCAATACCTCCTTGCCCCCCTGAAATGTCTCCATTCATTTCTTTCCATTAAGGCGCATATTCACTGATTGATCATCCACCTGACATCCTCAAGAAAACTGCATGAGCCAGTCATCAGCATCAGCGACTCCGTGAGGGCCATCAGACTAACTGGGTGACTGGGTTCTCAAGAGCTCCAGCAGGAAAGCTCCAGAGGGTAGGCTTCACTGAGCACCAGGCATCTCTAGGACCAGGGAGAAGGTCTGTGACAAAGCCAGGACTAAAGCCCAGGCCTCCCTAGCACACCGGGGTTAGGTGGAGGGCGCCAACTCCTGGCAGCTGAGAGTTGGGCTCATCAAAAGCCAGACACAAAATCAACATCTACTGAGTGCCAGGCAGGCTGGCATCTCACAGCTGTCCTTAGAGAACAGCAACCCTGATGAAGGGAGTCCAGGCTCCCTGTCGTGGGGGTCCAAGCCAAGAATGAAGGCCACTGAAGGGGCCCCTGGTGAGTGCTGGCCGAGGGGGGGGGGAAGACGGCTCCTCCCAGCCCTGCCGTCCTGCTGGGTCCTGCCACCCGGCTCCAGCTAGGCAGAGGGCACTGTCACTGCACACGGGCCCTGGAGGCCCCCATCGTCCTTCTGACCCCCCGCCCTTCTTGCAGGTGCTGGGGAAACTGCCTACTTAGCCCACACTTAACTCTGCCCCCAGAGACTCCCCCCTTTCTTGGCGCCTCCCCAAGCGCTCCAGGCTAACCCTCTGAAGTCGGGGGCTTATCTTCCTCCTTCCTTCCTAGTCAGCTAGGGACATGTTCAGATTTGGAGGGGAGAACGAAAAATTAGGTCACTTTAAGCTTTTCGTTTTGACCCATTTATCCTCCTCTTCCCTCGGGCCCCTCCCCCAGTGCCCCTCAGGCTGGACATCTGTCCCTGACCAGAGCTCACCTTCCACTGCCCTTGCAGTCCAGAGGGTAGTCAGTCCCTCTGAATTGCTCCAGTCGCCTCCTCAACCCGGGAGGAGACTGCTATGCAGGGAGCCCTGGGCCAACCCCCGAATTTGGCCTCTGCCTCAGGCTTCAGTTCCCCCCGTGGGCCTCAGTTTCCCGATCTGCTAACTCGGATCGGTGATGCGCACTCCCTAGCCCCGGAGAAAGACGGCCTAGGGGGGCTCACGGGTGAGGAAGGACCCAGCGCTCAGCGCAGCCTGCTTTAAGTAGGGTCCTCCTCGGCGCGGCACCCCTAGGCGCTGCCTCCGGCTCCCCTCCTCTGCGCGCCCCTCCCTCGAGACTCTCTCCTCCCCGCTCTCCCCTTCCCGCCTCTCCCCTGCCTCTGCTCCCGCCTGGCTGCCGGCTAGCTGTTCAGTGGGCCTCTTTCCCTCGAGACTCCGCACGCCTCGCTGTTCCGCGCCCAGCCCGGGGGGCCAGCGCCCCGCCGCCGCGGCCTCGGCACCCGAAGGAGCAGCCCGAGCCCCCAGCACCCCCGCCAGGCCGCTCCCCGCCGCAGCGCGGGCGGGCGGTGCGCAGCCCCGGAGCCCGAGCCGGATTGCCGGCGGGGCGCGAACCCGCTCCGACCGCCGCCCCCAGCCAGGTGAGGGGCAGCTCCGGGACCGGCCGCGGAGGTTTCTCCTTTACCGGAAGCGGGGGCAGGGGAAAGCGGGGGCAAGGGGGCGGAGGTGTGGGGGAGTGGGCTCCTTTCTTCCTAGAAGGAGGACCTGGGTGCTTTTCATTAAAAAGGCTCAGGGGATTTTACTCCGAAGGGATAGATGATGGAAGGTCTTGGGGAGAGAGGGTCTGCGGTACCCCTTTCTGAGGGATTTTCTTTTTTTGTGTTCCATGAGAAAGGATTAATTGGTTCCTGTAAAAAGGGACTTCCCTGCTCGGGAGCAGGAGAGGCTTTGGCGGTAAGTGTGTGCCGGAGGGGGCTCCTGGCGGAGCTGGAGGGAAGAGGTGGTCCCGAAGCGGGGCTCGGAGGAAGCGGGGCTGAGATGCCCTTAGCCTAAATCCTTGCGCCTCCTCTTTCAGTTTCCGGGCGCTGGGTCTGCCCAGTTCTCTCTGTCCCAGTTTTTTCTCTTTGAAGATAATTATTTTGAGCCCCACCTGGACAGAGTGAGGAACAGCCATCTCCTCTGAGCTCTGGTGCCCACCTGCCACCCTCCCACCTCTGACCTGCTCAGGGACAGGGATTTAGGAAAGGATGGGGAGGTAGGGGTCTGGGAAACGGGCAGTGGTGGGTGAAACGGAGGCTGGGTGCCTGACATGCAGGAGGACCCTCCAGCACGGGCCGGCGCGCCAGGCTCTGCAGGGAGATCGCTGGGGATAGGGCTGTTGGGCGCTCCTGCGGCAGGACAGGCTATGGGAGCAGCGGGGGCAGGAACAGCTGAGATGCTCCCGCACTCCAGCAAGGCAAAGCGGTAGGGTTTTGTTTGTTGGTGGGTTTTATTTGGTTTTGCTTTCTTTCTCCACCACCTTGGATCCCAAGATTCATTCCACTTGTCTCCCCTCCTAGTTTTGCAGAAAGGGAAACTGAGGCAGAGGACAGGGTGGGTGGAAATACCTATCTAGGAGGAAAAGGTGGTGGAAAGGAAGTCACACTGAATTTGGACTTAAAAGACCTACGTTCAAGGCTTGCCTCAGGGCTCCATGGATGACCTTGGGCCAAAATGCTCTTTCTTGTTGGGAAAGCCGAGGCTTTCTCATCTATGAAATGGGAAAGGTCCCACCTACCTTGCAGGTTTGCTGTGGGACCAAATGTGTCCAAAGAGCTTTGTAAAAGGGAATGCACTAAATATTCCTGAGATGCAACCTTCACCATTGCAGGTGGGCCCCCTCCTTCCTCCCTCCCTCATCAAAGGATGTCACCTAGCCCAAGGGCTACCTTTGTAGGAATTAGAAAAGGCACCTCCTCTGGAGGCAAAGAATGTTCAGCTGAGGTACATTCTGGCTTGGGGTCTTTATTATGAGAATTAGAAAAAGGCACACTTTTCACCAGGTAGAACAACTCTACTCCCTGGGCAAACAGAATGTGGGCTGGATTCCAGTGCCCACCTACCCTCAGGTGAACGTCCTTGTGTAGGGTACACCTGCACAGCTACACCTGGCAACCCTTCCTAGCAGACTCCTAGTGTCTCTAAGCGTATTTAGAGTATTTCCTATAGAAGCCCACATCCTAGCTGGTTGCCAACTCATTTTCTTCCTTGCTTTGTCTCCCTCCAGGGCCTTCGGGTACTCAAACCCCAAAGCCTATGCCCTGCTAGGAAGCATGGTGGAATCCCACCACCAGACAGTGACTCCTTTGAGTTAAACAGTGCCTCTGCCAAGCTCCCAAGGCTAGGAGTTACTGAGCCCCTAATCCCATATATATGTCAAGAATTTAATCAGATCGTTTTTCTCAAGGCCAAGAACAGAAGCACCTGCACACTTGGGCTGCACCATGCACAAACCGTGTTCACACCTGCTGTCTCAAAGCATCTCTGATGTAAGCTTCTGAGGCAGGTCACCTCCCTATTTACGGAGGAAGCAATGCCCAGAGAAGTTAAGGAACTTACCTAAGATTTCCCAGCCTGTAAGTGGTAGCGCCAGGACCCGAGCCCAGATCTAGCTGTCAGTCCTCCTGAAACCACCACTGCTGAGCAACAAAGCTGCTTACCTCAGTCTTGCCAAAGCCCTGCTAGAATTACTGCTCTCCTTCTTTATGCCCAGCAGCCCCTGACTCTCCTCTTCCCTTGGAAACCAGCCCCCAAGCCCAAAGGAAGGAGTCAGTGTCCCCTACTCCTATTTCATGGTGGGAGGGAGCTACCTCAAACCCCAATTCTTCTGGCCTCTTTACGGCAAATAAGGCCCCTAGGAAGTCCAGAGGTCCTATGTGGAAGTTGACCCTTGAGTGGTCAGAGGCCAAGAAAGGGGTCAGGGAGCAGCTATTTCCTCTCCTGCCTAGGTGGGGGTTGAAACAGTGGTCATCACAGAGGGCATCAGTTCAGAGACCCATTGCCTGAGTCAGGGGGCAACCGAGGACCAAAGAGTACCCACAGGGAAATGCAGCAAACCAGAGGCTGAGGGAAAATTGGAGATGGCCGACCACCCCCTGTATTCCCAGGGACCCTTGAGGCCAAGGGTAGGGAAGTGGGTATGCCCAGCAGATAGGGTTATAGGCCTTTTCAACCAGAGCATTTCTGCTTCTATCTGTAGCATGTGTGTGTGAGCTTTCACTTGAAAAGAGGGTTCTGTGCTCACAGAAGAAAATTTAAAAGGTGGGGGTAGGGAGCAATCACTGGCTTAATCTAATGATTCCCAGTGTGGTCCCTGGACCGGCAGCATTTGCATTGCCAGGAACTCATGAGAAATGCAAATTCTCAGGGCTTATCCTAGACTTACTGAATGGAAACTGGGGATAGGGCCCAACGATGTGTGTTTCAACAATTCCTCCAGGTGACACTGAGACCCACTAAAGTCTGAGAACCACTGACCTAGTCCAAGTGCGTAGGAGACTGAGCCCTGCTTGTGGGTTCAGGGCAGGGCTGGGAAGGGAAGCCATCCCGCAGTCCAGGGGTCCTGGGCATGTGGGGCGACCCCTGCCCAAGGCTCTTCTCTTCTACTCTGCCCCCTATCCCAGGTACCATGCTGCTGCTCCTGGTGGGCCTGGTGGGCCTGCTGGGCCCGGCTGCCAGTTGGGCACTGGGCCCAGTGCCGGGCTCAGCTGAGCTGCGATCGGCCTTCTCGGCTGTGCGCACCACTCCGCTGGAGGGCACGTCAGAGATGGCGGTGACCTTCGACAAAGTGTACGTGAACGTCGGGGGAGATTTCGATGCGGCTACGGGCCAGTTCCGCTGCCGCGTGCCGGGCGCCTATTTCTTTTCCTTCACCGCTGGCAAGGCCCCGCATAAGAGCCTGTCGGTGATGCTGGTGCGCAACCGCGACGAGGTGCAGGCGCTGGCCTTCGACGAGCAGCGGCGGCCCGGCGCGCGGCGTGCCGCCAGCCAGAGCGCCATGCTGCAGCTCGACTACGGCGACACGGTGTGGCTGCGGCTGCACGGCGCCCCGCGGTACGCGCTTGGCGCGCCTGGCGCCACCTTCAGCGGCTACCTGGTGTACGCCGACGCCGAAGCGCCTGCGCGCGGGCCGCCCGCGCCCCCGGAGCCGCGCTCGGCCTTCTCGGCAGCGCGCACGCGCAGCTTGGAGGGTTCGGACGCGGGCCCGGGGCCCCGGCACCTGCCGCTCGCTTTCGACACGGAGCTTGTGAACATCGGCGGCGACTTCGACGCTGCGGCCGGCGTGTTCCGCTGCCGCCTGCCGGGCGCCTACTTCTTCTCCTTCACGCTGGGCAAGCTGCCGCGCAAGACGCTGTCTGTGAAGCTGATGAAGAACCGGGACGAGGTGCAGGCCATGATTTACGATGACGCCGCATCACGGCGCCGCGAGATGCAGAGCCAGAGCGTGATGCTGGCGCTGAGGCGCGGCGACGCCGTTTGGCTGCTCAGCCACGACCACGATGGCTATGGCGCGTACAGCAACCACGGCAAGTACATCACCTTCTCCGGCTTCCTGGTGTACCCCGACCTCGCCCCCGCCGTCCTGCCGGGCCTCGGGCCCCCGGAGCTCTGAGCCTCAACAGGGAGAGGAGCCCGGGGGTGTGCATGCCGAGTGGGCCACGGACGCCCCCCACGCAAGCCTGATCCAAGGCTGGACTCTGCCAATAAAGTGGGCCTGCGCCGGCGCCTGTCTGCCCAGGGCAGGGTCCTGTGCTGTCTTGACTGCGACGCTTTTGTGTCGGGTGGTGCGGGAATGCACCGACTATTGCAGCAGGCGGCAGGATTTGGTCAGACGCTGCGAGGGTGAGGAGGTGGGGATTTGATTGAACCCTAGTCGCTTGATCTCTGTGGACCCCGCCTTAATGCCTCTTTCAGTCAGACCCTCTGTATAACTCTTCCCATTAACCTACGACGTCATTCTTAGGGCCTGGTCGATAACCTCTCGTGACAAGGTGCAAGACCTCTGTGGGGGTGTGGGAGTCAGGGAAAAAGTACATTTCTTCTTCCAGCAGGGCATACGAATGGGAAGAGCGGTTGATACCTGGTTGCCCCAACCCCTGCCCTCCCAGGATAGGGAGGGTGATTTGCTCAAAGCAAGTGTTAAAAAATTTACTCTGACATAGAAAGACACAGACTCCAGGATGCCAGAACAGAACGTTTTATGGGAGGAGCTACACAGGTTCAGAGCTACAACCAGCCAGCCTCAGCTTGTCTCTCAGTCAGCCCTCTTCCAGCCTCAGTCCCTCTGAGGTGTTCATCTGAGCCTTACTGAGATGGATCAGAAAACATTTCTCACCCCCAAAAGGTAATATTCCTCCACCTGCTTCCTTTCATTACAACAGACCAAACAAAAAATGTGTGGTCTATTCTCCTAGCCCAAATGGGGAACTTGGAGGCTCGGACCCCAGAGCATCGGTTGGGCCTTAAAGGGGTGGGTGTTGAGCACTTACACGGTCCTGTAGCTTCCACAGACCTTCTCATGGGCTTCCAGGGTAGGAGGCAGAGGGTCTGACCTGGCCTTACTTAGCAGTTTCCCTTTCAGCATCTCTTAAACACACTTCTCAGGCTTGACCCCAACTCACACGTGTGTGAGCACACACACGTGCAATGCCCGTAAGTCCTGCCTTTAGTTCTGCGACTGCTGCCTGGGACTCGGAGTCCAGACTCGGGGCAAGCTGGGGTTCAGGGTACAAGCCAAGCCCAGAGACCTGAATACAGTGGGAATAACGAGGTGCTAGAAGGAAACTCCTGCCTGGGAGCGGAGGCTGGCAGGTGAAACAAGAGGGTCAGGGGAAGGGGTCAAGGATTGAGGCCCAGGGCCCCAGAGAAGGGGGCTGGCCCTGGGGGCAGAAGTCCTTGCACAGGTCCCAGAGTGTTTCCTGTGCTAGGAGGATGAAGACCTGGGCCCAGTGGCCCCTCTCCTCAGCTTCACTAGCCTCATGGAGTTGGTAGACACAGGACAGACCTGTGAGGAGCAGATGTTCAAAGTCCCAAGGGCTAAGAGGAGGCCCCTTCCGCAGGTTCTGGAACTGCTGCAGCTGCTGCTTAGCACCTTTCAAGTCACTGGGCACATGGTGGTGCAGGAGGAGCCTGAGTCGGTGACCTGGACGTGTGGACGCCAGTTCCTCGTCCTGGATGTGCAGCTGCCCCATGACATCCAGCTCCAGCCCAGCCCAGAGCAGCTGCAAGGGGAGCCTTGTAAGGGGTGGGCTGGGGCCTGGGAGCAGGGTGAGGGGGGTGCAGGGCAGGAAACAAGACTGAGCCAGGCAGGAATAAGCAGGCAGTAGGCCCATGCTGGTTTGTTCCTCCCTCCCCCAGCAGGCCCAGCTTGAGACACCCCCTTCCCAACCCCGAGCTTAGGGACATCTGGACACTCCACCCCCATGTCCCAGGCTGGAGTAAAGACCTCAAACATCACTTCCGGGACCTCTGGCTCCTGCAGGCCACCTCCCATGCTGGCGCTGTCCATGGGCTGCCCTGGGGCAGCAGAGAGTAATCAGGCCCCTGCCAAGCTCCACTCTGAACACCCCCGCCTCCCAGAAATGGCCCTTGGCTGCCAGGTAAGGATACCTGGAGGTTCTTCTATCTATGAAAGAACAGAAACACTATCCCATGCCCCCTTCCCTCTACACACACATGCACATTGACATTCACCCTCCTAGACATGTCTTGTTCCAAAATGGCAGTCCCAAACCCAGTTATCACTTCAGCAAACATCCATGCTCCTCCTCGAACTTACACAGTTCTCTTAGCAAAGAGCTCCAGACCAACAGGTCACAAGACACTGCACTTCCTACTTCCCCTCCCTACAATCATCTGAAGACAGTGTGACCTAAGAGAGTGTCAGTTACCCTCCCCAAGGGTGGAGGACCCTCTTGAGAAGAACCTACTTCTTTGTTCCTTAGTAGTGACTGTGCGCAAGACAGGGAGGCCAGGCAAGGCAGTCTTGCAGCGTCTCTCACCCCACACTCAGGTGCTGCCTGGCCCTTGCCTGATTGTCCTGCTAGGTCAAGATCATTATCCAGGATAAGGCTAATTCCAGGGCTAGCACTGAGGGCACCTAGGACTATCTCTCTTCATTTCCCCTGAACCTTTCTTGTTCTGGAGGTGGGGCCCACGCCACTACCCCACACTGCCCAGGTCAGCCTTGTACCCACCATGTCTATAGTTCCTAGGCCCTGCTAGGCTCAAACAGAACCAACTCGATCAGCCTGCAACCTTCCTTGACTCTCATCCACCCTACCCTGAAGCCCCAGTACCTGCATGGTGCTGGGTTGTAGACACCTCAGGGAGAAGGCAAGTGGCTACTAGCCAAGCCAGGAACTGCATTGTCCCAGCCATGCTTCACCACGTCCTCAGTCTTCTCCCCAGCTGCTCTCTGCTCCTGCATCTGCCTGACACACACCACAGCTCCAACTTTCCACTGCAGGCTGCTCTAGTGTTCCCTGCTTTGCGTGTCAGTCTGCAATGCTAAACAGGGAGGGGCTGGCTCTGGCTTCCCAGAGGCTCTTTCCATCCCATGGAAATGTGGAATCTGGTTGTTGGCAGTAGGAGCCTGGCTCCTAGCTTGTCAGGCTCTCAGCCTGTTCTTGCCTAGATGGGAGGGATGCTTTAATAGAAAAAAGGTGTTTGGTAGCAAACAGCTCTAGCCTGGCCCTCCCAAGAGATAGCAAAGAGCCCAGGCAGCAACACTACCTTGCCATCTGTCCTCACCCTCAAAACATCCTGCAGCCGAGTCCAGCCCAGCCCAGCCCAGCCTCCAGGGAGCCCCTCAGCAGCCAAGAGCATCAGCTGCAAAGCCCTGTCCTCCAATTGCATGGCAGGCTTGCTGGGTGGCCTTGTGGACAGGCAGAGCCAAACACTTGCATCTCAGGCACTCAGCTACCAGCTGAACAGACCCCAGACTGGCTTGGGAAGGGAGTCTGGCCCCTGGAAGACAGATTTGCAGCTTCTATCTTTTGCCCCAGCCTCGGGACCTCCTTTGCTTGCCTACATTCTCAGCTGAGGCCAGAGTTCAGGAAGATTCCCCTTAGCCCAAATGTAATGAGCTGTCAAGTCGCAGGGAAAAGAATACAAGGTTCAAGACTCAAAAATGAGCTGTGGCTCTTCCTACTGGCTCATGGAACCCTGTGGATATCTGGGTGGGACAAGGATGGATGGAGCTTTCCCTGGTTCCACTCAAGCCCCTGGAACCATTAGCTGCCACTAGACAGTCTGCTATGACAAGGGACCTACTTTAGCAGTTGTTGAAGTTCCTCCAGTGGGCCATCCCACACAATCCCGAGCCCTATGGACTGTGAGAATTTTCAATTTCAGCTCCAGAATCCCTTTCTCAGAAGTACATCCAGGCCTGCAAGTCAACTTGTCTTCAACTGCACTAGTCTCCCAGCTTGGAAGAATCTAAGGGATCAGGGAAAAACCCCTGACTGCATCTTCCCTCTCCTAAGTCAAAGCTTCACTTCTACCCATGATAAGCACACAGAAATGGTTAAGTCTAAATAGGATTTTATTTACACAGACAAGTACAGATAAGGCGGTTTCTAGGATCCACATGCCTTCCCAGAAGCTACTTGGTTTCAGGTTTCTTTTCTCCAGCTTCAAGCTTGAGACTGTCAGGGGGCTGACGATAGGCAGGGAAAGCCTCCCATGGGCTGTTCAGGTCGAACTTGCGGAACTCTTGGGCCAACTCCACCGGCTCAGCTACCACCCGTTTCACTTCGTCATCATAGCGTAACTGCAGAGGAGGAAGGCAGGCTTGAGCACTGAGGAGAGCCTTTTTCAGAAGGCACTGAGCCCTCTTCCCCAAGGCCATGGGGAACTTCCCAGTCTTTGTACTTCTCTGTCTTTACCTCCTGTGCCAGCCCTTCAGTAAGTCTCCATCCACATCTGTGTTACCCATCAAGTCACAACCGAACCAGTCTCAAATGGCCTCTTCCTCATACCTTGCTATCACCTCTGTCCACCATCCCCACATCATAAGCTCTAAGCTCTTCCTTTTGTGGAACTGACTTGGCTCACCCATCCACATACTCTTATAATGTAATGGTAAACATCTGCCCTGGATTAGGGAGCAAATCAGTGGTCTAAAAGAGCAAACCTAAACTGACAAGCACGCAAGTTCAGGCCACGTGACCTTGGCATTCTCCCTGCCAAAATGCAAGGCAGTAAATCTGGCATGGCTTTTCTTGTTATTGGAGGATCAGCTGGAAAAGGTAAGGACAAACAGGTGCTGAGGTGCAGAGGCAAACCAGAAAAGGGAGTCGGCAGAGCCAAATGAAAGGGAGGAGAGGGCAGCAGCTCTGACCAGAAGTCGCTGGAGAAGGAAACGGGTTCATGCAAAACACTATGAAAACAGAAGCATTTAGGTACTGAAGTAGGAGGCTGTATCTCAACATTTCTAAAAAGTTACTTGGCTACAAAATCACATGTGTGTATATATACAACAGGCCATTTTCCTAACAAACCACCAGTTTATTACATGGGAGGTAAAGTAAAGCACCAAAATTCTTTATAAGTTCACTGTATTCACATGTTACTGTTCCCATCTCTGGTCATTTTTAAGGGGTAAACATTTAGTGTCTTCCCTGTTGGCCGCTTTCTCAGAGACCCAGAGCAGGGTAAAATGATCCTCTACTTTAACATCTTGGGGACAGACTAAATGTGTCCTCAAGGCTGCCTCAGTCATTAAAATGATCATACTGTTAATGGCTAACATCAACTGAACATTTATAATACACCAGACTTCAGAATATATATGATTTAGTTCACTGCAAATTTATTAGTTAAGTACAACTATTGTTCCCATTTTGCAGGTGAGAGAACTGTCACAGAGAAATTAAGTAACTTGCCCCAGATTACAAAAGGAGCTAGGATTTGAATCCAAAGACTGAGCTCATAAACCATCACAATACAAAGACATTATTTCCGGCCATGCCAGGATCCCCCAAATTCCCTGCCAGTGCCTCTCTGAGGCTGCTGCCCCAGTTCCAAGGCTGCTCCTACCTCAACATAGCCAGACAGGGGGAAGTCTTTCCGGAAAGGGTGTCCCTCAAAGCCATAGTCTGTCAGGATTCTTCTTAGGTCAGGGTGATTAGCAAAGAAGACTCCAAACATATCCCAAATCTAGAAAAAAGAGGCTCTCAGGCAACCAGTCCATCACGGACAAACGGGTGAGTGGCTGCACTACCTCCAGTAGTTTCGACCACTTCTGCAACTCGGGCCCAGAGGCAGGGTCCACCATGTCCAGTAACTCACCTCCCTCTCATACCAGTTGGCTGCCTTATGCACAGAGACAGCAGACTCAATGGGCGTCAGCTCATCTGTATAGGTCTTCACACGGATCCGGGAGTTGAAACGCAAAGAGAGCAGGTTGTAAACAATCTGGAAAGAACAGAGAGAGCTGAAGGACCAATAAGGCCACAGGCTGAAGGGTCTGGGTCTGGGGTGGGAGTTCCTAAATGGGAGCATCAGTGATGAGGATACAGGGTGGGTAGGGTACTTTACCTTCTATCCTTAAGCTCAAAACCTCAAGATCCTCCTGTACTTACAGCTGCTTCCAAAGGCCTAAGCAGTGCTATAGCTCGGCATGTCAACATGCTTATCTCTGCCCACGCTATTCCCTTTGTCGGGATGTCTCCCAAACCCCCTACCTCAGCCCCAGTCCTCACTGGGCTAATTCCTGGTTCCCTGGTCACCCATTAAGATTCAGTACCAACATTCTCCCCTCAAAGAAGCCACCCAGACAGGGCTGAGTGCCCTTCCTGCATTCTTACAGCATTTCTTTAACATCCCTCATATTATATGTTGTTACAGTAAGCTCTTTGTGTTTCCTTCTCCCTCACTGGAGTGTGGGGGACTCCTGGAGGGCAGGTCTTAGGTGTTACTACTCTCTCAATCCCAGGATCTGGCAAATAGTAGGTGATCAGTAAACATTAATAGCTAAACATACTGGGGACTTACCATAATGAATGCCAGCAATCTACCCGTACTATTTTATTTAATCCTCGCAACCACTGTATGAGGTAGGTACAATTTCATACTTATTTTACACATAAGAAAACTAAAGCTCAGAAAGATTAAATGAAGTGTTTGAAGTCGCAGAGCCAGTATTCAAACTCAATTCAAACTCAAACTGATTCTGAGGGCCCAGTTTAACTCCTGTGTCATATTGCTTGACCCAAACTGAAACTAAGGAGACTACGGTTCCCCTTGTTAACTGCCACACTAAAACTGATCTGTCCTCTATCCTTCCTTTACTCCCCAAACCTCAAGTGTCCTGACTGACCTCAAAACGGTTCTGCCGGGTAGGGATGTCCACTGCCGTCAAGTCAGCCAAGGATCTGAATTGTGCATTGGTGTGATCCCTGAGGAAAGTCAGCACGGGGATGACTCCATCAGGATGGACACAGATCTCTAACTCACTGAAGCATGACATCTGCATACATGGAAAGGGAGGGAAGAGGGAACAGAGAGCTACTGAGAGATCAGCTAATTTGAGCTGGAGTCTCCTGCTTTGAGACAGAGAAAGAAGCCCAAGTTGGAATGGAAGAGTCTGTGGTTTTGATGGGCTACTCTTACATGCTCTGAGAACATGGTTCTTTCCTGACCCCAACCAAACAGCAGTAGTGAATGTTACCTGAACATGCTGGACATACTTGGGCAGGATTTCAGCCACATACTCTCCAAAATCTGAGAGTTGCTTGTGAACCACATCATTCCGTGGTCTGACAGTGGCTAGAAGGAGAAAGCATCTTTAACAAAGGAATGGAGAAGGCAGCAACCAGCCCTGCATTCAGTCTCTTGGGCTTGTAAAGGGTGTTGTCTCCCAGCAGAACCTTGAGAAAGGTGAGGGTGGAGGGTTCCTCTTCCAGGGAACATTAAGTGATGAAAACAAAGAAAATGCCACCGACACAGCCCATAAAAGTTCTCCTTATTACTGCAGCAGAGATATTTGCCTCTTCTCAAAACTACTCCAGGGTTCTTTCTTCACAATGCCTGCACTCTGCAAAAGCAGCATGGACCTCAGCTCTCTTACCAGACTGGGAGCTGTTTAAAGGTAGGAATGAGAACTTTTGCTTCTCTGTATCTCCTTAGCATCTGGCTTGCAGCAGGTTCTCAAGCTAAGAACTTCAGAGCTGACGAGCCCTCACTGATTACCTAGTTGAAATCTTTTTTGTTGTTTTTGCATAGATCAAGAAACTGAGGCCCAAAAAAGGGGGAAATGCCAGGTCTCCTGACTCCCGGATGGCTTATGTTGAATGTAACATATCTCCACACTCTCATTCTTACAACCCTAAATCACTGGGCACCCATGCATTACAGGCTAAAAAGTAATGGTTAAATCTGCCTTTGGCAGCAGGTTTGCCCATTGTCATTCACGAGTGCTGTTACTACCCTGGACTATTATGTCTCTGGACTGTTTCCTGATCCATATAGTAGGACAAACATAATACTATCTACCTTATAAAATTTTTGAGGACTAGGTAAGATCATTCACTAAATTTCTTATTAAGGTGCCTGGCACAAAAGGACTCAATGTTAGCTACTATTATTATCACAAGGCTCTGAGGCCCAAAAGTTGTTCCCTTCTCAGCTTAATCAGAGAAAAAGGCAATCTTGGCAACAGATCAGGGGCAACCAGGGCCCTAACAGAGAGGCCTAAGGGAGTGCCGTTTTCCGCCTGTGGAGTGAATATCGCTGCAGTTAAGATCTCCAAGGACAAGCAGATTTGCCAGGAGGAAGGGCATCCCAGAGCAAGGACAAACATCCGGTGGAGGGAATGAAAGGAGTTCCGAAAGAAGCCGACCCGCACATACTCACGGCGCGTGTCGACCGCAGCACTCTCCCTCCTCACTGGCAGCGACAGCACAGAGGGTAGCCCGGCCACTGCACGGAAAGCTAAAAAGACAGCGAAGCGCCGGGTGAGGCCTGATGGGCTCCCTGCGCTGGATGCACCGCCTCTCCTGCCCGGGGCCTCAGCCAGCTGCCCCCTGCTCACCGCTGCCCAGTGCCACGGACTCCACGAGCCCCCGCCACCAGCTCCTCGCCACCGCCACCGCCATATTCCCTGGAGGCTGACCAGACAGTCGAAGCTGGAGTCAGGACACGGAGCCCCAAAGGCACGGACCGGAAGCGGAAACGTGAATCTCATCTTCTTCCGGGTGGACGTGCGGCCGGAAGCAGAAGTTCCGGATTCCGGGCTTCGGAATGAAAGGAGGGAAGGCCGGTGAGAAACCGAAGCAGGTAGTTGGGGAAACTGTGAGGTGAACGTGGCCTAGCTTGGTGTGGAAGAAGCTGGAGAGAAGGCGAGGACGCTAAAGACCCGGACGGGTGAGCGGAGGGTAAGGGGCGGGGGTTCTGGGTTTCACATTCCACACCCCTCCCCCGCTATCTGAGCTAAGCTTTTGACGAGGGCTGGAGGGTTTGGCGTGGCGGGCTTGGGAGAGCGCCGGGAGGGGCGAGGGGGACGAGAGACTGTTTCCCTGGACACGCAAGGTAGAGCGGGAACACTGCACTTAGCGATGGGCCTTCTGTACCCCGTGCTGGGTATGGCTAGGTTTAGTCTTGAGTTCTGGGACGGAGCCTTGTGGAATCATCATTACGGCAAGAAGAGAAGGGCGAGGGAGAAGCTCAGAAGAGAACAAGTGTGAAGCTGACAGATGTCCCAGGCCAAGCCACATATTGAAAGGTCTGGACTCCATGGAAGGGAGGCCTGGGCCACAAGGATGTAGGGGTCTTCTTTGTCGGGTTCTGCTGCCCCAATTCTCACTAGTTTTATGCCCAATAATTACTTGGTTATAGGAAGGCTTTTTTGCCAGGCTTTTAAAATCATCGGCCTCCTCCAGCCCCTTGTTTTCCTGTGTTAACCTAAATCCCAAGCCTTTTGTTGCATTATAGAGAGGAATATTCCGTTTTCTCAGGGAAATGCCCAGAGCAGGAAGTTTTATTGGTATCATTAGAGATGGGGTGCCACTGCAAGAATGGACCCATTGGTTGAAGGAGGGCATCAGAAATGTCACTAACAGGGCCAGGACCAAGGCCAGTCTGGGCCCACTTTGCTATCACTTTTGCCTTCTTCTTACCGAGAAACGGACTGTTGGGTTCATAGACTGACTGTGGCTCCCACAGAGTTATTCAGGGTGGTGTTGCTTTGCAGACAGCTGGCAGAGAGAGAAGTTGGCTACCATGGAATCACCAGAGGAGCCTGGAGCATCCATGGATGAGAACTACTTTGTGAACTACACTTTCAAAGACCGGTCACACTCAGGTCGTGTGGCTCAGGGCATCATGAAACTGTGCCTGGAGGAAGAGCTCTTTGCTGATGTCACCATTTCAGTGGAAGGCCGGGAGTTTCAGCTCCATCGGCTCGTCCTCTCAGCTCAGAGCTGCTTCTTCCGGTCCATGTTCACATCTAATCTGAAGGAGGCCCACAACAGGGTGATTGTGCTGCAGGATGTCAGTGAGTCTGTTTTCCAGCTTCTGGTTGATTATATATACCACGGGACTGTAAAACTTCGAGCTGAGGAGCTACAGGAAATTTATGAAGTGTCAGACATGTATCAGCTGACATCTCTCTTTGAGGAATGTTCTAGGTTTTTGGCCCGCACAGTGCAGGTGGGGAATTGCCTTCAGGTAATGTGGCTGGCAGACCGGCACAGTGATCCTGAGCTCTACACTGCTGCCAAGCACTGTGCCAAGGCCCGCCTGGCCCAGCTGCAGAGCACAGAAGAATTTCTCCACTTGCCCCACCATCTACTCACTGATATCATCTCTGGTAAGTTGAGGGAGGGGGTACATCATACCCAGCTACTTGGGTATAATGTGCAGTGGCTGTTGTAGTTCAGGAGAAAGGAACCCTCGGGCCTCCTGGTGTTGGTTTATATTGTTATTCCTGGTAGGGATTTATATGCTTTTGAGAGAGATTGAGCTGAGATTCAGTGCAGCTGCAGTCAGAAATTTCCTTATAGAGGAAGAAGCCAGGAAAATAAAAAAAGCACTTCTTAATAGATAAAAGTATTAAATTAAAAAAAACCACTTACCTACAAAAGGTTCTGGGGAACCATTTGTATTTATCTTCTAATCCCTCCTGTGCACAAGTGTTCTCATCCATTCTGTGCTTTGCATGTACCTATGAGACTAGTTACCTACGTAAATCGACAATGAGTCAAGATATCTAATGGGCCAACTTTAGATAATAATCCTGAGCCTGCCATATTTTCAGGTGTAAGCTCTGCAGCCTATTAGATTGCTTCTATGGCAAATAGGAGCCTATCAAGCCATTCAGTTTGATTAAAAGAAACAAGGCAATTTTAGGTTAATTTTTCATATACATATACATACTTAGTGGTAGTCTAAGAAAGTGGTTCACATCTTTAAAGCTGCTGACTCTAAATTTCCCTTTTGGATTGTTAGATTATCAGTGACCATGCCTTTCCTCTGGCACAGATGGAGTTCCATGTTCCCAGAACCCAACAGAGGCAATAGAAGCCTGGATCAATTTCAATAAAGAAGAAAGAGAGGCTTTTGCAGAGTCACTCAGGACTAGCTTGAAGGTAAGACATATTTTTCTAGGGTTGGGACACTATAAGATCTATGCATTCCAGCCATCTGGCCTGGTCTGGCCTCTTGGATAGCTGGCGAATAAGTTGTCTCTGGCTTTAAGTTGGTGAGCTAGAGAGGAGGATATACTTGTGAGCCCAGAAGCCACTAGCCTCTTGAGCAGCAAAGCTTAAGAGAACCACTTTCATTATTGCATTGCCAATCTGAGCACCCTTTGTCTGAAGCACAAACTCACGATGGTTTTCCAAAAGCTGGAAAAATGAGTGCCACAGATTCTCTGCCCAGCATAAAATGCCGGTAGAAAGTGACTGGAGGAGTCAGGATGACACACACTAACTAGAGTGGAGTAGGTTAGAGCAAGATAAAAGTGTGTGGCCCAAGACCTTAAGGTTATGCATCTCAGCTGAGCCTTAGCCTAGAACTGATGCCTATAATTTTAATTTTGCTGATAGGAAATTGGAGAGAACGTGCACATTTACTTGATCGGAAAAGAGTCATCTCGTACCCACTCATTGGCTGTGTCCTTACATTGTGCGGAGGATGACTCCATCAGTGTAAGTGGCCAAAACAGCTTGTGCCACCAGATCACTGCAGCCTGCAAGCATGGTGGAGACTTGTACGTGGTGGGAGGGTCCATCCCACGGCGCATGTGGAAGTGCAACAATGCCACTGTGGACTGGGAATGGTGTGCACCTTTGCCCCGGGACCGGCTCCAGCATACCTTGGTGTCTGTGCCTGGGAAAGATGCCATATACTCACTGGGTGGCAAGACACTGCAGGATACCCTCTCCAATGCAGTTATCTATTATCGGGTAGGTGATAACGTCTGGACAGAGACAACCCAGCTAGAGGTGGCTGTGTCCGGGGCAGCTGGTGCCAACCTCAACGGGATCATCTATTTATTAGGGGGGGAGGAGAATGATCTGGACTTCTTTACCAAACCTTCCCGCCTCATCCAGTGCTTTGACACAGAGACAGACAAATGCCATGTGAAGCCCTATGTGTTGCCCTTTGCAGGCCGCATGCACGCCGCTGTGCACAAGGATCTGGTATTCATCGTGGCTGAAGGGGACTCCCTGGTGTGCTACAATCCCCTGCTAGACAGCTTTACCCGGCTTTGCCTTCCTGAGGCCTGGAGCTCTGC
Organism: Smutsia gigantea; assembly: GCA_032199065.1. Classification (NCBI taxonomy): domain Eukaryota; kingdom Metazoa; phylum Chordata; class Mammalia; order Pholidota; family Manidae; genus Smutsia; species Smutsia gigantea. Next base: position 7,481 of record JAVSCE010017217.1, on the reverse strand, counting down.
CCCATCCCTCTGGAAGATCGCCAGCTGTAATGGGAGCATCTATGTTTTTCGGGACCGATATAAAAAGGGGGATACCAACACCTACAAGCTTGACCCTGCCACTTCAGCTGTAACTGTCACCAGAGGCATTAAGGTGCTGCTTACCAATTTGCAGTTTGTGTTGGCCTAAGGCTACAGGGGGAAGAACAGCTGGTTTTTGTCCTCCCCTTTTTGCAGCGCCTGCCTGTTCAAAATCAAACTTGAAGTCACTGGGGCCCCAATTCACAGTACTATGTCAGTTTTTGCCAAGAGTTAGGAAGGCAGCAAGCATCTTGGCCCTTCCTTGAACCCACAGAGGTGATCTGTTTGGGGTTTTCTAGACTGCTGCTGCTCGCCTGGCTGCTTGAACAGAGAGTGGGCCAGCCTGTTCTCAGACCTTAGGCACAGCCTCCCCTCTTTACCTAATCATTGTTAAATAGCATTCCTGGTCCCAGGACAGAAGGAAAGATGCCCAATCTTTCTTTTTTTCTACAGCCTGCAAAGTGGCTAGTTGGTAATTTTTCCACAAAGAATTAGTTTTCCTTCAGGCTTTGGCTGAGAGAATGGACTAAGTCAAAGGTGTCCTTCATCAGCAAGAGTCAACTCTAGAATTCTGGACATTCCGTTCATTGTTTTCTCATCTATCTGTCAGGAAATGTATACTTTGGTTTTATTTTTGGCTGACTTCAAGGGGTTAACCTGAAAGAAGTTGAAAGGGTTATTTCTGATAGCAGAAACTTTTTTCAAACTCAAATAATGTAAGGTCTCTCTTTTAAAAGTGCTAAGCTAAATCAAGAACTAGGAACTGTTCATACAAATAAAGTTTTGAAGAGATATGTGTGTCTGTTTTGAATTCTGAAGGAGTCACTTCCTAATGGGAACTAATTACATATCCACGTTTCTAATAAATCAACTACAATACTGATTGAATCCCATACTTTCCTACATACAGGAGGAGAGCTCCGTGGGGCCAGTGAATTGGGATTCTGATAGTGGCAAAGAGAGCTGAGTATTTCTCTTTTCCTATTATTAAATATCTGAGTTAAGAAGAAAACAAATCCTACCATTTGCAACAACATGGATGGAGCTAGAGGGTATTATGCTCAGTGAAATAAGCCGGGCGGAAAAAGACAAGTATCAGATGGTTTCACTCATATGTGGAGTATAAGAACAAAGAAAAAAACTGAAGGAACAAAATAGCAGCAGTCTCACAGAACCCAAGAATGGACTAACAGTTTACCAAAGGGAAAGGGACTGGGGAAGATGGGTGGGAAGGGAGGGATAAGGGAGAAAAAGGGGCACGATTAGCAGACATAATGTAGGGGGAGCACGGGGAGGGCTGTACAACTTAGAGAAGACAAGTAGTGATTCTACAGCATCTTACTACACTGATGGACAGTGACTGTAATGGGGACTTGATGATGTAGGAAGTCTAGTAAACATAATGTTGCACATGTAATTGTAGATTAATGATACAAAAAAATATCAGTTAACGGTACTAAATATCACTAGGCACATTGCTAGGTTCACAATTTCTTTGACCCTATTCAAGAAAATAAGACACTTGCCATCCCTATCCCATGTCCCTATGAATAGAAGCCACACTTAGTCTCTCTAGGCATACAACAGTGTTATTTAGAAAAATGAAACAAGACAAAGGGAGTAAAATTTATCTACTACTTAGCAACATTTCTGTTATGTCAAGTATCGGCTTAAGCCCCATTTTGGTCCTTTTAAACTTATTCATTTTGTAGCAAGCAAGGCTGTCTTTAGCTCTTTCTAATCCAAGCACTTCATGTCTATGACGTATGAAAAGATTCCTTTGCTGTTACTGCAGTAATCTTGTGGAACTCTTTGAGAACTTTAAATTGTCCAGGTCTGATGTGGACATGTGAGCGGATCTTGGTGATGGCACTTACAGCCTCCTCTGGACTCCAGTTGTACACCTGCAGTACAGGATTGGGAAATCAGAGAAACTGTTGCAGTGGCCTTAACCCAATAACAGCTGCTAAAAGGCTCCCAGATTCTCATTTTTAAAAGCTTGATGGAGTCGGAGGGTAAATAAAAACCATGTCCCATATATTATAAATAAGTAAGCACTTCAACCCCCTCAGTCAACCCATCCTGCAATACTATGCAACAGGGGTGGGGATGTCAGTATTTCTACCTAATTCTTGCTCTGCTGAACCCTGGAAAAAGATTGAGAAAGTGAAGCTGAGATCCTAAATTCAAGTCTGCCTGCCTAGGCCTACCAGATGTCCTCCCTGAGCTAGGCTGTTGGTTACAAGTTTCCTGGAAAGAGTATACAGTAGGTATTTTTATGCAACTTGCCACCACAGCTAGAAAAACAGCACTTTCTAAATTTAACGAGGAGGGTTATCTTTGTGTCGTAAGGATACTTACTGGTTCAGAATTCAACAGAACTAAGAAAATACAGATTTCTAGCCTGCTGGGTCAATTTTCACTTGGCCCAAAATAGCCTCCTGAGACCCTGTTTCCAGCGAACAGTCCTAATGACCAAAGCGTTGGTATTGTTAAGTCATATACTCACCAGTTCCAGTCACACAAACAAAAGCAGGCTAGTTATATTTACATTTCCTTTTTCTTTAAACTATCCACATGACTCTAAATGCTCTGCAGGGGCCAGATGGGTAACAAAAATGAGTCAAGCTAGGGGCATGTAGCAGAATGATGAACTAGAGAGTATTTGCTTCTAAATATTAAAGCATCCCACCTGCTGATCATAACAGGCAAAATTCTGTTGGATTCTGGTTTTGAAACTAATGTCCAGAACTTTACTCTAAAATACTTGAAATCTGAGTACAACAGAGCTGCAAGTGATCAGTACTATTATTTACAGTACCAGATTTCCTGACATGCTATTTATAACAAGTGTTTCTAGCTTTTTGCTGGTGTTAACGTCCTTTGCACCTCCAGTTTTTGAGTGCCTGTTGTAGGTCAGTGCGTGGCATACTTTGTCATTCAAGCTTCATAACATGTTTAGATTGAGGAAACTGCACATTAGAGAGGGGAAGCCACTTTTGCCTAAGGTCACACAGCTGGCAGGTGCCAATGCCAGAGGTAAGCCTATCTGCAAAACTCAGGGGCTTTCCACCTCCCAAAAGCCTCAGGTTGAGGACATGGCTCCTTCCAGCAAAGTCTACCAAACAGACCATGCTACTGGAGTTCTGAAAATCTGCTGTAATGGGACCAGTCCAGAAAGACCTTTCCTACCTGAATCAGATATGCTGCCACCATAGTGGCACTTCTGGAGCGCCCAGCCTTACAATGCACATAGACACACTGGTCCAGGGACCGGTACTTAAGAGCAAACTGGACTCCCTTCTGGAGGTTAGCCAAGGTTGGGATTCCAGTCATGTCAACCGTGCTGAGCCGCAGCTGCTCGACTCCTACTTCCTTCCACTCCTGGAACCAGATCCACCAGCATAAAAAAGGAAAATGAAAAAAGTCTGATGTGAGTGGTATAAACATGGGAACCCAAAAGTAGCAAATCAATAATAAGGAAGCTTCAGGATTTACTACAATGTGAATATGCTGTTCGCTGTTTTCTGAACAAGAAACTTCTTACAAAAATGTCTTTAAAATGGCTGATCTACATGGTTGGTCTTTCATCAAACAGCTGTGCTTCTTAGTTAGAATTATGTCTAAGATTTTAAAGTGTTCTTAAAGTACTCTGGGTATTTGATAATGTTTCGCTGCAAAATGTTAGCTATATAAAATTGAGCTACAAAAGTTGTGTAACTATGGTTTTGCATAATCTTGGCGCCGGTGCAGTGATCCAGCCGCAGTGTTGGGCTACTATATTTTGCAAGAGCTTTCTATTTCTCTGTCCATTAAGTCTCCTCTATTCTTACCACTTTTTTTAGGGTGTGTGGTAAAAAATAGAGTTAGTAATTTAAAATGAAAACAATATACCTACTTTTGCTAGTGCAGTATTGCCAAGACGAAGAAAAGAATAATAGGTGAAATAAGGCCTCTGGCAAACCAGGCAATTAATTTTTTTCTTGCTTTAAAACTTCAAATAGGCTCCAGCTATTCTTGTTATTAATCTCTTTAGCTGGAACCAGAGACTTTATGATTCCGAATGAAGGTCAATATTTTATACTGCTCATTAAATTAACAAAAACAGCAGAATTATACAGCATGTGTCTTAGGCATCAATTATACCAGAAATACCCGGGGAGTTGCTAAATTCCTCAGACCCACCTTAAAGCTCCTGACTCAGAATCTCTGGGGATTGTACCTAGGAATCTGGTATTTTAAGAAGACTGCCAGATAACAGGCATATTAAAACAAGAGAACCACTGCCTCGGAGATTTCTCCAGGGGCTAGTGCAGTAATATAGCCGCATCCTGCAGACGTCAGTCCTCACACTGGAGACCGAGCACTTTGTGTGACTCCTCTTACCACACCGACTGACCACACTAAGGAACACTTACTATTTTGGCTAATAACTCATGAACTTTGTGTCAAAGTGCTTTGGGAAATCCCAGGAACTGTTATCCATTTCTTAAAAATGTATGTCATCACTAATATATTTTAAATGTGAGTCACAAATATTTTCAAGGTTTCAAAAAATCCATGGGTTGAAATAATAGTGTCTTCATTAGGTTTTATCAGTAAACAAGAAAAATAATAGTGTGGTGCTAATGGATGTCAAACACTATAAAGATAGGGCAACATTTAATAACCATTGTGGAGAGTTCCACAGACAGGCATTCACATTTAATGAAAATTATGTTTTAGGCCTGAAGTTCATAACAGGACTTTGGAGTTCTACTATGTCCCAAAAGACTAAAAGTTTCCTCAAATCAGAGCCAAGTGAGCCCTATGCAGTTTTTCAGTGGTGGTTTTATGACGAACTTCCCGGGGGATCAGGGGGGCATGGAGGGTGTAGGTACTTTTCTTCATAAAGATTTTATACGGCCTTCATCTTCAATGCTGATCCGTAGTTTGTGCGCAGTAGGAGGTCTCGGAAGGAAATCAGCAAGCCACAGAAAAGTTGCTTTTCGATTCTGGTTACTGATTTGAGTTACCGAAACTTAGAATACATTAGTGTACAAAGGAGCAGTGAGACTGCGTCAATTCTCTTTAAATGCCTTTCACATGAGTTTCTATTTCACAATTCGTTTCTACCTCCAGCAGCAGCCATTTAAGCGTAGAGGTCCAGACCCTCCTTCCAAGGAGGCAAAGAAACCCGGGACGCCCGTGTCCGGGGTAGGGCCCCGCGGCCCCGCCTCCCCCGGCCTCTTCAGGCTCCTCCAGGCCCGGGGAGAGGGGCCAGGCTGCCGGCCGCCCCCGCCCGGCTCCCTCCTACGGGCCCGGCCCCTCACCTTGGAGGAGTTGCACAGGAACCTCGTCTCATACTCTTCGTTCATGGTGATCAAGCCACGCACGTTCTCGTCCTGAACCAACTGCCGAGGCAAAGAGGGTGCTCAGAGGGGCCGCCGAGGCTCGGGCGGCTCTGCCGACCCCCGGCGCGGCCTCCCGGCCTGGCTCACCCGGCGCGCCACGCTCCGCAGCGGCAGCGCGCCCAGCAGCACGACGTGGTCGATGCGGTGGTACCACTCGCGGCGCGCCCGGCCCGGCATCTTTCCTCGGAACAGCGTGTACAGCAGCGTCGGGTAGAAGAGCAGCCGGGCCAGGCCGGCCTCCAGCACCGCGCCGGCCGCCATTCCGCCCCACCCCCCCTCCCCAGCGGCGCGGCGGCGGCGCGGCCACCCCCGGGCTCGCGGCCCGTGCCGCCAGGACAGCCGGGAGGCGCCGAGGCTGGGGCTGCGACTGGCCCGCGTCCTCCCGCGAAGGCCACGCGGCCGGCGCGGGCTCCTCGGGTGAGAAGCTTCGCACGCGGCCCCCAGGGACTCGGCGGGAGAGCCGGGGACCTCTGGGCCGTCACCGCGCCTCCGGAGGAAGGGCCGCCGGCCGCGGGGGAGGGACCAGGGGTTCCTGGGCGCGAAACCGGGGCTGCGACTGAAGGAGGGCGCGTCCCGGGGCCGGAGGCCTGGGCGACTGTGACCCCGCCTGTGGCCGGTGACACCGACACGTGGAACCGTGGCCCCCGGCGAGGGAGGTGAGGCCCTGGCCCGTGGGCCTGTGACCCTCCCCAGCCCACGGCGGGGGCTGTGACCCCGCCAAAGGGGAGACGAGGTCCGGAAGAGACTCTGGTGGGGGCAGCCTGAAGGGGAGAGCGGAGGGAGCTTTGGGCTTCCAAGCGCTGGGTGGGGAGGGTCTGACGCTGGGTAAACGGTGCCCTCCCCACCCCTGGCTGCCTGAAGGGGTAACTCCCTCCTCCCGCCCAAGCTGCAGTGTATACGTACTAGTTAAACAATCCCCATCCTTTCCTCTTCCCTGTCCTTGTCAGCCACCTATCTACTTTGTCTTTATAATCTTGACTACTCTAGGTACCTCATATAAGTGAAATCATTTAGTATTTGCCCCTTTGTGGCTGGCTTATGTCACTTAGGTTCATCCATGTTGTAGCAAATGTCAGAATTTCCTTTTTAAGGCTGAATAATATGTATGTATACACTATGTATACGTTTGTTAATGCATTCATCCATTGACGGATGCTTGGGTTGTGATGCCCAACTCTAGGAGATAAATAGAGATGTATCTTAAAAACAAAAATGGGAATTTTGTAACTTGCCTTTTGGCACTTAACCATGTATTTTAGATATCTTTCAATACCAGTCACTCTATTTTTTTCTAATAGATTTTGATATGCCAACATTAATTGTACCACAGTTTCTTTATTTTTCTATTTGATGGATAGGGAAACCAGCTGGTTAGCTTCTATATTCTTTTAACAATAACAAATTAGCAGTCGCATGAGAGCAGCGATCCTATCTTATTCATGTCTGTGATATCATTGTCTAGCCCAGTGTCTGTCACAGTTGGCATTTAATAAATACTAGTTGGCTGAATCAAAGAATGCTGTAGAAAGTGCCCTTGTACATGCTTTGCCCACTTGTGTTTCTAAAGGAAACTTTTATAGAAATACAATTAAAGGATATGAACATCTTTTCAAGAGGCTCACAGGGAATTTTTTATACCTTTGTTGAGTATATTGGCATATACTAAACTACACATATTTAAAGTATACATATGTCAAAACAGATAAAATTTTGACATATGTATATACTGTGAAGCCATCACTACAAATGAAGATAATGGAACGTCTATCACTCCAAAAAGTTTTCTCATGCCCCTTTGTAATCCTTTCTTCTCCTACATCTTTATTCCCTCACTCCATTCCCTGACAACCAACCACTGATCCACTATAGATTAGTATTTTCTAGAAATTTATATAAATAGATGTGAATATTTTTAGTTTTAATGACTACTGTTAAATTTCCCTCCAAAATGGCTATACTTTTATACATTGATAGTACCTCTTTCTCACAACTTTATCAACCTTTTAAATTTAATTACTTAGTTTATTT
>JAVSCE010017216.1:0-203889 GCA_032199065.1 Smutsia gigantea | reverse complement strand
ACGTGATCTGCAATGTTGTCAAACAGTCTAATGTACAAAAATGTTTTAGAAACAGTTGAAGTCTGTAGCTCTTGGCTGTGTTAAATAATGAGTGGTCCTTCTCTCTCTGGTCTCTTCTTTATCGCTTGTGCAACTTCAAGGGTACCCCCGTTTGGATCAAGCATTGATGACTCAGTGTACAAACCATAAGCCAGGGGAAACCATGAGGAATTTTGAGCTTGGCTTGTGCCAGGGGTCTTGGGAAAGTCATCTAAGCTCTGTTTGTGAAAAATAAAGCCGGATCTCTCCTCATTATTATTTTTAATTAAACGAGGTAATTCTAAAGGAATTTAGAACCCTGCTGCCTCTTGACTTTTGGATCTTATGACAAGATAATGCAGTCACTTTCTTATACTAAAATGTCAAAGCATTGTTTTTGTTGGGCTATGGGGACCAAAAGGACAGTAATGACACACTTTAATTTTGGGGGCTGACACTGTTTGAATGTCATGAAGCATTTTTACTTTTATTGATGTTTCAGTACTTTTTAATGTTCCAGAGCAGTGAGACACCCATTTATTTCCTCTTGAGATATGCTTGGGTTAGTGTGATGAACTCATTCATGGTAGGATATTTTAAGCTTATGGACTCCAGCTCTACACTGATAAGGGTTATGGAATATCACAGTTAAAAGAGGATTAACATAGTTTTGGAACTCACAGTCCTGTTGTACAATATTTGAGATAAATTGCCTCCTATGTGTAATTGGTACAGTGAGCGCTGTTGAGTGTGCTTTATACTTAACATTGCTTTTATAATAAATGGAAGGTTTAAATAAATGGGAGTTATACAAGTGGACCACTGTAGTTTTTTATTTATTTTGGTTCAGTGTCGTAATTTGATCATTGCTGCTTGCATCCCTCCTCCCCCAGTAATAATGAGCTCTGGTACCTGGGCTTTGAACATATTTTCTCCCTGTGATATGTAGTGTTTCATTTCGAGTATTTGTACGCTGCCTTTGCTTTGGGTAAATAATATCTTGCACATTTTAACATTCTCACCTCCTAACTTCACAACATAAACACTTCGGGACGCTCCTTATTATGTGAAAAGTAAAGTTTAAGATGCTTGGTGTGATGTTCAAGTTTCTCTTTAATCTGGCCCTAATCCATCCTCAGTCTACTTCCTCTCTTTGTGATCCTTAGTTCCAGACAAGCTAACTTGCTTGTTGTTCCTTCGAAGGCTGTCCTCTTGGCCTTTCTTTATGCTTTTCTTTCTCTTTGAGACCCTCTTCTGCTTGTGTTCGTGGATATTCTCTTTATTTTGGGCCCTTTTGAGTCCTTTCTGTTGAGAAACCTTTTTGACTCCTTCAACCCCAAGGGATCTATTCATTCTTCTTTTGTGTGGGATTGTTTTTTTTTTAATCACATATGTTAGCCTGTATTTCATTTTATCTAAGATTTTATTCTGCTTCCCAATTAGATTTTTAAGACTCGGAAAAATGGGTATGAACCCCAAACCCTCTGTCTTTGGAGACAATATATTCGGCACTGAAAATATGGATACATGGTTTGATAAAATATTTTTGGTTGTAGAAGTATTTTAGGATACTTGGTTTGTACTCTTCTAAGTATTGGAGTTTCAGGGACTTGGATGATTTGTAAGGCAAAATATCTGAAATTATGGCTGTCTTTAAAAACACTTTTTTTCGGGGGGGGTCAGTATGTTTATTTTTATTAATCCACATTTTTCTTCCTGTGAAGGACAGCTCAACGGTTTGATGAGGATCATGTATTATTCAAATAAAAGTGCTGCAGTTTGTAGTTTACTGCAGACTTAAGTCTGGGGCAGTTACTTTGGTTTGAGTTAGGCACCGGTGTCACTAGGGGTGATCATTCCATATTTGTATATAGTAACATTGAGCATCATGAGAAGGAGAAAAAATCTGTAGTCTCAGTTTGCATTCCTAACCTCAGATGTTGGCAGCATGTGACATTGATCATGAGGCCGATGAGACACAGGAGAATGTGTGATTCACTGCTACCTGTCAACAGCGTTGGAAGAAAACAAACAGGCTGGTCCATAGCATTTTTGTATACCAAGGATAATACATGTAATTATGTAGTACATGGGTGGATACTGATGTTGGAAAATAGGTGTGTATGTTTCTGTTCTGTATGTGAGTAGGAGGCCTGGTATTTTATGGATACATGGCCTCCTAGCAGTAAACCATTTTAATTTATCCATTGCATCTAAGTGGAAACTTACCTTCTTCCTCCAGTTCATCAAAATATTTTTCCCCTTGAAATGATTGATTTTTAGAAAGTAGGTTACATAAAAACTTTTTTTTTTGAGCTTCAGAAACCTTTTTTGCACAAGTGAAGCTTAAGTGAGTCTGTTAATAAACTTCCCAGAAATACAGGCATTTTTACTTAGGTTACTTGGCATTTGTAAAAGGCGCATCCATAGTTACACCAGTAATTTCACCACTTGAGAAATCTGGATCAGTAAGCATTTTTTGCTTTCTGGGACAGTGGTATTTTGGTTTAGATGAAACTTTTTGACAAGAGCCATCAGTTTGAATTTTAAAATGGAGGTTGGTTAGGTAAATTGAATATAAAGTTGATAATATTTTAGCTGCCTAGTGAATTGAACTTTTAGTAATAAGAAAAAATATCCTATATTTTTATAGTTCATATATTGAGGGCAAACTGCCCTGCCCCCTCCTTAACCAACACAACACAATTTTGTTTTTTCACACTTTAGTCACAATTTTTTTTTTTTTTTTAGGAGAGCCAGGGTAGAGGCTTTTATTGAGAGATACAGTGAGAGGAAAGAGCTCCTGGCTCATGCCAGGAGGGGACAAGGAAGCCCAGGGTGGTGTGTCGTCTAGGGGATTTATAGGCAGTTAAGGATTTTTGGGAAATGATGAAGGGCTTAGGGTGTGGACTTGTTAAAGTCCTCTTAGGATGTTTGTCCTTGATGAGATATTAAATCCCTTTTCCCGTGCTAAAGTGGATCTTACACATGATTACAAACAATTAGCATAATAAAAACATGGGCTACTTTCCTTTATCTGGGGAGTATCAACTGATCTCATGGAAGAATGACTCTAGAGCTTAATGTTTAACACAGAATTTTGGTAGGGGGTTTCCTTGTATGTAGTTACATTGCTCTGACTGTAAATATCCTGCCTTGCTTTTTCTGGAGGCCCTCCCCCTACTCTGTCTAAGCCTATGGTCCCTGTCTCATTCCCCCCTCTACAGATAGAGATCCTAGCTGCTGCTAGGGAAAGGGGGCGACGACCCCTCTGGCTGTTGCATGCTGAGAAGGGTGCAGTAAAGGGTGCAGTTAGGTCTCCATCAGTGGTCAGTTGAGAGGGCCTTGGAAGATGGGCGCTTCTATCCCAGGTTCCATTTCTATTACTATTTGTAGTTTTATGGCTTCTCCGAAGTTATCCCCGACGAGCCCCCAAAGATGATGCTGGGGTTCTTGCTTGCGGAGTCAAAGAATGAACTTAGCAAACACCCAAGGTAGGAGAGCCAGGGTAGAGGCCTTTATTGAGAGATACAGTGAGAGGAAAGAGCTCCTGGCTCACGCCAGGAGGGGGACAAGGGAGCCCCTTTAGTCACATTTTTATGTGGATTGAATTCACATAAATAAAAAATATTTAAATGGGTAAGGCATTGTTGAAATCAGTTGCATATCCTGTTTTTTCTTAATTTTTAAAATAACAGCTTGACTGAATTTTGTTGCATATACTATAAGATTCACTCTTTTAAACTATATAATTCATTGGCTTTTAGTGTGTTCACAGTTGTGTAAACCTCACCAGTATCCAGAAGATTTTCATCACCCCAAAAAGAGACTCTGTCCATTAGCAGTCATTGCCCCTTTGTCCCAGGTCCTCGCAACAGCTAATCTACTTTGTCTTTACGGATTTGCCTATTCTGTACCTTTCATATAAATGGAGTCATACAAGGTATGACCTTTTGTGTTTGTCTTTCATTCATTTAGCGTAAGGTTTTCCAGATTTATCCATGTTGTAGTGTGTATCATCACTTCCTTTTTATGGTTGAATAATATTCCACTGCAAACCACATTTTGTTTGTTTATCCTTTCATTGATGGACATTTAGGTTGTTTCCACTTTTTGGCTATTATAAACTATGCTGCTATGAAAATTTGTGTACAAGTTTTTATGTGGACATAAGTGTTCATTCCTCTTGGGTATAATATCTGGGAGTGGAATTGCTGGGTCATGCAGTAACTCTCTGCTTAACCTTTGAGAAACTTCGAGACTGTTTTCCAAAGTGGTTGCACCATTTTACATTTATACCAGCAATGTATGAGGGTTCCACTTCTCTATATCCTCATCAACACTTATTATTGTCTTTTTTATTATAGCTATCTTAGTGAAGTGCTATCTTCTGGTTTTTATTTGCATTCCTAGTGACTAATGGTATTGAGCATCTTTTCATGTGCTTAATTGGCTATTTGTGTATCTTCTTTGGAGAAATGTTGATTCCAGTCCTTTGCTCATTTTTCGGAAATTGGATTGTCTTTTTGTTGAATTGTAAGAGTTGTTTATATATTCTGGGTACAAGTCAGATAAATGATTTGCAAATAGTTTCTCCTTTTCCATGGGTTGTCTTCACTTTCTTGATTGTGTTCTTTGAAGCTTAAAGTGTTTTTATTTTGATGACCAGTTTATCTGTTTTCTTTCATCTCTTGTGTTTTGGTGTCATCTCTAAGAAGTCATTTGTCTAATCCAAGGCCAGGAAGATTTGCATCTGCTTTTTTTCTAAAAATTGTGTTACTTTTTAGCTCTAATGTTTAAGTGTGTGATAATTTTGAGTTAAGTTTTGTGTATAGTATGAGGTAAGGGTCTGACTTAATTCTTTTTCAGGTGGCTATCCAGTTGTCCTAGCACCATTTGCTGACATTACTGAACTTTAACAATGTAATTATTCTCAACTATAAATTGATTATTACAAGACAATATTCCCTTAGTTACATGAGGAAATCTTTATTTTGCTGATGGAGAAAAGGATCTGTACTTAGTATTGCGCATTAAGTTGCAGCAATATAGTTGTGATTGGAATTCTGAAGGCAGGACAGCATTTCTGTGTTTTTTAACAAGCCACTTCTAAATCCTTTGCTTTTTTGATTAGGGTGGGTAGTTGACTTCAGTTTTTGGTATTTAATGAAGCTAAAATTTGTTTTTAAAAGGGGAAATATATAGCTGTTTACAGCACTATATTTGACCTTTTTTAAAAATCTCCTTTGATACCAATAGACTACTGAGTTGCTTTTTACTGACTAAATAATTAGTGAGCAACTGTCCATGGCAGATACTGTTTATAGAGACATAAAAATTAATTTTTTCACAGTTGATCGTTAGAAACAAACCATAATCTACTAAACTAAGTGCTATGAAGTAACTAAATTAATTTAGCACAAGATTAAGATTGGGTCAGGAAGGGCTTTACAGAAGTGGGAACATCTGAGCTGGTCTTTGAAGAAGGAACAGGTTTTTAGGTATATAAAACCTGAGAGTGGGAGAGCATCCTGTACAGAAGCAATCATGTGTCTGAAAATTACATGTCATGTTTAAGGACCAGAGGGTTCAGTATGCAGCTGTACTAGATGTTGAGGTGCTCTTGTGAATTAGACAAAGCCTCTTACTTTTATAAAGCCTCTTACTTCTATTTATAATCTAGTATGGAGAACTTGATTGCAGTAGACAGGAAAGTGTTAACTGCTGTCCAGATAGTGAGAGTAGGCTGATGTGGTGGAGAATTGAGTGGCCAGGGAGAATCTTTCTGAGGCGATAATTTAAACCTAGATCTTAATGACAACAGCTGGGCATGTGAAAGTCTGGGGAAAGAGGAGTCTAGGCAGAGGAGATTTTTAACAGAAAACTCTCAAAGTGAGAGCGAGCTTGCTTGTAAATGGAACAGAATGAAGTCTACTTTTACATAGAGATTCGTAGGAAGGACTGGGGAATCTTAATTTTATTTTGAGTGGATTTGGAAGCCCTTGACGGATTTTAAGTCCATGTGTTGTGACCTGCTTTATGTTTGTAAAGGCTCCATCTGGCTCCAGCGGCAAGGATGGAAGGTAGAATAGAAGCAGCAAGGTTAGTGGGGAGGCTGTACAGTCATCCCCCATGAGAGTTGCTGATGCTTCAGATTAGGGACAAGTAGCGGGATATGGGGAAAAGTAGAGATTTTGGGACTTGTTTTGGAGATAGTATCAGTGCTTTTTGGTAGCTAGAGACAGTGACGATACAGTCAGCCCATCTTGTCATCTGATACTCATGTTTTGATCCAGGGAAATGTTTTGTAACCGTGGAAGGATGTGGTACACTAGTGAGAAAACAGGAGTCAGTCTGGGGTTTACTTCCTAAAGCTTTGTGACCCTGGGCAGATCATTTCACCTTTCCTGGAGCCACAGACTCCTTGTCATTAAAGTGGAGATACTTGTACCTTAGGGGGAAGTACATGAGTGTTCTGAGGATTAAGTGAAATACTGACTATAGTGTTCTTCTGTGGTGTAAAACCTCCATACAGAATTTAAGGTGGTGGTATTTCAAGTTGGCAGTTGTTTGTAATATTAATTGTGGGATATGGATCTTGAAATGATCAGTTTTAGCACCTACTTAAAGACAGATAAGACATTTTTGTCATAATGTTTTCAGATGAAGAGACTTGGGTCTTAAGGATTTGGCCAGTATCCCAGATTCAGTAAGAGGTGGAGAGGGACATGAACCTCTAAGAAAAGTAGAGTACATTTTCCTCTATATGAGAGAATTGAATATAAATATCAAGAGATGGAACTGATCTCTCTAGAGTATAAGGTGGATTTCACCTTAATAACACTTAGGTTAAAGGCATTACTGAATTGCTAAAGGAAAATATTGTAGGATATTCTTGACGTGCATGTATGTTTGTGTTTGGAAGGGTGACTGAGGATGTAAAGACTAGTCATGAGGGCCTTTTATGCCCTGTTTAGGATTTTTAACTTTTAGTAGGATAGTAGGATGTTGTTGAAAATTGTAAAGCTGCAGAATAGCAACATTGGTTTCTTGTTTCTTTTTTTTTTTTGGACAGGGCACTCTGACAGAGATGTGGTGTTTGAAGGTAGGAACATCAGTTAGGATAATAAGTAGCTGAGAGAAAATGATGAACTGGGGCTTGCTGGTAGAGATGGAAAGAAGGGACAGATAATGAGAAAGGTTTAGGATGTAGGAGGCCAAACTTATTCTCATATAAAAGAACTCTTCTCTACCTACTTAATGGTTTTGTCAGGATAAAAATGACATATGTGAAAGTGTTTTGTAAATTGTAAGGTTTATTGTGTGATGTGGATGTATATAAATACAAATATATTTTTTCAACAGAACTGTTTGAAAAATCAGTTGCAGACTTGATACCCTTTAATCCCTAAATATTTCAGTGTGTGTTTCTTTAAAAAAAGGACTTGCTATTATGTAACCACAATACAATTATCAAAATCAGGAAATTAATATTGTATGATATTATGTAATTCTTAGTAAGAATAGATTCTACAAATCTTACTCAAATTTTGTCAGTTGTCCCAGAGGCAAAAGAAAATCTCAGATCATGTGTTGCAGTCTGTTGCCATGTTTTTTACAAGCTCCTTTAATTAGAACAGTTAAGTCTTTTGTCTTTAATAATTTTTTTTTCAAGACTATAGGGCTCGTTGCCTCACAGCAAGTGTCAATTTGGTATGTCTGATATTTTCTCATGATTAGGGTCAGAGTATGCACTTTTTTTGGCAAGAATACCGAAGAAATGGTGATGTGTTCTTAGTGTAATGTATCAAGAGGCAAATGATGTCATTACTGGTGTGATTTACCTTGATCATGATTACTTGGTTAAGGTGGTGTCTGCCAGGTTTGTAACATACCAGTTATTGTGGGGAGATACTTGGGGACTATTTAAGTATCCTATTAATCCTCAAATTTTCACCCACTGGTTTTAACATCCATTGGTGATTCTGAGTCTGTTGGGAAGATTGCCAAATGATGATTTTCTGATCCAGCTATTCTTTCTGCATTTATTAGTTGGATTTCTAGTGTAAGGAGAGCTTTCTCCTCTTATTGTTGTTTGTGTGTTTATCAACATCTGTGCAGACTTAAAGAGTTTTATTTTATGCAGTGCTTTAAAATCCTTTGCTGTTGCTTATTTGGATGTTCAAGTTGATTCAGATTTGGCCTGTGGTGGCCCTTCATGCTAATTTCTGTGTTTCTATTTTTTTGAAATTTAAGATTTTTGGTGTGAATATATTTCAAGTTTGATTTTATTTTTTAGAGCAGTTTTAGGTTTACACAAGTTACTGTGCCCTTTTTAAAACTGCCCATTCTTTGAGAACTGATTTTTTTTTTGCTATCATTAATGTACAATTACATGAACAACATTATCGTTACTAGAGTCCCCCTATTATCAAGGCCCCACCACATACCCTTTGCAGTCACTGTCCATCAGTGTAGTAAGATGCTATAGAGTCATTACTTGTCTTCTCTGTCTTATACTGCGTTCCCCGTGTCCCCCTGCTTCATTATACATGCTAATCATAATGCCCCTTTTCCCCCCTTAACCCTCCTTTCCCAACCATCCTCCCCAATCCCTTTCCCTTTGGTAACTGTTAGTCCATTCTTGGGTTCTGTGAGTCTGCTGCTGTTTTATTCCTTGAGCTTTTTCTTTGTTCTTATATTCCACAGATGGGTGAAATCATTTGATACTTGTCTTTCTCCACCTGGCTTATTTCACTGAGCATAATACCCTCTAGCTCCATCCATGTTGTTGCAAATGGTAGGATTTGTTTTCTCCTTATGGCTGAATAATATTCCATTGTGTATATGTACCACATCTTCTTTACCATTCATCTACTGATGGACACTTAGATTGTTTCCATTTCTTGGCTATTGTAAATAGTGCTGCGATAAACATAGGGGTGCATATGTCTTTTTCAAATTGGGCTGCTGCATTCTTAGGGTAAATTCCTAGGAGTGGAATTCCTGGGTCAAATGGTATTTCTATTTTGAGTTTTTTGAGGAACCTCCATACAGCTTTCCACAATGGTTGAACTATTTTACATTCCCAACAGCAGCGTAGGAGGGTTCCTCTTTCTCCACATCCTTGCCAACATTTGTTGTTGTCTGTCTTTTGGATGGCGGCCATCCTAACTGGTATGAGGTGATATCTCATTGTGGTTTTAATTTGCATTTCTCTGATGATTAGGGATGTGGAGCATCTTTTCATGTGCCTGTTGGCCATCTGAATTTCTTCTTTGGAGAAGTGTCTGTTCAGCTCCTCTACCCATTTTTTTTAAGTTTATTTTGATATCATTAATCTACAATTAAATGAGCAATATTATGGTGATTACACTACCCCTTCATCAGGTCCCCCCCACCAACCCCATTACAGTCACTGTCCATCAGCGTAGTGAGATGCTATAGAATCACTACTTGTCTTCTCTGAGTTGTACTGCCCTCCCCGTGCCCCCCCCAACATTACATCTGCTAATCGTAATGCCCCTTTTTCCCTCTTATCCCTCCCTTCCCACCCATTTTCCCCAGTCCCTTTCCCTTTGGTAACTATTAGTCCGTTCTTGGGTTCTGTGAGTCTGCTGCTGTTTTGTTCCTTCAGTATTTTTTCTTTGTTCTTATACTCCACATATGAGTGAAATCATTTGATACTTGTCTTTTTCGGCTTGGCTTATTTCACTGAGCATAATACCCTCTAGCTCCATCCATGTTGTTGCAAATGGTAGGATTTGTTTTCTTCTTATGGCTGAATAATATTCCATTGTGTATATGTACCACATCTTCTTTATCCATTCATCTACTGATGGACACTTAGGTTGCTTCCATTTCTTGGCTATTGTAAATAGTGCTGCGATAAACATAGGGGTGCATCTGTGTTTTTCAAATTGGGCTGCTGCATTCTTAGGGTAAATTCCTAGGAGTGGAATTCCTGGGTCAAATGGTGTTTCTATTTTGAGTTTTTTGAGGAACCTCCATACTGCTTTCCACAATGGTTGAACTAATTTGCATTCCCACCAGCAGTGTAGGAGGGTTCCCTTTTCTTCACATCCTTGCCAACATTTGTTGTTGTTTGTGTTTTGGATGTTGGCCATCCTCACTGGTGTGAGGTGATGTCTCATTGTGGTTTTAATCTGCATTTCTCTGATGATTAGTGATGTGGAGCATGTTTTCATGTGCCTGTTTCTGCCCATTTTTTAATTGGCTTATTTGCTTTTTGTTTGTTGAGGTACGTGAGCTCTTTATATAATTTGTATGTCAACCCCTTATCCGATATGTCATTTATGAGTATATTCTCCCATAGTGTAGGATGTCTTTTTGTTCTACTGATGGTGTCCTTTGCTGTACCCAAGCTTTTTAGTTTGATATAGTCCCACTTATCATTTTTGCTTTTGTTTCCCTTGCCCGGGGAGATATGTTCATGAAGAAGTTGCTCATGTTTATGTCCAAGAGATTTTTGCCTATGTTTTTTCCTAAGAGTTTTATGGTTTCATGACTTACATTCAGGTCTTTGATCCATTTCGAATTTACTTTTGTGTATGGTGTTAGACAATGATCCAGTTTCATTCCCTTACATGTAGCTGTCCAGTTTTGCCCACACCAGCTGTTGAAGAGGCTATTATTTCCCCATTGTATATCCATGGCTCCTTTATTGTATATTAATTGACCATATATGTTTGGGTTAATATCTGGGCTCCCTAGTCTGTTCCATTGATCTGTGGGTCTGTTTTGTGCCAGTACCAAATTGTCTTGATTACGGTGGCTTTGTATTAGAGCTTGAAGTTGGGAAGCGAGATCCCCCCTGCTTTATTCTTCCTTCTCAGGATTGCTTTGGCTATTCGGGTCTTTTGTGGTTCCATATGAATTTTAAAACTATTTGTTCCAGTTCGTTGAAGAATACTGTTGGTATTTTGATAGGGATTGCATTGAATCTATAGATCACTTTAGGCAGAATGGCCATGTTAATTCTTCCTAGCCAAGAGCATGGGATGAGTTTCCATTTGTTAGTGTCCTCTTTAATTTATCTTAATAGTGTCTTGTAGTTTTCAGGGTATAGGTCTTTCACTTCCTTGGTTAGGTTTATTCCTAGGTATTTTATTCTTTTTGATGCAATTGTGAATGGAATTTTTTCCTGATTTCTCTTTTGGCTAGTTCATCGTTAGTGTATAGGAATGCAACAGATTTCTGTGTATTAATTTTGTATCCTGCAACTTTGCTGAATTCAGATATTAGATATAGTAGTTTTGGAGTGGATTCTTCAGGGTTTTTTATCTACAATATCATGTCATCTGCAAACAGGGACAGTTTGACTTCTTCCTTGCCAATCTGGATGCCTTTTTTTTCTTTGTGTTATCTGATTGCCATAGTGAGAACCTCCAGAACTATGTTGAATAAAAGTGGAGAGAGTGGGCATCCTTGTCTTGTTCCTGATCTTTAAGGAAAAGCTTTCAGCTTCTCACTGTTAAGTATAATGTTGGCTGTGGGTTTGTCATATATGGCCTTTATTATGTTGGGGTTCTTGCCCTCTATACCCATTTTGTTGAGAGTTTTAATCATGAATGGATGTTGAATTTTGTCGAATGCTTTGGAGATGATCATGTGGTTTTTGTCCTTTTGTTGATGTAGTGGATGATGTTGATCAACTTTTGAATGGTGTAAGAGAACTGATTTTTTTAAAGAA
Organism: Smutsia gigantea; assembly: GCA_032199065.1. Lineage (NCBI taxonomy): Eukaryota > Metazoa > Chordata > Mammalia > Pholidota > Manidae > Smutsia > Smutsia gigantea. The sequence goes on along the minus strand of JAVSCE010017216.1, from coordinate 192,158 downwards.
AATGTTTCCTGTATATAAGTGACAAAAAGATGTTGTTTAGAAGCAGATTTTTAATAATACTTTATTTTTAGAGCACTTTAGGTTCACAACAAAATTGAAAAGAAGTACAGAGAGTTCCCATATACTTCCTGCCCCTCCACATACATAACCTTCTCACTGTCACATCCTGAAATGGAGTGGTATGGTTGTTACAACTGATGAATCTACCATGACACATCATTATCAGAGTCCATAGTTTATATTAAGGTTCACCCTTGGTATTGTACATTTTGTTGGTTTTGACAAATGTATAATGACAGTTATCCACCGTTTTAGTGTCATATAGAGTCACTGCCCTAAAAGTCCTCTGTGCTCTGCCTATTCATCCTTTCATCCTCCTAGCCCCTGGTAACCACTGATCTTTTTGTTATCTCAGTAGTTTTGCTCTTTCCAGAGTGTCATATAGTTGGACTCATACAGTATATAACTATTCCAGATTGGCTTCTCTCATTTAGTAATATACATTTAAGGTTCTTCCATGTCTTTCTATGGCTTAGTAGTTCATTTCTTTTTAGTGCTGAGTACTATTTCATTGTCTGAATGTACAGGTTTATCCATTTACCTATGAAGGGCACCTTGGTTGCTTGTGAGTTTTGGCAATTATGAATAAAACTATTATATGTAAACATCTGTGTGCAGATTTTTTTGTGGATGTAAGTTTTCATCTCCTTTGCATGCATACCAAAGTGCCCTATTGCTAGATTGTATAGTGAGAACATGTTCAGTTTTGTTAAGAAATTATTGAAACTCTTTTCCTTACGGGACTGTACAGTTTTGCTTTCCCCTCAGTAATGAATGCGAGTTCTTGTTGCTCTATATCTTCGTCAGCATTTGGTGTTCTCAGTGTTCTGGATTTTGGCCATTTTAATAGGTGTGTAGTGGTATCTCATTGCTGTTTTAATTTGCAATTCCCTTATGACATAAGATGTTGAGCATTTTTCATATGCTTGTTTGCCATATATTTATCTTGCTTGATGAGGTGTCTGTTCAGGTTTTTTGCCCATGTTTTAACTGGGTGGTTGTTGAGTTTCAAGAGTTCTTTGTGTATTTTGGGTTAGGGTCCTCTGTCACATAGTCTTTTGCAGACAAATACTATCTCTTTGCTTTCTGGCTTATCAATGTCTTGACAGTGTCTGGCGGAGTAGAGGTTTTTAATTTTAGCAAATCCAGTTTATCAGGTATTTCTTTCATGGTTCATTTGTGTTTTACCTAAAAAAATCATTGCCCTAGGTAAGGTCATTTAGATTTCCTTTTATCTTTCAGGAATTTAGTAGTTATGCATTTTACATTTAGGTCTGTGATTTATTTTGAGTTAATCTTTGTGAAGGTGTGAAGTCTGTAATTTTTTTTTTTGCCTGTGGATGTCCAGCTGTTCCAGCACCAGTTTCATCTTTTCTCCATTGTACTGCCTTTACTCCTTTGTCAAAGATCAGTTGACTCTGGGGGTCTATTTCTGGGCTCTCTATTCCATTGACCTATTGTCTATACTGTGATTAGTGTAGCTTTATAGTAAATCTTGAAGTCAGGGTAGTCAATCCAATTGACTTTTCTTCTTTAGTACTCTGTTGGCTATTCTTCATATTACGCTTCTCCATGTAAACTTGAGAATCAGTTTATCGATACCCACAAAGTAATTTGCTGGGATTTTGATTGGAATTGTGCTGAATCTTTTGAGCATCTTGAACAGAACTGAGATTTTGACAGTATTGGGTTTTCCTATCCATGAACATGGAATATTTCCATTTATTTATTGCTTACTTGATTTCTCTTATCAGACTTTTGTGGTTTTTATAATACAGATCTTGTATATGTTTTGTTAGATTTATATCTAACTAAGCATTTCAGTTTTAGGGGTGCTAATGTAAATGGTGATACTTTTTAAATTTCAAATCCCATTTGTTCATTGCTGGTATATAGGAAAAGCAGTTGACTTTTGTATATTAACGCTGTATCTGCAACCTTGATATAATCACTTATTAGCTCTTGGAGTTGTTCTTGTAATTTTAAGATAAATTTGAGCAACATGTGTATTAATTTTTTTTTCTTAAGTTTGCATGTTTAAATATTGGCTGTCAGCAGTCAGCTAGGAAGGACTGCTTAGTGAGAAACTAAGTGCAGTTTATTAATAGTCCAAATTCTGGTTAATGGGAACAGGTGACTATAGGCTGCAGTATAAATTTCTGTTTATTACGTAGTGTATATAGTGCAGACTTTAGCACCTGAAGGTCTGGGTTCAAACCCTGGGTCTGCTTCTTAGTAGCTTTGTGACTTTAGGTAAGTTTCTCAGCTTTTCTCTTCCTGTTTCAGTCTCTAAAGTTGGAGAGAGCAGTAGTACCTGTTTCATAGGGTTCTGAAGATTAAATTAGTTAATGTATATGTTCCGTGCTGAGAACAGTGGCACATAGTAAATGCTTAAGTTTTAGCTGTTTTCTTTTCTCAGTCAGACAAGGCTGATCTTGGCAAAATTGTGAAATAGGCAAAGTTGGCTTTTGTGCATCTGTAATGATGGGGTAGAGTAAGCAGTGCATTCAGCCTGCTGCTCTCTTTGGCATTCCTTCCCAGGTTGCCCTTTGCTAACCTTCTGTCTGCTGCTTCTCTCTGTCCCTGCAATGGAAACTTAAATCACAAAATCCCTATCCTGTTTTCCTGTTACTCATTATACTAGGAATTGTGAGAATAGGGATCTAATTGGATGACTGCACATTATTAATAAATAACAAATAACTCATAAGTGTTTTAATTCAGATAACTTCATTTGAACAAAGTTTAGTTAGGTATTGGGGAAAATAGTTTTGGACAAGCTAGTAGCTTTCAGTTGGTTTTATCTTGAAATAGTCCATGCATGTGGTTCTCTCCATTTTTCACATCTTTTCCTTTCTTCTACATTGGGACTCACTGATTATCTAAAAGTTCCAAGTTTGTACTACTGCCCTCTATCACAAAGATAAAAATCCATAGTCTGGTAAAAAGATGGCCTTTAGTTGGTCTAGGTATAGTAATGATTCTTGGTTCCTGTGGCTGTTTTGTTAATTGGGACTAATCTGTTCAATGTGAACAGAGAATGGATGGGATAATGAAAGAAATCAAATTCTGAATGAGGTAGCATGTTTGTAGTTGCAGAAATTGTTTTATTATTTTTGAAATGCTGGGTTGATACGCACATTTGGAGATAATTGCTCACTGTCCACAAAGAAAGAAAACCATTTTAAGAAAGCCGTAGGAATCTTTCATCCAATCAGATTGCAGGTGTCCTGAGCACAGGGACAATGTTTTGTCTAGCTAAATCTCACCACATTTCTGAGTGCATAGTACACCTTCAGTAATTTGTCATAGCTGTTATGTTAAGTTAGTTTTGTTTGGGATAATTTGGCATGTGTGATTGACCTGTGACATCTCTGAAACAATAAAGAACTGTCTATGATGAGTTTTGCAGTAGTTTGAGATACACGCATGTATTACTTCTCCTTCCTTTCTTGTTCCTGCCTAGGAATTGAAGAGTAGAGAGGAAGTTGGTAAAGTTACAGATAAAGCTCTAGCACGTAAAGAGTTAGAATTCCTCTTGAAATGGTTAGAAGGTAAACTAAAGAGAGAGCATTCCTATAATTCTGTGAGAGATTTTGGACAGGCTGTAGATCTTGTGTCCATAGATTTTCTAATCAGATTGCTAACCATCTACTGGTTTAAAAGAACCATTGGAATTGTGACTTTTATTGTAGTTTTCCTAATTAAGGCAATGTTGACATAAGAAAATACAAACTCTACGTGTTCTGTTGTATTACAAAGACAGGTTTAGTTGGAAGTAGTTGTATTAGTTATGTGGGTAATTGCCTCCGTTAACTAAGGCATAGTGTCACTAAAGCCACAGCCACCGTGGCAGGTGTTATTTTGTTATTTTAAGTAAATTTTCTTTGTCAAGTTTGTCCACAAATTCCTGGGAAGGGGCCTTAGCAAATATCTAAATCTACAAGTTAGATAAAGATAATATAGATAATAGATCTCAGTATAGGAGGAAGGTTGCATGTTTTTGAGATGTACTAATTCTTGATTATTTATACATAATTTCCCATAGATTTAGTACTTTTATAGGATGTTTAATAAGTGCAAAAGTTTCTGCACTTGTGCCTTTACATCACAGGCTTGAATAGTTCGTGAAAATGCTAATGAGTGCAGTTGGCCTGGCACCTAGTTGTCAGTAGCAGACATTTTCTACTGAGGTCTTGTCACAGGAGTGGATTCCATCCTCTAGAATTTCTCCTTTCTACCTGAGATTGCTCAAAAGCTCCACTCTCTCCTTTTCTTTTTTTCACGTCACTCATGTGGTCGCTTCTGTGGGTTTTACTAAACACAGCTGGGCCACATTTCATGCTGCTAGAATCCCTGAGCCGAAGTCTTTGAAAGCTTGGCTGCCTCATTGAAAACTGAAAGGGGGTTAGGAAGTGATAATAGTGAGAACACACACACATCAGTGTTCCAGAAAATAGCCCCAAGAGGAGGTACAGTAAATGCCAGATGTCAGTAGAAATGTGGTTGCTTGAAGTACTTTGAAAAAAATTTCATGAGAGAGGAGACCTGAACTGAGCCATAAAAGATGGGTGGGTGGGATTTGCCAGAAATGTGTGTGTCGCTGTGCTTGTGTTTCTAAGGTAGCCCCCTTTGCACGTGTATTGTTGAGGGGTTGGGGGTATGTGCATGAGTTTGGGGTACATGTGTGTTTAGGAGGGAGTGTGTGTGTGTGACGGGAAGGAGTTGAGAGTTTATATCGTTGCAGAAGAACTTCAGAAAAGGACTAGTTGTTAGGAGGATTATCTGGGTAACAGTGAGCTGGGTAGATTTAGAAAGGTAAGGCGCTTAGGAGGCTGTTAGAATGGTTCTGACCTGAACTGAGAAAGGGTTGATGGCAGTCAGATAGGAGGAAAACTGATTGGGCACATGAGAGAGAAGATATGGAGAGAAGGCAGAATTCAAGATGAGTCAGAGCTTGTGTTCGTTACAGGGGTATTAATCGTGTCCTTAATGGAAACCGGTGAAGTCAGGATAGGAGTTTAATGTGAGAGGAAGATAAGAGGTTTAATAATAGATTTGATAAGCTTTTGGAGCTCTGAAATGAGGTTAGGTTTGTGGATAAAGGGTTCACTGTATCATCAATCTTCAGGATCTTGCTCAAGACCAGTTTTTTTTATGTTGACTGTTGTGAGGAAGACAGTGATGTAGAAAGATGCTGAGGAGAAAGAGGAAATGACTATGTGGGATTCTGGGCTTTTAAGAGTTAAGTAGTACTTTTTTTTTTCATAAAAAGCAAATTTATTTCTCACAATTCTGATCTGGAGACTGCAGTCTGAGATCAGTGTGTTAGCTGAGTTGGGTGAGGGCCATCTTGGTTGGACTTCTTGCTGTGTCCTGACATGGAGGAAGGGGCAAGGGAGCTCTCCTGGGTATCTTTTATAAGGGTATTAATCTCATTCATGAGGGCTCTACCCTCATGACCTTATATATCAAAGGCCCCACCAACAGATACCATCACATTCAGCATTAGGATTTCAACATGCAAATTTTGGGGGTCACAAACATTCAGACTATAGCAGTTAAGGTAGTTTTTTAAAATATGTAAGTCCAGTTCATCTGTTTTTCTTGTTCATGCCTACTAGAGGTTGGCAAACCTTTAAATACCTGTAAATCACAACCATAGGCAAGGATGCAAAAATGGGAACTCTTTTTTTTTTTATTAAGGTGCTATTGATATACACTTTTATGGAGGTTTCACATGAAAAACAATGTGGTCAATACATTCACCCGTATTATCGAGTTCCCCCCCCATACCCCTTTGCAGTCATTGTCCATCAGTGTAGTAAGATGCCCCAGAGTCACTATTTGCCTTCTCTGTGCTACACTGTCTTCCCCATGATCCCCCCCACACCATGTGTGCCAATCATAATACCCCTCAATTACCTTCTCCCTCCCTCCCCACCCGCTCTCCCTACCCTTCCCTAGTCCCTTCTTGGAGTCTGTGAGTCTGCTGCTGTTTTGTTCCTTCAGTTTTGCGTCATTGTTATACTGCACAAATGCGGGAAATCATTTGGTACTTGTCCTTCTCCATCTGGCTTATTTCGCTGAGCATAATATCCTCCAGCTTCATTCAGTAGTACTTTTTATTTACATAAATACTGTAATTCAGAGTTACCATGTAATATTTCAACAGAACCTAAAAATTCAGCATACTTGGAATATCCTTTTTAGCTTTAGCTTTCATCTATATTCCCCTAAGATGCTTTCTGAGCATTTGTAAATCTTCAGTTTTATGTTAATATTTATATCAATAATATATTAACAAATATTTATATTACTAAATACAGATATACTAATAAAGCTAACACAAAATTTTAAAGACTGCTACTAGACCTTCCTTTGGATAATTTCTCATCATTTGAAACTAGCAGTTGAGCTTTTTTCTCAGTTTGTTAAGGAGTTTGTACTTGATGAGGATTATTTCACTTCTCCAGTTCTCTTTCTTAGTAGGTGATTGGAGGAATTTGTCGTGTAGCTACAATTTTGAGGAATTGACTTCAGTATAAATATACTTCTTTTGCTCCCCAAATGTGGCCTAATTAATTCATTACTAAGCATGACATATAAAAAATATTCAGTTACTAGCCCCCCTTTCCCAGCCATTGATTCATGCATCCATAGTACTTGTGCTTTTGTTATGTGAACTGGGAAGTATATAACAAAAGCAGTTTTGTGAACTTAGTATTGGAAAATGATTCATGTACTTGGAGACTTTTTTCTTTTTTTGGATATGTGAAGCTCTGTTTCATTTATTTTCATGCTGTATAATTTCCTGTTGAAACTTGTTTATCCTGTCTACTTTTGATGACCACTTAGATTCATTCAGTAGATACTCATTAAAGCACCTACTATACAGGGAACTGAGATTCAAGTACTGGAATCAAATTACAAAACTACTGCCCTCATGGACCTTACAGTCTATAAGGGAATACACAATAGAAAAATAAGAAAAATATATGACATATCAGATGGGGAAGCATTGCAAGCAAAGGACTTCCAGTGTTTACTGTGATAGGTGATGTTGCAGTGAACATTCATATACAGGTTTCCTTATGGACATGTGCAGGGTTTCTCTGTGTTCCCGCTCAAGAGTGGGACTGACACATCATAGGGTATGAATATTTATGTTCGGTATTGGTAGATATATCACCCTGTTTGCGAAAGGACTACGCCTTTTATATTCCCACTAGCAGTGTCTAGGAGTTCCACTTGTTCACATCCTCACCATTACTTGGTAGGGTCAGATTTTTAAATTTTTGCCATATTCATGTGATGGTATTTCATTGTGAGATGTGTACACTTCTCAGTAGTGAGAGTCAGCATCTTCTCACAGTGTTTAGCCGTTTGTGTTTTCTCCCATGAATTATCTTCACATTTCCTTTGGCATTTTTCTGTTGGGTTGTTTGTCTTTTCTTCCTGGTTTGTAGAACTTCTTTCCAAAAATTTAGCATTAATCTTTTTTTAGTAGTATATTCTTTCCAAGTTATGACTTACCTTTCACTTTGTTTATGGTCTTTTGAAGAAAAGGATTTTCTTAAAATGTCTTTTCTTTCATAGTTTGTGTTTTATATCTTAATTTCAAAATACCCAACACATCCTTCCCTGTTCCCCTCTTTCCAAGCACTCACAGGTCTGCTTTCTGTTCCTATAAATAAGTTTGAGTTTTCTGTAGTTGTATGTAAGTGGAATGATATACAATTTTTTGTAGGGGATGGGATGTCTGGCTTCTTTTTACTCAGCATTGTTATTTTGAGATTCATTTATACTGTTGAATATATCAGTAGGTCATTTTATTGCTGAATAGTATTCCATTTTAAGGATCTATCACAATTTATTTATCTAGTCATCTGTCAATGGACATTTGCGTTGTTTTTGTACTTGGAGACATTTATTCAGTCTATCTACACTTTTAATGGTCCACAGGATGGGAATTGCTGGTAACATTTGAACCAAGGAATATTTGTTTTAAGAGTAGCTGTTGTGTCTAATTTCCCCATAGAGAAGGTCCAGATTATGCAAATTGTGTTGTTTTTTATTGTACCATTACTTGAAGTATGATTCATTGGATATAACTTGGGACTGTGTTACATGTAAAATTAGACTTGGAAATTAAATTTACTTGGGTATATAAATATATGTTAAAAGATATTTAGTTTTATTTCAGCATGCAATATTAACTCTCAGAACTGGTTGCTATTAAAAATAATTTTATGTCCTTTTTGGGATGTTTTGACATTTGGAAGAAAAAGTGTACTTATTGTTAATTTCATCTCAATAATGCAAAATCATGTAGTTCAGCTGATGTTATCTGTACTATTCCATATACTGATTACCACAAGTACAAATTGCTCTCATATAATCCTCCCCAATTGATTTTAGTTTTCAGTTACTAAAAAATAATACCTCTACAAAGTCTCAGTACCCCAGAGAATGGTTGCTATGTACATCATTGTCTAACATAGTGTGCTTATCTAAAACTCTTGAGCTTGGTTTTCATATTGCTTAGTTATCTGGATTTTTGGAATTTGACTGTTTACCAGGCATATATGACAATGCTTATTTTACATTGTGGGCTTTGTTTTTTTGTCAGACATGCACATTTAAATATGTTATGTTGGCACATTAGTTCCATGAAGGTTAGCTAAGATAATGTAAGAAAGATCACAAGCTGTTTAGTTGAGCCAATAAACATACCAAAATAAGACTTACAAAGCAAGCATGAATTTTTGAATGTGACTATTTTAAAGGAAATAATGAAATTACATATAGTAGCCCTAGGTATGTTCATTATGTCATTTGTTTTATGGTTTTCACTTGCTCATTTTAATTTCCAGTAGTATGAGCAAGGAATTTATAATTCATTCTTGAGAAACTAAAGGAGGAAACTGCCCAATGAATGTGAAAATTGTTGTTAAATCTCAGTTGTCCATTTTATGGATGCACATACTAGAGTTCCCTGCCCTTCAACAGGCTTTTAGACTGCTGTGTTATGTGTAATCAGTGTGTACAAACTAAAATTTAAAATTACGCAAATTAAATGTAAATTACCCAGGGCAGAAAAAATACAGTTTCTGAAGGAGAAGAAGACTTCAAAGCTAAATATAAGCAATATGTGTTCTTTGCTTTTTGTACTTACTTGGTTTATGCCACCTTTCCCTCTTCTGGAATAACAGTACAGATAGGAATTGACTTAGCATTATCATGTTGCTATTAATGATAATATTAGTGCAAATACACACACATTTAATAAGGTTTTAGAGGAAAGCATCTTTCCCATGTCTAATTTGACTGACCAGTCTAATTAGCTAATTTTATTGCTGTTAAATAAAATTCTAAATATAGTAGTCCATTATTAAAATAAACAAGTGTGATTAAAATAGAGGATTGATTACAGTTGAGTCTTAAAAAAAAATACCTTTGGATAAGTAGCAGGCTTCAGGTGAAATTCAGTTTTGGTCTCCTTTACAGGAATAGCTATTCAGTCAGACAGAACAGAACCAATTATCACGTTTTGCAGTATCTCTTGAGGAAGTCAAAATCGAGCCAGCATGAAGACTGAATCTTGTCTTTGGTCTGTTTTATAAACTGTACTTTTAGTCTAACCAGGTGCAAGGTGGAGGTTATAGCATGGAAACTAAAATCTTAGTAAGTGTGCTTTTATTTTGGCGATTAAATAGTATCCTTATAGTGAATTTGTTCTTTTAACAGAGTTTCACGCAATAAATGGGGTGAAGACTTTGCAACCGGGGGCATAATAATAGACATATGAAGTAAAAGATTAAGCTTTCTAGGTCCAAGAAAAATCCCCGAGAAAGAGGGAAAAGCTTCCCTTACTCTGCCTAGAATTTTTTTCACTTTTCTGGTTAAAAATAGGTGGTAGGATGGTATTTAGTTGAGAAGGGATTTAAGAAAGTTTTTGAAGTGGACTTCAAAAAACTGGTTTTAGTGGCCAATGTCTAAATTCAGGCTAGTAAAAAAAAATTTATTTGCTATGTAAGTTGCTTCATTTATAAATTAGTTGTCATTATATAGTAAAGTCTTCATTATAGTATAATGCTAGTAAGCCCAGTGTAGAATCCTAGGAACCTTTTAAATAGTGATATGTTTATGTTTTTAATATGAATTGAATTTTGAGTGTATTTAAAATGTTGAATATTTTGAGTATGAATATTCAAATTATATTGGAGTTAGTATGCTAGTAGTTATCTCAGGGATGTTCTGTTGATTTGATTGTCCAAGTATAGGTGATGTGCAGTTTTAATTTTTTGTGCTTCAGACAGAACTAGATTTTGAGGATATAGACTATCAAGAGACTTTATTTCACAGTGTTACTTTGTTAATTGTAAGGATTACTCCTCAGCATCTTTATTTGTTACCAGTGCTTATTAATAGCAGTGGATAATTAGCCCTTTAAACTGCTTTTATCCCTTAACAAGAATGATAGAATTGACACTGTTTGATCTTCTGAATTCTTTAGTGAATCAAACATGATATGATACCTAGAGAGCATAATAATTTATGCTGTTCATAATTTAAGAATGGTTATGTTTAAGATATCTAGTTTATGTTCTTTCCCTTCCCTTTTAACCATTTGGTTACTTTTCTAAATTGATGGCGATGACCTGGCTGGAATTAAACATTTCCATTAGTGGCTTCCCTAGTTTTACCCCCTTCCCTCGTAAAATAAACCTTCCTATCTATTTTGCATTCCAAAGTACAATTTTGTTAAATCTTGAGGTCTAAGGTTTTTCTTTGGGAACTTATCTCTGGTGTCTCTGGAAATTAAAAAAAAAAAGTTTAGTATGAAATCTTACGTGCATATTTTTTGAGAAATTTGTATTTTGTAAATTGAAGGGCACTTTTATTTTTGGTGCATATTTTCAGAGGTGGAATTACGTAGTTATTGTTTTAATAACCATATCCTAATTATTTATAGCTTCCTGCCTGACATAACTCACTTCAAGAAGTGCACAATGTCAGAACGTGGACTTAAATGGGCTTGTGAATATTGTACGTATGAAAACTGGCCATCTGCAATCAAGTGTACTATGTGTCGTGCCCAAAGACCTAGTGGAACAATTATTACAGAGGATCCATTTAAAAGTGGGTCAAGTGATGTTGGCAGAGATTGGGACCCTTCCAGCACTGAAGGAGGAAGTAGTCCTTTGATATGTCCAGACTCTAGTGCAAGACCAAGGGTTAAGTCTTCATACAGCATGGAAAATGCAAATAAATGGTCATGCCACATGTGCACATATTTGAACTGGCCAAGAGCAATCAGATGTACCCAGTGCTTATCCCAGCGTAGGACCAGGAGTCCCACAGAATCTCCTCAATCCTCAGGATCTGGCTCAAGACCAGTTGCTTTTTCTGTTGATCCTTGCGAGGAATACAATGATAGAAATAAACTGAACACAAGGACCCAGCATTGGACTTGTTCTATTTGCACATATGAAAACTGGGCCAAGGCTAAAAAATGTGTTGTTTGTGATCATCCCAGACCTAATAATATTGAAGCAATAGAGTTGGCAGAGACGGATGAGCCTTCTTCAATAATAAATGAGCAAGACAGAGGTCGATGGAGGGGAAGCTGCAGCAGTGGTAATAGCCAAAGAAGATCTCCTCCTGCTATGAAACGGGACTCCGAAGTGAAAATGGATTTTCAGAGGATTGAATTGGCTGGTGCTGTTGGCAGCAAGGAGGAACTTGAAGTGGACTTCAAAAAACTAAAGCAAATTAAAAACAGGATGAAAAAGACTGATTGGCTGTTCCTTAACGCTTGTGTGGGTAAGTTTCTGCATTTTGAATGAGATGGGAAAAGATAGTAAAAATAATATCAAAGATATAAGTAGGTCAGTATTATTTAGTATTTAGTTCCTTCAGTGTGATAGTTGTGCTCCCAGTATGCATGTATAAGATCTCTGTATTTGCGATCTAGTCATAACTGTCCTAAATTGCCTCCATTTCATTGTGTATGTGTCTCTCCATCATTAGGGAGAACAACATTTTAAGTTAAAGCAGTGTTTTTATGCATCAATGGTAAAATACATACCTGGAGTTTAAAAACTGCTGCTCTATTTATTGTAACAAGACATGTCTGAAGAACACCAGCTGCTACTTCAGGGTTTGTACAGTGTAAGCATCTTACGATGATAGAAGCTTTAGTCATATGTTAAAAATATCACAAAAATGTGTGACTCCAAGAAGTCGAGCACATGTATTATTGACCTTGAAAACACTGATGTTAACATGAATGACATGTAGTAAATATTTGCAGACTTTATGATAAACTGATTTCATGTAACCAGCTGATTTCATAGTTCAAATTATGATTCATGTGTTTTGTGGTTTTAGTGCTTCCTAAGGAAATTCTAGATATTAGTTCCAGTTACTGGCTCAGAGCTGTTAAATGACATGTAAGAGCAGGGTTTTCTCCAGTTGTTGACCTTGTGAGTTAATTATTTGCTAGGTTTTTCACAAAAGTGTTTATTTGACTTACATATTTTTCTCTTTTTTTTTTTAGTGGGTTAGCTATTTAAATTTTATGATTTAAATTATTTGGATGGGGTGCTTACTTTGACATTCAGTTCTGTAAAGGAAATTTTGAGTGACTACCCAAGTTAACTATGTGTGGAACAGGCTAAACCTTAAACATGGCTTAGCTATGCGTGTGTATGTGTGTGTATATATATGTGTATATATTTCTCTCCCTCCCCCATTCTGATTTCTCCCTGACTGTGGCTCCAAGAATATGGAAGACATAACTGTATAAACCTCTAAGTCTTAAGAGTAGATTTCAAGAAATCTGAGTTTTTAATTTTAGTCTTGTCTTGGCAAAAAGAATATCCCAGCAGATGAGCCCTTCTGAACACAAAGCACAGTGAGCATTTAGTAATGTATAGCTCCAGTTTTCTCCTATCCTGAGGACTAGGGATGAAAGCACACTGATTCATCTTCAGATGTTTGTGTTGTCTCATTTCATCCCATTGATTTTTTTTTCTCCCCTAATTGGGGTAGTGCTACTAGCACAGTATGACTGTCTTTTTAAAAATTTTTAAACGGGAAATTCAAAATGATTTTTTAATTAATTTTTTAATTGAGGTCAAAGTCACATAATATACAATTCACTATTTTGGAAGTGAACAGTTTAGTGGCACTTAGTGCATTCACAGCCTTGTGCAGCCACTACTACCATCTAGTTCTGAAACATTTTTCATCACCCAAAAGGAAACTCTGTACCCATTAAACAGTTACTCCACATCCCTTCCTTCCCTGAGTCCCTGGTAATCACCAGTCTGCTTTCTGTCTCTCTCAGTGGACTTACCTATTCCAGATACTCCATATAAATGGAATCTTAAAGTAACAGTTTGTGACTTTTTGTATCTAGGTGTGGTTGTCTTCTAATCATCTGTATGCCTTTTTGAAACACTATTAAACAATTATACACTGCAGGCAGTAGTGGACTACAAGGTGGTGGTATAGCACACTAAGTTTATAGATAGAAATGAACTCCATTGCAATGATTCTTAACCTCTTTTGGGGTCATAAAATCCTTTAGGAATCAGGTTCATTGTTTCTTCAAGTTACTGCCTCTCAGTTTAAGAGTTCCTGCGTTGAAATATTTTCTCTCCTTAAAACACGTAAGTTAGACCCATCAGTGTAACTTGGTCGTTATGGCCATTATTTCTTGTCTTCATGACTACTGTTTCTTCGTGGTGCTGTTGTTTCTTTCTTTACACATATCCGTACTTCTTTTGAATAACCATCCTTGAACCTTTTTGAATTCTGATAGCTTTGAGTTCATTTAGAGATGAACTACGAGTAGGACCAATATTGGATTTGGTTTTGTTTCATTTATGAAACAGTTTCTTTGTCATTAAGTCCCTATTCCCACTCACTCCAGAGTTTCTAGGTTTTTAGGGCCAGGGATTAATTGTATCTGATTCTTGGTAATGTGGATTCTGTCTTCCCTATCAGCAAATATTTTTGATCGTTCACTACATAATATGGTTCTGAACTGTTGTACAAAAATTAATGGCCCTGTCTTTATTGGGTAGTCATATCCTGAATTATAAAACTCACTGAAATAGGTTAAAAACCTTTTTTTTACTTGTTTACATTGTGTTAGTTTTTTGAGCAGAAGTTCACATGTACTGACAGTTAATCTTTACTTCCTCTTTTCTGCCTGCCTTATGTTCTCCAGATTTCATTAGATATGGTATATTATGACTTGTTGATGTTAGGCATTAAAAAAAATCATTTCTGTGCTCGCTTTGGCAGCTTATATACTAAAAAAGTTATCTCCAAGGTATATATGCTGAGTATAAAATGTAAGTTGAATACAAAATTTAATACTAAATATAAAATGTGAGACTTTCCTGGTGAAATTTGAAAAAAACATGTTAACCTCAGGCCAATTTTCTAGCTGGTAAAATAGGAATGAGGTTTTTGAAAAGGCAGAAGTAAATGAAAGCATCGACAGTATTGAGCAAGTGTCTTTTCCATGACTGGGTGTAAGTTTCACCTAAGTCCTATTCTCTTATGTGGTGCTCGGACTTTGGGGACATCCGTAAAAGTAGAATGGGGAGTGGGAGCCTAGATGTAAAGACGGGTGTGAAATTAAGTGTGCAGTCGTCTCTGGAGTGTCTGCAGTTTGGTGCTGGATCATGTTTGTGGTGATCATAGACTGCCTGTCCCACTGGATCGGTAATGATGTCCCTAAGAGAATAGGGCAGCACTACCTAACAACAGACCACTTTAGTTCTGCACTCTTATCAATCCAGTTGCCCTTTAAAAGAACATTAAACATCAGCCCAAGTTGATCTCTTGAAAAGACACAGGGGCACATAAGAATCCCATATTAAATCTGTATAACAACTTCGTGTATTCCTGAACACTTCCCTTGAATAGCTAGTATTTCAAATTCATTTCCACTACATTGAGACTGGAACTGAACTGGTTTTCCTGTAAAATGTAATCTTACACAGTTCCCCATCTCTGTTGATGGCAAGTTCATTGTTCCACTTGCTGTACCAAAAGCCTTGGTCATCCTTGATTCTCTCTTTTTTTTTGTTAAGGTATTATTGATATACACTCTTATGAGGTTTCACATGAAAAAACAATGTTACTACATTCACCCATGTTATCATGTACCCCCCATACCCCATTGCAGTCGCTGCCCAACAGTATAGTAAGATGCCACAGTCACTATTTGCCTTCTCTGTGCTACACTGTCTTCTCCATGATTCCCCCCCCCACACACCATGGGTGCCAATCATAATACCCCTCAATCCCCTTCTCCCTCCCTCCCCACCTGCCCTCCCCAACCCCTCCCCTTTGGTAACCACTAGTCCCTTCTTGGAGTCTCTGAAGTCTGCTGCTGTTTTGTTCCTTCAGTTTTGCTTTGTTGTTATACTCCAAAAATGAGGGAAATCATTTGGTACTTGTCCTTCTCCACCTGGCTTTTTCACTGAGCATAATATCCTCCAGCTCCATCCATGTTGTTGCAAATGGTAGGATTTGTTTCGTTCTTATGACTGAGTAGTATTCCATTGTGTATATGTAGAACATCTTTTTTATCCATTCATCTACTGGTGAACACATAGTTGCTTCCATATCTTGGCTATTGTAAATAGTGCTGCAGTAAACATAGGGGTGCATATGTCTTTTTGAATCTGAAAATTATATTCTTTGGGTAAATTCCTAGGAGTGGAATTCCTGGGTCAAATGGTATTTCTATTTTTAGTTTTTTGAGGAACCTCCATAGTGCTTTCCACAATGGTTGAACTAGCTTACATTCCCACCAGCAGTGTAGGAGGGTTCCCCTTTCTCTGCATCCTTGCCAGCATTTGTTGTTCTAGTCTTTTCTATGTTAGCCTTCCTAACTGGTGTGAGGAGATATCTCATTGTGGTTTTTATTTGCATTTCCCTGATTATTAGTGATGTGGAGCATCTTTTCATGTGCCTGTTGGCCACCTGAATTTCTCCTTTGGAGAATTGTCTGTTCATATCCTCTGGCCATTTTTTAATAGGGTTATTTGCTTTTTGGGTGTTGAGACATGTGAGTTCTTTATATATTTTGGATGTTAATCCCTTGTTCATTATGTCATTTACAAATATATTCTCCCATACTGTAGGATATCTTTTTGTTCTGTTGATAGTGTCCTTTGCTGTACAGAAACTTTTTAGTTTGATGTAGTCCCATGTGTTCATTTTTCTTTTTGTTTCCCTTGCTTGAGGAGATGCATTCAGAAAACAGTTGCTCGTTTGTATTCAAGAGATTTTTGCCTATGTTATCTTCTAAGAGTTTTATGGTTTCATGACTTATATTCAGGTCTTTGATCCATTTCGAGTTTACTTTTGTGTATGAGGTTAGACAATAATCCAGTTTCATTCTCTTGCATGTAGCTGTCCAGTTTTGCCAACACCAGCTGTTGAAGAGGCTGTCATTTCCCCATTGTATGTCCAAGGCTCCTTTAATGTATGTTAATTGACCATATATGCTTGGGTTTCATCTGGGCTCCCAAGTCTGTTCCATTGGTCTATGGGTCTGTTCTTGTACCAGTACCAAATTGTCTTGATGACTGTGGCTTTGTAGTAGAGCTTGAAGTCAGGGAGCGTAATCCCCCCAGCTTTATTCTTCCTTCTCAGGATTGCTTTGGCTATTCGGGGTCTTTTGTGGTTCCATATGAATTTTAGAACTATTTTCTCTAGTTCATTGAAGAATGCTGTTGGTATTTTGATAGGGATTGCATTGAATCTGTAGATTGCTTTAGGCAGGATGGCCATTTTGACAATATTAATTCTTCCAATTCATGAGCACAGGATGTGTTTCCATTTATTGGTATCTTCTTTAATTTCTCTCGTTGAGTGTCTTGTAGTTTTCAGAGTATAAGTCTTTCACTTCCTTGGTTAGGTTTATTCCTAGGTATTTTATTCTTTTTGATGCAGTTGTGAATGGAATTGTGTTTCTGATTTCTCTTTCTGCTAGTTCATCGTTAGTGTATAGGAATGCCACAGATTTCTGTGTATTAATTTTGTATCCTGCAACTTTGCTGAATTCAGTTATTAGATCTAGTAGTTTTGGAGTGGATTCTTTAAGGATTTTTATGTACAATGTCATGTCATCTGCAGACAGTGACAGTTTAACAACTTCATTACCAATCTGGATGCCTTTTATTTCTTTGTGTTGTCTGATTGCCGTGGTGAGAACCTCCAGAACTATGTTGAATAAAAGTGGGGAGAGTGGGCGTCCTTGTTTTGTTCCCGATCTTTAAGGAAAAGCTTTCAGCTTCTTGCTGTTAAGTGTGATGTTGGCTGTGGGTTTGTCATATGTGGCTTTTATTATGTTGAGGTACTTGCCCTCTCTACCCATTTTTTTGAGAGTTTTTATCATGAATGGATGTTGAATTTTGTCAAATGCTTTCTCAGCATCTATTGAGATGATCATGTGGTTTCTGTCCTTTTTGTTGATGTGGTGGATGATGATGATGATGATGGATTTTCTAATATTATACCATCCTTGCATCTCTGGAATACATCCTACTTGATCATGATGGATGATCTTTTTGATGTATTTTTGAATTCGGCTTGCTACTTTGTTGAGTATTTTTGCATCTATGTTCATCAGGGATATTGGTCTGTAATTTTCTTTTTTGGTGAGGTCTTTGCCTTGTTTTGGTATTAGGGTGATGCTGGCCTCATAGAATGAGTTTGGAAGCCCCCCCCCCCCCGTTCTTCTTGTTGGAGAACTTTAAGGAGATTGGGTATTAGGTCTTCACTAAATGTTTGATAAAGTTCAGCGGTGAAGCCATCTGGTCCAGGGTTTTGTTCTTAGGTAGTTTTTTGATTACCAATTCAATTTCATTGCTAGTGATGGGTCTGTGCAGATTTTCTGTTTCTTTTTGGGTCAGCCTTGGAAGGTTGTATTTTACTAAAAAGTTGTCCCAATTCTTCTAGGTTATCCAGTTTGTTAGCATATAATTTTTCATAGTGTTCTGTCATAATTCTTTGTATTTCTGTGGTGTCCGTAGTGATTTTTCCTTTTTCTCATTTTTGATTCTGTTTGTGTAGACTCTTTTTTTCTTGATAAATCTGGCTATGGGTTTATCTATTTTGTTTATTTTCTCAAAAAACCAGCTCCTGCTTTCATTGATTCTTTCTGTTTTATTCTTCCCAATTTTATTTATGCATGCTCTAATCTCTATTATGTCCCTCCTTCTACTGACTTTGGGTATTACGGTTATTTTTTAATTGTTAAATTCATTCCAAGATGCTAATGGTTCATTTTGTTTGATTATTAATCTGATTTTGTCTTAATACCAAACTGAGTGTTCTACCGAAAGATACTCTCCTGATTTAGTGTCCTTTTTTCAATTGCTTTACATATGAAGGAAGGTAGAGCCTGAAAAAAGGTCTTGGGTCTTATTATTATTCATCTTTGACAGTTAAAACTGTCAGAATCTTTAAAAAATATTTAAAAAATAGGAATGGTTTAAGTCAAAAGTCTATTAAAAGCTTTTCATAGAATCCAAAATATATGCAGACTTGTGCAGCAAGTCTTTGGCACTGCATCCATAAAAGGAAAGTAAGCCGCTTAGAAGCCTGGCAGTGCCTTGTATGTCCTTGGTTAGCTTTGTGTGATGCACTTACTGGGGGGGGTGTGCGTGTGTGTAGCTATAAAAACTGACGTGTCTTTTCACTCTATCCATATTTTTGTTGGTGGCGCTCCTTCGCATCCAAGGTAGTTGATATTACAGGTAATGGAATTACTTTTAGCACCATGAAAGGAGATTATAGTATTTTTTTTTTGTCTTGTTTTTATTCAAGTTTGAGAATTTTATTTTCTCTTGTGATTTTAGAACTCTGGATATAAAATAACTTTTTTGTCATGATTTTTAAGTGAATTGTGATGATTCTTAGCAATATAAAGATTCTAATATGGAAGAAATGCACACACATTTTCTTTACCCTGGCCAGTTCAGTCTGGGTTTTGAAAGTGCTTCCTGACACCTGGGATAAAAAGCAACTTCCAGGAACAAGTGTGTGTGTTAAGGCAAATGGGTGGCCATGGCAGAAACAGAGCCCCAGCAGTGTTCTTCTGGTTGCCTTTAGTCTGTCTGAGGCATAATTCCTAGCTTTTAGAAATAATTGATTACAGAGGCCTGCCAGCTAACATTGTGCCTCCTTATGCTGAGAAAGGGAATATGCCTGGTGATTCTAGATTGTATAATGCTGATATTTGGATAGGCATCATTGATTTAGTAAAGGCTTTCGTTTTTTGAAAGCATTATATTAAATGAACATACTGAATTACAAAATCCAAATGTATTGTTAAATATTAAATATAAAAGGATGTGTTTAGACTACAGAGAACTTTACTGTTTACCATAAAATAACTTTTAGACATTTATTAAACTATGCACCTGGTTAAGAAAAAGTCAAGCTGTATAGATGGAACAGTTTATAAAAAAAAAAAGGCAATAGTTTCTTCTTTTTCTTCTTTCCGCTTCCAGTGCTGTGCAGAGACAACCACTTTTTTCCCCTATCAACCTTTTATTCTGAGAAATTTCAAAACCTGTAGAAAAATTACAAGTATATAGTACATTGAACACCATGTGCCTTTGACGTAGATTTTCCAGTTGTTTCCATGTTTGCTCTCTCCATCTTTCTGTTTTTCCCAACTATTTGAGAGATAGCTGTAGGTGACATGACATTCTGCTCCTAAATACTTATGCCTATAGGTCCTGCCAACAGACCTATTTCCCCTACGTAACCATACAGTATAATTATCCAGAAAATTTAATATTCCAAGTATTTTCATTAACAGCTGTTTCTCCAACCCTGTTCAGTCAAGGGTTACACATTTAATTTTGTTTTCTCTCTAGTCTCCCCTAAGCTCTACTGTGCCTCAGATGGTTTTCTTTTTTTTTTTTTACTCCTTCATGACATTTAACATTTTCAGAGTCCACGCCATTTGTTTTACAGAATGATCTTCAATTTGGATATGTTTAAATGCAGTTTAAACATTAATCTTTTTTGGGAGGAGCGAGGAATATGACTTAGGTGATACTGTTGGAAGCAGCACCTCTAAATCTCTGAATAATGTCCTTGTAATCATTTTTTTCTTCCCTAAAACTTTTTGCGGTAAAATAAATTAACAGAATTTGCCGTGTTAACCATCTTTAAGTGTACAGTTCAGTGGCATTAAGATTCACTTTGTTGTGCAGCTATCACTACCGTCTATTTCTGCAGCTTTTTTCATCTTGAAAAACTGACACTCTATCCATTAATGTTAACTCCCCTTTCTCCCCTTCCCCAGCCTCTGGCAACCACATTCTAGTTTTCTGTCTATGAATTTGACTCATATAAGTGGAGTCATACAGTATTTTTCCTTTTGTGACTGGCTTATTTGATTTAGTGTAGTGTCTTCAAGGTTCATCCATGTTGTAGCAGGTGTAAAAATTTCTTTTTTAAGACTGAATAATCTATTGTAAGTATATATCACATTTCGTTTATCCATTCGTCTGTTGATAGACATACCAGTATTTGTTTCATCAAATTTAGACGTATGTGTGAATTCCTGTAAGAGAATATGAAGTTCATTTTTAATAAAAGAGCCTACTGATTGTAGAAAAAAATAAAAATAGTTAATAATTTCACTGTCTAGAGGAAATCTGTCATAGATTTCCTGGGGACTAGACTGGGAGCAGGCAATACTGGAGGCAAGCAGACCTCTTAGGAGAAAATCACAGCAGTACTGGTGAGGGTGCAGTCTGGGCCTAGAGTAGAGGCAGTGGAGATGAGGTAAGGGGGATGTCTCTGAGAGAGACTTTAAAAGGTAGGATTGACAGACCTGGAAGAATTTATTGGGGCTGAAGGGAGGAGTTAGGAAGACACCTAGGATTTTGGTTTGGATAGTGGGTTGGATAGCAGTCTCATTTTTCCTAAACATAGGAGATATGAAGTTGCGTTGTAGGCATAGTGTAGCAAGGATGCGTAATGAGTTTTGCATATGTGGGCCTGAAACTTTTGGAGGAAAATCTACAGCTTATGTGGGTATTTGTGGGCCCACAAATGTTTATTGGAGCTGTGGAACCTTCTCTTGCAGTGGTGGACTACAGGGACGTCTTGGTTTGTGCTTCTACCTGGGGACCTTATCAAGATGGACTAAGTAACTTTTTAATGTCTCTTCCAGTTTGGTGATTCTCTTTCTTAATTCTTTCAGTATTTTTGGTGGATGAAGAGTTACATGGATGTATTTATGGAAAGTGTAGTTATATGTCATGAGTTTTTCCTTTTATACTCTCCTCTTCCCCCTTTAAAATGTTCATTTAACCCTCCAGTTTTCTCAGTTGTAAAGAGAGTGGGCTAGACTATGCAGTCTCTCTAGGCCTACTTAAAAAAGTATAATTCTAAAAATTTAAATTTGTTTTCAGATTTAGCCAAGGTAACTTGGCAGTG
This sequence comes from Smutsia gigantea, assembly GCA_032199065.1. Lineage (NCBI taxonomy): Eukaryota > Metazoa > Chordata > Mammalia > Pholidota > Manidae > Smutsia > Smutsia gigantea. The sequence continues at coordinate 170,594 of JAVSCE010017216.1, read as the reverse complement.
TAGCAGTTGAGATTTTTGAAGTCAGAAACACTTTTGGGACTTGATTTCAGTGGTGAATGTAGTTTTGACATAACACTTGTTTTATGTAACTGGAACACTAGATTTTTTTTAGAATCTTATCTCCCCAGTTGATGCTTTTGGCAATATATTAAGTGACTTGTAATTTTGTTGCTGGACGCTGCATCTGGGGAGGTCTCTCCTTGCACACCAGTTGAAATCTCAACCTGGACGGGAGAGGTAAACGAGAATGCAGGGTGGGAGGAGTGTAGGTAAGGAAGGAATTCATTAAAGCGAAAGTAGCAGGGACTGGCAGCTGCCTTGCAGGTAGCAGAGAACAGGGAAGAGCAGAGGGAGGGAAATTCATTGAACTCCTGCTTGGCATAGGGCAGATCCCTTGTCAACTCTTAAAGCCAGGGTCACCTGGTGTCCAGTGTCTGCTTGGATCGACATGGCGTGGGAACTAAGCCCTTTACCACCCCAGGATTTGGGAGAGCTACAGAGCCCTGGATGGATTGAGATTATGTTTTGAGAACTTCCCAAAGGCAAAGAAAGGAGATTCTCAGGCAGGCCACTAAAGAGCATGATTTATAGCCACAGTCCTGTCCAGGTCACCCAGGTGAAGGGAGCCCAAATCAGAGCTCTCAGTAGCTTTTGCCTACTTACCTAGAGTAGAACAGAGACAGAGTGAAGACTTAATGCTTAAGTCTGGAAAATAGAATGGAATAGCAAAGTGACAGACACTTAACCACTGGAAGAGTACAGAGACAAAATGCAGTAAGTTGAACAATGAGAAGATGTTGTTTAAAAAGTACACACTTGAAGAAAAGAGAGTACCTTCAGGAGGCACACTGAAGGGTCTGGGGTTTGCGGTTTTTATAGGGCCTTTGGGTAGGTAGGGGTCAGCATAAGGCAGGATGTATACAGGTGGTTCATAATTCCTTTGAAGTTTTGTCTTAAGATAATAGGGTTATTTAGGTGACTGTGTTGGTCCAGATTTTGGCATTCTTTATTCACATAGGTTCATTTACACTTTGGAGGTCTATCTCCTGTGTTGGTTACAAAGTTACTTGATTGATTAAGGGGAGGGAAGAAGAGGAAGAACAGCCCATAGATGAAGTTAAAGAATAAGCTGGGCCTTTTTTGCAGGCAAATTAGATTTTACAGTGGCATAATCCTTGTCTAGTTTCCCTGCCCTACCTCAATTTGAACTCACATTCATCTTCTTTAACATTGTTCTGCATGTCTGCTCACCTTCCCAAAGATAATTTGTGACATGTTCCTGTAAGTCTTTGCATCATGCTTTCAGTAGTAGTTTGTCCTGCATGGCAAGATCTTCTTTCTTAATGAACTTTCTGCCAGTTCAGGTATTTTTTTCATGACTGTGGGGATCTATATTTCCACAGCAGTTGGGTTGTTAACAGTCTGATAAAAGATGTAAGGAGGTAAGACCTCCGAGGTTTAAACTATATTTGGCATAGTTTGTCATGATTAATAGTAGGACGGGTAAAGGCATTAAATTATTTTGACTTCTGATCATTGAATCTTTTATTTTTCTGAAGATGTTTTCATAATGGAGTTTATTGAATGAATTGAATAGATGCTTATCTTTTATAGTTATAGAGTAGATTAAATGTAAGAATGTATTTCCAGTTTGTGAGTTTCATCTCTTTTTTGGGTTTTTGAAAAGGTATTGTTGTATAGCACTATTCTAGGAATAGGAAAGGTAGATTTTAACTTGTTGCCAATGGTTATTATGTGAAAAGTGCATTTAGGAGGTGGTTTGGTCTGCTCAAACTTTTTTTGGGATTGCCACTGAGCTTGTGTATACTTGAAGATAAAATACTGAGGTCTTTCTATTTAAGCATCTCATGTTTGAGTATTGAGATTGTTGTGAGTATCTAAGCCAAGTTTGAGATTGAACTGTAGCCAAATGGTTAGGGATGTGAAGAAGTGTATTATTGGATGGTATAGTTTCCTTTTTAATAATCAAAACTGGTAAAATGAATTAAATTATGGGTATAGGAAGACTACCCAGACATCAGAGCCCGCCACATCTGCTCTTTCTACTGACCATGGTAAAGTACATTCTGAACATTACCACTTAAAACTAACTTTTCTCTTTAAGGGCTCCTGAAATTGTGCCAGCTGACTCCAAGTCCACCCTGACCCCACAGCATAAACCATGCTGTGATGTCACAGCTACCATAGAACTCCAGGGTAGTGTTGAGCTGGCCCATGTGGGCTCAGGTAAGTCCTGGCTTTTTTTTTACCATTTGGCATTCTTTTCAAAGTTAGTTACCATTATGATTTTATGTCATAAAAGAAAATAAGGCAAAACTTTGAAAACTGTGCCATATATGGGGGAAAAAAATAAATCTGTTTTCTAAACATCATAAGCCAGGTCCATATTGTAACCAACGGAGTTCCATAGTAGCTGTGAAATCCCCAGTGAGTTGTGACCTGTGGCTTCAAAATATGCTAAATTCTATTCCTGGCCCAGATTACAGAACAGTATGAGGTTTTAAAAATAATGTAGTTTGTATTACACAGTAGCTTTCATTTACTCTCAGGTCTCCCATGTTTTTAAAAGTATATTAACACTTTCCTTTATCTGTAATTATGCACCCACTGCTTTAGCTAGTTGTGTATTTCATTCAATCAGTTTGGAAGTATGATGGTACTGCGGATTAGTTTTATCAAGTTAATCATCTCAGAGTGCCCTCAGATGTCCTGGTTTGCCTTTATAGTATGGGGGAAGGAGGGACAGAATGTGCAACATATGTATGTTACATTTTCAAAAAACTTACTGAGAGAAGGATGCGTTGGACACTCTTGGAGGCACTGTGAAATAACAATAACCTAGAAAAACAGTGTGTGTTACCTTTCCCTATTGGAATTTACTGTTTTTTTGCGTCATTGTTACATGAAGTGAAATTCACCACTTACAAAATATTTGTTGTCTGTTCCTGTCTACCAACTCTTCTGTCTTCTTCCCTTTTATCCCTATTAAAAGGTGGTAAAAATGTAATGTTACGTGAAGACCTCAAAGGCATTTTGTAAATTATTTTACATGTAATGTGATGCTCCCCCCCCACCCCAAATAAAAAAACATGGTAGGCTAAAACTTTACATTATTTGAGTATGGGCCAAATCCTTTTAGATAGATAACCATGTTTACAATGAAAACCCATGTGTCAAGAAACTGTCTAAACTAATCCATAGCTCTCCTTGAGCAGTGTGTAGTAAATATACACCAAAAATTTGGACAGTTCAGGGACATTCTCATGAAATTTGATTTGTAACAAATTTACTCATCTTTGTAACTGAAAACTCACAAGTAGGGGAAACTATGAGCTCTTAATTATGGTTAATGAATGGAGTTATGTATTCCCATAACATTAGACAATAAAATACTTCTCTTTTACGTAGTACTTTGTGCCTATACTTTCATGTTCTGGAAAATTTGGAAAATTTTGTGCAGCAAAGAATAGAGAATAGAGTCTGTTCTGTTCATCCTCATTTTCTGCCCTCCTGTGTTTTTACTCCATGGTAGGGAGCAGGCAGCATGCCCTGTTTTCAGATTAATGCAGAGCTTGGGTCAGGGGAAGTAATTGTTTTTGGCATTTTGGATTACGCCAAATAGAAATTGTGTGTGTGTGTGTGTGTGTGTGTGTGTGAACTTTATTGAGATACAATTCACATTCACCATTTGAGATTGTTTATTTTTAAAAGATAAAAGACCCTTAATTGGAAGGCAGACTGGTGACATTGTAGATGATAATTACAATGTACCCTTTGCTAACTTCGTTAAACTGTTTGGTCTACACCGCTTACCTCTTTGTGCTAATTAGTTTCTAATTGCAGAACTCCCTCAGAAACATTAGAGAGGAAATGAAATCTTAAGAATTTCTAAGATGAGTTTCTTCCAGACATCATCTATGTAGTGAGTAGGTTAAAAATAGGGAAGAGAGTGATTTAGAAGATGTCTCCGTGCAACAAAAGGAACAAAAGTAGTTGGTGGTTTAGCTTTAAATTTACCTTATCTTTGTCCTTGGGAAACAAAAAATGGTATGTATGTACAAAAGTACAGACTCATACGTACACATACACTGCGCAGGTTTTCTTTATCTTTTCAGGTCAACTGATCACTTTTTGGTCCTTGGGTTGCTTTTGGAAGTGCTGCTTATTTACATCACACAAAGAAATGTTCTAAGTGTATGTATTTTTAGGTTAAAGCCAAAATCTGTGAAAGGTGCAGTGACGTTGTGTGTACCTCTGCAGGCAGTAGTTACAGCTTTGATAGGACTAAATGAAAACTAGTTGCTTTTGTAAGGAAATACTGTATACACAAAATGAGTGGAGCCTATTCAGTTCTGAAAAAAAACTTTATTTAAAAATAGAGTCCTAGTAGATTATTCTCATCTGTCCATTAAAGCAAGTTAAGTAGAAATTTAGGGTTCTTTATGTACTTGACTCATTAATCATAGATTTGTTTTTATTTCAGGTAACACTTTTCTGTGTCTGTTCTTAAGGCTTGCCCTTCGAGAAGTTGCATCCCCCTGGTCTCATACGAGCCGATGTAGCTCTGATGACTTTCTCAGGGTACAATGCCTCAGAAGGGTGTTTTAAAGCCCTTTATATATTGGTGAGGGTTAGTTACAGCTGTACTTGGGTGTTTATATTGAGGCATGCATTAACTTAAATTTCTGTGAAAATAGAAATTCCTGTAAGAAGGTGTTCTCATTTAATATCATTGATTCTTAATTTGAAACGTATGTGTCAAGGGCAGGGAGGCATATTTCTGGGGAGAGGATTGAGATTTGCAGAACAGATCCTTGACCCCAGAGTTTGAAAACTTTTGAAGCTGACCTTTTATAAAGGCTCACAAATGTGATGAGAAGGACTATTTTAAGTATAGCAATCATGTTTTTAACAGTCCTTGTTTCTCCCATTGCCTAGCATAGTGCTTTGCATGTTATTGCACATGCAATGAATGTGGAAATAAAGCTACCATTTTAAAGCTTTGCTATTTTAAGTGGGGGAAATTGCTGCATTGTGCCAATCTGTTATACTCTGAGGAATAACTTATTTAATTCATAGTTCAAGATGGCAATTAAAAATGCTTTTTTTAAAAGTACACTAAGAATATTTTTAGCTAGTGTTAGTATTTCACTCAACAAATTTTTCCTGATATAACAGGTAATACTTAAAATGATTTGTTCCTACAGTTTTGGTTGTATGTGTATGTGTTTTTTAACACTGTGGTAAATTTGAATCTGTACTTTTCATTTTTTTGCCAAGGCTGTTTGTTTATTATTGATAGATGTACTGCTTAGTTAATAGGATTACTGTCTTAACATCAGTTTGTGTTAAGATTAATAACATGGTTCAGTGGGAATGAAAGTTCTTTATGGTTTTGGAAAAAGTACTTGTTTTCTCTCTCCACCCTCAACTGGTTTGTAGTGTTTGATTTTAGCATATTTTTGTTCAAAGTCATCTGCTTCAAGTTTTACCGAATAGGTATAAGGAAGACTGTGAAGTCTAATTTGTCATACTGTATTACTGATCTTTGTGCCAATTAATATATTCTAATAATTCGTGTAAGCCCTACCAGAGCACTGGAGCCAGCACTGATGTGAAGGTAAGTACCTAACTAAGCAGTTCTAGTGATGCTGGGGTTCTTGTTCACGAAGCCGAAGATGAGCTTCACAAACACACTCAAGGTAGGAGAGCAAGGTACAGGCTTTTAGTTAGAAATAAAGTGAGAGGACAGAGCTCCTGGCTCATGCCAGGAGGGGACAAGAGAGCCAGGTGTGGTGCGTTGTCTAGGAGTTTTATAGGCAGATGAGGATTTTTTGAGAACATGAAAAAGAAAGGCTTAGGGGTGTGGACCTGCTAAGTGGGGTCTGAACACCCAGAATTAACTTAACACAAGGAACTTCCCGCCCCGATGTCTCTCCAGGATACTGGCGTCTTGGTCTAGGAGCATATCAGAAGGCAGCCTGCCCAGCCCCCAAGGTTGGCTGAGGTATTGTCTGTTTGCTAAAGAGTAAGTTAAGAATCTTGCTTCTTAAACTTCCTGGGTGTTAAAATGCAATCTTATCTTTAAGGTGGAATCCTTCCTGCCTTTTACTATGTTGTTTACAGCTGGGTCTGCATGCTAAATTAGTTGCCCGGTTTGCAAAACCACTCCATCAGATCTGAAAGAGGAAAGACAGCACATAGGCCTGGGCCTTTTAGCATGCTAAAGTCAATCTTACACATGATTACAAATGATTAGCATAATAAAAACATGTGCTACTCTTCTTTATCTGGGGAACATTCACTTATCTTACTGAAGAATGACTCTAGAGCTGAAGATTTAACACAGAGTTTTAGTAGGGGGTTTTCTTTCATGTACCTACATTGCTGTGACTGCAAATATCCTGCCTTGCTTTTTCTGGAGGCCCTCACCCTACTCTGACTACACCCACGGTCCCTGTCTCACTAGTGCTGACAGAAATTAAAGGGAGAGAAGTACACTAATTTTCCTTATATTCTTTAGGACATTTAAATGATGCTGCAGGATCCAGGAAGCACGGAGAAACAGAATTTAGAGTGACTGCTACAAGTTTGTGCTTTTGGAAGAAAAACAGAATTACACTCTTTTCTATTTGATGGTTATTTTAGGGGTTGTAGAAGGTGACTTAGCTGCTATAGAAGCGTACAAGTCGTCAGGAGGGGACATTGCACGTCAGCTCACCGCAGATGAAGTGCGCTTGCTGAGCCGTCCTTCGGCTTTTGATGTTGGCTATACCCTGGTGCATCTGGCTATACGTTTTCAGAGGCAGGATATGCTAGCAATATTGCTTACGGAGGTAAGTGTGGCATTTTGGCTAAACATTCTTTTATATGAAGGAAGTGTGTTCCTTAGTTTTCATTTTTGATGTTAAAATGTTTCTCCAAACAGTTCTGAACAGTTTGATTCTTCTACACCCTTTTAAAAAATCACATTAAACTTGAGACTTCAACAGCATTTAATTCTTAAGGGTATATACTCTTAAAAATAGGATGTTTTTCTATAATACTTAAATCATGTTTGATTAAAAAAAACTGGGATATATAGGTCATTCATTCATTCAACTAACAAATATTTATTGAATGCCTACTGTGTGTTGGGCACTGTGCTAAAAAGGGATATAATTGTGAAGATAGACTTTGGCTCCTTCAGTGAGTCTCCAGAAAAGCAGAGAAAGAAACCGATAATTCTGTGTACTCTCACAGGTGTAAGTTCAGGTGCTGTGGGAATACCTGAGAAAGTGTTTTATGATATCTCATATTGTTACCGAGAGCAGGTAACATTTTAGTGGAAATCACTTATTCATAGGCCAGGGGTGGTGGTGTTTGTGGTGAATTCAGGAACTTGGAAGTAACTCAGCATGGTTGTGATGATGGCTGGGAACTAAGAGGGGGAAGCCTAAGAGAGAAGTGGGGGTGGTTATGAAGGACCTTCTAGGTCAAGGAATTTGAAGATTATTCCGAGAGATGTAAATAAGCTTTGGAAAGCGTTAGGTAGAGTGGTCCGGGGAGTGACAGGAAGTGTGTTCTGGCTGCCTCAAATTGGAGGTCAGGCCTGGCTAGGAGGGCACAACAGTGATGCTGGCAAGAACTTGGCTGGAACAGTAGTGCCAGGAGAAATAGCAAGAAGTGGGTTGGCTTGAGGGAGGTGATGGCCACGCAGTCAGGAATAAGTGGATTGATGGCCCTGGGGGTAATGGTGAGATACCAGTCAAAGCTGATTCTGAGCTTTCTGGCTTAGGTAAGTAGGCAGAAGTTACAAATGAAAGTGGTTGCAGATGAGTTTTTCAGGATGTGACTATATTATTCACTTAATTTTTTTAATGATAAGAGAAATAGGGTAAAAGTACAGCGTCATTGTCATTTGTCATGTCAGTTATGGATTTAGAATGTGGAGTCACTAAATGTGTGTATGCTTTATGTGTATTTGCATATTCAAATCTGCCAATATTTGGGAACCATCATGTACAAAGCCCTGGGAGGGATTAAGAGCTAGGAAGGCTGGGTGAAGGCATGATGAGATGGCTAGCCATTGCGTTCAGTTTGGTGAGAGTCCAGTGAAGCCAGGGGCACCTGATAGACCCTAGGCCCAGAAGAGGGTGGGGATGGCTTGAGAGACAGCCATAGTGAAAACAGAGAATAGGCTTACTGAGTCTAAGGGAGAGGGACTGTTTGAAAAACAGCAGTGTGATTAGAGGGACCAGTGTTCAGGAACATGGGATGAAATGAACGTAGGTAGTTCTGACTTTGGCTCCGTTTGTGTGTTGTGGTCCTGTATTTGCTGTTGGTGGCAGGAGACAGGATAGAGAAGGCAACTGTGAACCAAGGCTCAAGTCTAGGGGATTCATTGGTTCCCCTCTAGTCCGGTAGAGGACTATGTGAAGGTTCTGGAGGGGTTGGCATAAATCACTGGCCTTCTACGAGCGATCTGGGGACTAACAGAGAGTAGGAAGACAGTAAGAACCCCAGTGTATTTATTATTTACTGTTCATACATCATTATTTACTGCTTAGCAAATCGCCTCAAAACTTAGCAGCTTTAGGCAGCAAAAACTTGTTATCTTACACAGTTTCTCAGGGTAAGGAATCTGAGAGCAGCTTAGCTGAATGGTTTTGACTAAAGGTCTCATGAGGTTATAGACAAGCTGCTAGGGCTGCAGTCGTCAAGTCTCGACTGGGGCTGGAGAATCTGGTTCTTAGTGCCTCGCATGGCTGTTGGCAGGAGGCTTCAAATCCTTGTCAACAGAGGCCCCTCCATAGGTTTGCTCGTGATGTGGCAGTTGGTTTCAACTAAAGCAAGTGATTCAAGAGAGGGAGAGAGAGAGTTTGAGAGAATGATGCAAGTGGAAGTGGTAGTGTCTTTTATATAACCTACTTAGGAAGTGACGTCCCATCATTTTTGCTGTATCCTATGGGGTATGCAGACCAGCCTTGGTGTACGACATGGGAGAAGTAGAAGGGGAGTTTTTCCAGGGAAAGAACAAAATTGGTAGTGGGATTCAGTCTCTTTTGGAGTAGGCACTCCAGTGAGGAAACTGGCAGGGAGAGTATGTGTCTGGACTAAGGGATGTGTCTGCAGAGAGCACAGAGCCAAGTACTTTTGGGATGACAATAGGAGAACATATTCTGGGGATGGGTATCTGGTGCAGAGGTTACAGTTGGATTTCAGGTCATGGGCCCTATTGGTAGTCTGGTGGAACCTATGGACTCCTTTTCAAAATACTGTTTTTAAATGCATAAAGTAGCAATAAATAAGATCGCAAAGGAAATGAATTGTATTGAAAAACAGTTATCAGAATATTAAATCAAACTTGGGCTATATAAGAAAATGCATTTTTAAATACAGGCAAGAGGTTAGTGAAAATGAAGGATTTAAATATAATTAAAATTCCCATTCAAGTTCACTGACTCTACCCAAGTTCATGGGCCCTAAGTTAACTGCTAGCCTAAGGACTTGGTTCAGAAGACAAGGTTGCAGAGGCTAGGAGAAGAGAGGCAGGCTTTAGGGACATTATGCTTAAGGATGATGGTGGGAGGAGGAAGCTTGAAGGCCATTCACCAGCTGTAAGGTTTCTTTTGGAGTAGTTTTCAGTATTCAGATTGCAACTAAGTGGTTTTGGGAAAGTCTTCCCAGGACTCTGAAAAGGGCTTAGGTCTAGCAGATTAGAATAAGCTGTTTTTGAATTTACTTTTGGGATCCATTAACAATATTACTTAAGAAATAGTTGATTATATTCTGAAAATATTTAATACTTGATTTTCCATAATTTGATATTACTTAAAGATTGGGTTCAGATGGAGTTAAGATGTAGTAAGAATCTCACTGTTACTGTAATCCTGGCCAATGGAATTTAGTAGAACTGAATTTTCATGTAGGAGTTTAATAATAGGACATCTGATGGTTGTTTGGGTATGCAGAGTTTTTGAAACATTATTTACTTACCTTAACAGCAATGACAAGTTGTCTACATGTATTACGTAGATGACATTGTCAGTAAAACTTACTCTTTGAGTGGCTTATTGGAAGATCTGCTGCTCCAAACCCCACTTGTGACTGGCAATCTGCATTTGAGAAGGTGGTTCAGGTTAGTGACTACACTCTAGTGATAGCAGATGACAGAGCTAACTGGCTCACTCAGGGTTCACAGCCAGACTCATTTCTTCTCTCTAGCTGATGCTCATCTTTGATTTCAGAATTCTCTGTATCTTTCTTGAGCTCCACAAAAGGAATACATCTTAAATGGAAGATAATATTTTTGCATCATTTGTTGTTATTCATCATTTAAAAAGGAGAGGAAAGTTCTAACTGTCTCCTTGCATACAGGTTTTCTGTGATACACTAGTGCTCACATTTCATTCCTATTGAGCGGTACTTTGAAAGCTTGTTGTCTGTTCTGCACTTGGAGAAGCCATATTGCCTTTCAAAAAATTCAGGACTGTAACAAGTAGGGAAGGATTTGAAGGCAGTGGAGACTAACCCTTGAAAAATGCTTTCTTTATTCCAAGTCAGGTACTTGAAATATTCTTACAGAGTGGGAGGAGAGTGTTGGTAATTTCCTCTTTCTCTGTGAGCTGGAATTCCCTGTGTTTTAAGAATGGTTTTATTGGGGGCTGTTTTCTGCCTTCTCTCCGCTTCCTATGATGAATCTCTGCATAACATTTTTATATGCGTCTGTCTATTTGCTTGGGAATGAAACATTCCTAAGAAGTAAAATTACTGAGTCAGAGGGTAGAGCATTTTTATGGCTGTTTTCTGGAAAGCTGTGCTGGTGTGTACTTCCATTAGTGGGGAAATAGTACCCAATGTACAATATTTTTAAATTGAAAAATGAACAAAAACCCCTACCACCTTGAGTTCCCTGGTAAATTTTGGTAATTTCATGTAATACTGTTGTTTTCTGCTTCCATTGATGATAAATGAGATGCAGAGGAAAGTTTCTTTTGTATTTTAAGGTGTCTCAACAAGCAGCAAAGTGTATCCCAGCAATGGTGTGTCCTGAACTGACAGAGCAAATCCGGCGAGAGATAGCTGCCTCTCTTCATCAGAGAAAGGGGGATTTTGCTTGCTATTTTCTAACCGACCTTGTAACATTTACGTTGCCAGCAGGTAACTCCAAATTTCAATGTAAAAAGAAATTCACTTTATTATTATATAGATAAATCAATAAATAGGTACACTTTATTATAATTATTTTTTATGTCTGAGTGAAAATGTTTCTGTTAGGAAGCAGATAACTTTGCTACTCTATGTGCCTTTTAAATTACTCACCTATCGTATTTATACTGGAAGTAGCCAGTCCAAGGGCTACTTGTAAACTAACACTTGGCGAGGAAGGTGGCAGTTGGTAATAGCTGACTTCTTCGAGGCACTTGGATACTCTAAAGCATCTGTTTTACCCATTTATTTTTCTCTTGTTTTATTTTAGAATATTATCAGTCTAGTTTTTTTTTTCTTTTCCTGCCTGTTATTTTGAAATTAGATAGTCATTTCTGAACTGGTTGCCTGCTATTAGAATATGGGCTTTTGGTGGGTGGTCGAGCCACTTTCTTCATTCATTGCCCTGGTTCCTACTGTATTTGTGAAGCAACTTTTCATTTTTCAATTCAGGGACAATTGGAAATGTCTTCGAGGATGTTTTTTGTTCATTTGGCACTGATTAAATGCATCAAACACCAAAGTTTCTAAAATAAAGCTTCCATTTAGTTCTGAGTGTTTTGAGCTTTTACATTCAGAAATAAGAGGGACATTTACAAATGGTAGGAGGTAATAGCTAGCCTTTCAAAATGAGGCAAGTTTGATTTGAAACACACTGTATATTTAAGCTTACTCCTAGTGATGATTAGATTTTTTGACTTGAAAATAGCTTTAAAATTAAAAAAAAATTTTAAGGATAATGCCTTTGAGGAAGATGACAAAAACATCTGTGTGCCACAATTAATGGTTTGTTAACTTTTATAAGAAAATTCTAAAGTTTGGGAATAATAGAACTGAGCAGAGGCTGAGAGAGTGGGGAGGACAGATAAAAATTTATCTTTATTACTTTGTTACTTTTAATTCGAATATCATATAGCCCTGTTCTTTTTTTCTTTTATTTCATCTTTATTGAGGTATAATTGACATATAAAATTGTCAGACATTTGAAGTGTACATTATGATGACTGGATACATGCATACATTGTGAAAGGATTTCTCCCCATTTAGTTAACACATTCACCATCTGACATTTATTTTTGGGTGAGAACATTTAAGTTCTACTCTCTCAGTAAATTACATTTATACACTAACAGTGTTATCAACTATAGCTCCCATGCTTTGCATTAGATCCTCCTCCTTATTCATCTTATAGCCGAAAGTTTATACTCAGTTACCAATTTCTCCATTTTCCCCACCACCCCCAGCCCATCAACCACTTTTTTACTGTATCAGTGAGTTTGTCTTTTTTTTTTTTTAAGTCTACGTATAAGTAGTACCAGGCAGTATTTGTCCTCCTCTGTCTGGCTTCTTTCACCTAGCATAATGCCCTTGAGGTCCATCCGTGTTGCGAATGGCAGGATTTTCTTCTTTCCCGTGGCTGAATATTCCATTATCTATATGTACTACATCTTCTTTATCCGTTCATACAGTGACAGACCCTTAGGTTGTTCCTATGTCTTGGCTATTGTGAGTAATGCTGCAACAGACATGGGAGTGCAGAGATCTCTCTTGAGATCCTGATTTCATTTCCTTTGGATATATACCCAGAAGTTGGATTGCTGTATCATATGACAGTTCTATTTTTACTTTTTGGGGAACCTCCATGCTTTTTCCATAGTAGTTGTGTCAGTTTATGTTTCCACTGACCACACAAGAGTTCCCTTCTCTCCACGTACCACATTTGTTATCACGTTTTTTTGATGAGAGCTGTGCATGTAATTATTGATCCAAGTAGATATTTTTATTAATTTTTAGCTAGATCACAGTTTTGATAATGAAGTACAGAAAGGAAATACTTTACCACACACATATGTACATTACTCATGCACATTTTTTGTAAGAAGGCACTTGACAGCCTTCAGTGGAAAGGGAGTTATTTTAGAGGAAGTCACTATTAAATACTGGTATCAAATTATTAAGTTAGGAGACATAAGATCTTTTAAGTCTGCTTTTTCTTTGTAGATATTGAAGACTTGCCCCCAACAGTCCAAGAAAAATTATTTGATGAGGTGCTTGATAGAGATGTTCAAAAAGGTAAACATGGAATTACTTTAATGTCTTTCATCAATTCAGTAAACTTTTTGCTTTGTTCTATAAAAGATTTGGAGTAGTTTAGTGTATGGCTAACTTGTTTTATTTTTACTTTAAATTAAAAATATGAAGTCCTTAGGAATAGTGTCATATTGTGCTGTTAAAAATGTACATACTGTCAATTATATCTCAATAAAATTGGAAAAAACAAACTCATTCACAGCTCTTAACTGTGATAGAGTGATAAAGGCATAAATGTTTAAAAACTTTCTAATTCAAATTCTAGAATGGATTTTCTATTTCCTATTCTAGAATGAGTGTATTTCCATAATAATTTAGAAAATAAATTGTAAAGAATTTAAAAGTTAAGTAAATTATTCTAGAACCACAAGATGTTTCAGTACTCTCAAAACGTTTATATTTCAGTTCATCACATTTATTTAGGTGTTTATTGCACATAAACCTGTCATCTACAGAATAGGTTGTCTCTTCCCCTGCATAGTCCTTAATTGCATTGGCACGAAAATGAACATACTTAAATTTCTTATATAGAGTTAGAAGAAGAATCTCCAATTATAAATTGGTCCTTGGAATTGGCTACTCGTTTGGACAGCCGACTGTATGCACTTTGGAACCGGACGGCAGGAGACTGCTTACTTGATTCAGTACTACAAGCTACCTGGGGCATTTATGACAAGGACTCGGTGCTTCGGAAAGCCCTACACGACAGCCTGCATGACTGTTCACATTGGTGAGCTGGCTCCTTTCCTGTTTAAATCCAGGAGTGTACTTGCTGGATCATTTCCTTATAGTGGTGGGGTACTTCTTGTCTGTTATATTTTCTATGGGAGGGAAAAAATGGGTTTTTGGACATTGAGATACTTTGAACATCTCAGAGGTTCTTAAGTGTTTTTGCTGAGCTTGAAAATAGAAACACCTGAAGTTGTTATAGTAGCTTTAAATATTAATGTTACTTGCTCATTTTTAAGTAGTTACAACTTCATATTCTTGTTCAACTTTAAGAGATGATGTTGACATTGTATCAGGAGTTTTTTTCTTCTTGAGGCAGGTAGACTTAAGACCACATTTTTATTTTGCAAACTTTCAAACCCACCAAAAAGTTAAAAAACAAAACAAAACACAACAGATCCCAGTATCTTCTTCATTCAGTTGATCAGCTGTTAACGTATTGCCACATGTGCGCCATCTCTCCACACATAAACACTTCCTTTGCCAATTAGTTTTAGACATCAGACATCATGTTGCTTTACCTTCAATATGTATCTTTAAAGAACAAGGATATTCTCCTGCCCAATCACACCCTTATTATTGCATCTGAGAAAATCCGCATTGACTCAGTTACCCAACACACAGCCATATCATGTTCTTCAATAATTTCAACACTAGCCTTTAGATATACAGGTTTCCCCCACTATTCAAAAGTACAGCATGCCTATGAAACCTTTCATAAGCCAGAATGGCATAAAGCAAGCAGCAGTTACTGTGTTGTAAAAGCAAAAATCCTCTTCAGGTTTCTTTCAGTGAAAACAGGTTCTAATGTAGGTCTTCAATAAAAACCAAGTGGTTTAAGGTGAACTTTGGATAGCAGGGGAAACCTATTTAAATATAAATATAAAAAAATATAATTTTTTTTAATCCAGCATCTAATTGAGTATGTGACTAGTCATGAACTGTAAATTCCCCCTGAGGTATCAAGTCACCGGAAACAGTGGCTGTGTTTGTGAATCAGTAGTTTGGTCTTTACATTTATTTGACTTACAGTATTTTCTTGGTTCTGTACATACATTGTTTTAGTTATTATAACTGAGAAAATTGAGGCTAGAAAAGGCTAAGTTAATTAAATGTGCTTTTTAATTTTTCTCAACACCTAATTGATGCTTATACAACAGTGATAATGGCCTTACTCCAAATAACCTTATTACTCTAGTATCTTTGTGTAAATTTTGAGCAGTTACTAGTTGTAAATTTTGTTGTCAGTATTTAGGGATTACATAAAGCCCATTAGAATATAAACTCCATGAGAACAGAGATTTTGTTGTGTTTCATTGTGGAAGATCTAGTGCCTACATAGCCTGATACATAGTAAGTATGAAGTAAATACTTACTGAGTGAAAGTACTCTAGAACTTGAAAATGAGAGCAATATAATTACTTTCTTGAGAGCTAAATTACAGACCAAAACATAATGCAATAAAATATGTGGTCACTGGAGGAAAATAAAGTGGCTCCCTGGCTGGCAAGCCGAGGTGGTACCCTGATTGGATGCGGAATATAGGCATACCTTCAGGGTACTGTGGGTTTGGTTCCAGACCACTGCAGTAAAGTGAGTCAAATGAATTTTTTTGTTTCCCAGTGCAGTAAGTTATGTTTACAATATACTGTAGTGTAGTAAGTGTACCATAGCACACTTGGTTAAAAATTCAATGTACGTACCTTAATTCAAAAAACTTTATTGCTAAGAGAGATGCAGACCTTCTTCTGAGCTTTCAGCCAGTCCTGATCTTTTTGCTCAATGTTGATGGCTGCTGATTGATCGGGGTGGTGGTTGCTGAAGGTTGGTTGGCTGTCACCAACTACTTAAAAAGACAACAATGAAGTCTGCCACATAGATTGACTCTTTCTTTCAGGGATTTCTCTGTAGCACGTGATGCTGTTTGATAGCATTTTACCCACAGTAGAACTTCTTTTAAAAGTGGAGGAGTCAAACCCCTTCTCAAAGTCTGCTGCTGCTTTATCAGTTAAACTTATGTAATATTCTAAAACCTTTATTGTCACTTCAAGAACATTCACAACATCTTCACCAGGAGTAGATTCCATCTCAAGAAATGATTTGCTTTGCTCATTCATAAGAAGCAACTCCTCACCATTCACGTTTTATCAGGAGGTGGCAGCAATATAGTCACATTTTCAGGCTCCACTTGTAATTCTAGTTCTCTTACTATTTCTCGAGAGCTGTAGTTACTTACTCCACTGAAGTCTTGAACCCCTTAAAATCATCCATGAAGATTGGAATCCACTTCTTCCAGACTCCTGTTAATGTTGCTACTTTGACCTCTTCCCATGAGTCACAAATGTTCTCTAGGACATTTCTCACAGATGGCTTCTAGAATGGTGAATCCTTTCTAGGTTTTCAGTTTACTTTGTCCAGATCTATCAGAGGAATTCACTGTCTGTGGCAGCTACAGCCTTACAAAATGTTATTTCTTTAATAAGACTTGAAAGTCAGAATGACTCTTTGATCTGTGGGCTCCAGAATTATAATTGTGTTAGCAGACATGACAACCACATCAATCTTGTTAAACATCTCCATCAGAGCTCTTGGGTGACCTTGTGCATGGTCGATAAGCAGTAATCTTTTGAAAGGAGTCTTTTTCCCTGAGCAGTAGGTCTCAAAAGTGGGCTTAAAATACTTAGTAAACCATGTTGTAAATAAATGTGTTGCTATCCAGGCTTTGTTGTCCCATTTTTAGAGCACAGGTACAGTAGCTTTAGCATAATTCTTCAGGGTCCTAGGATTTTCAGAGTGGTCAGTGAGCACTGGCTTCACCTTAAAGTCGCCAGCTCCATTAGCTGCTGACAAGAGAGTCAACCTGTCCTTTGAAGCTTTGAAGCCAAGCACTGATTGCTCCTAACTATGAAAGTCCATGGTAACATCTTCCACAATAAGGTGGTTTGTCTAAAACTGCCACTCTGGTGAACCTACAAATGATAAGAAAGCAGAACAGCCTTATTGCTGACATGGAGAAAGTTTGAGTGGTTTGGATAGAAGATCGAACCAGCCACAACATTCCCCTAAGCCAAAGCCTAATCCAGAGCAAGACCCTGACTCTCCTAACTTCTGTGAAGGCTGAGAAAGGTGAGCAAGTTGCAGAAGAAAAGTTTGAAGCCAGCAGAGGTTGGTTCATGAAGCCTAGGAAATAAGCCATCTCCATAACGTGCAGGGAAGCAGCAAGTACTGATGCAGAAGTTGCGGCAAGTTGTCCAGAAGATCTGGCTCAGATAATGCATGAAGCTGACTATGCTAAACAACAGACTTTGAATATTATTTCTTTCAAGGACTTTTCCTTTGCATCCATAACTTGGCTGACTGACCCCATAGTCCTTTCTTTTGGCCTGTCTCAGCTTTCAACATTCCTTCCTCACTAAGCTTAGTTATTTCTGACTTTGAATTAAATTCAGTCTTCCTTTCACTAGAACATTTAGAGGCCATTGTAGGGTTATTAACTGGCCTCTTTCTCTCTTGCCTCTAGGGAAGCCCAAGAAGAGGGAGAGAGAGGGGGGAACAGCCAGTTAGTTTGGTGGAATAGTCAGAACACAAAATTTATTAAGTTTGCTGTCTTACATAGGGTGGATCCTGGGTTCCCCAAAACAGTTATAATAGTAACATCATAGATGTTGGTCAACTGATCACAGATCACTATAACAAGTGTAATAGTGAAAAGATTTGAAATATTACAAGAATTACCAAAATGTGATGCAGAGACACAAAGTGAGCAAATGCTGTTGGAAAAATGGTGTCAATAACTTGATTGTTGCAGGGTTGCCATGAACCTTTAATTTGTAAAACATGGTATCTGCAGTGCACAATAAAATGAATTGTGTGCCTGTATCCAGAGGAGATGGTTTAGTCACTCAGCCGTTGTCCAAGGAAGAGGCCTTTGTGCTTTTTGGTGGAGGGATCGCCGTGGATTGGTCTGTTAGTGCCGGCAAGACCATGCCTATTTTTGTAAAAAAAATTTTAATTGAAGTATAGTTAACATACAGTATATTAGTTTCAGTGTATAACATAGTGGTTCAACAGTTAAACTTGTTATGTGGTTTAATGTTGTCACCATCTGTCATACAAGTTGTTACAGTATTATTGAATATATTCCGAATGCTGTACTTTGCATCCTTATCATTTATTTTATAGCTGGAAGTTTGTACCTTTTAATTCCCTTCACCCATTCTGTCCACCTCTCAAGACCATCCTTTTGAGGCAGTATCATAGGGCTGGATAAGCCTGACGCTGTTAAATGCTCAGTCCGTCTAACCTCTCGTGGTGGGATTGTGTGTTCACCAGGCAATATCCTAGTGACGTTTTTGCTGTCTGTATGGGCATGCCTACACAGAGAGGGTGGGAGTGGTGTGGTTCTTATGACAGTGGTTTCTGGGCACTGTGCCTTTTACATTTTTACAGGTCTGCCTTGTTATTAGTTAATGTGACTCTGCCCCAGAAAGATCGATCTGTTCTCTGGGGTGGATGAGGTCTAGCTCTTCAGCCTGAAAGCCAGATATGGACCATGGTAAACCTACCTACCAGCTTGCAGGCCCTTTACAAAGGCAGTCCTGGTTATGTCAGTTATACCTCAATTTAAAAAAAAGGAAAAAGAAGGGCAGCTCTAGAGCCTTTCCCCTGGTGGTAATACCCTGACTTTTTTGTAAGGCTGGAAGGTCTCTGTGAACTTCAGCAGGTGACACTTTGTTTCTAATTGCGAGGGCTATTTTAAGACTTTGGTGGCTAGTAATAATTTTGGGGACCTGTTCTGTTTCTCACAGCAGGCACTGGGTGATCTTCTGGACTGGGGCTGCCACTGACACTGTATTGAGACTGGAATTCTGAGATGGTTTGGTCATTTGTGATTCTGAAAGTCTAGCATGAAAGTAGAGAGAGAGTGCCATCATCAGAGGTGATAAATGGGCTGGATGGGGGGGTGGCTGTTAAGAGTGAGAAGGAATGTGTAGGGTGTGAGGGTCCAGCCATTGGCAAGTCTTGTGGCAGATCTGGCAGCGATAGAGGCCTTGACTCTAAGGGAAGTGAGACCTCGAGCTGGCCCATGGACAGGCTTCCCAGACAACAGTGCGCCTTGGCGTCCCTCCCCCAGTCCCTGTCATCAGGGTTCTTCACTTGGTGTTCACAGTGAGGGCAGCGGGGCTGCGTGGTGGCAGTGCTCCGTACCACAGGCATGCTACAGTATCGCGGGGGATGAGGATCGCCAAGAGGAGACAGGAAGCGTCATGGCCGTCGACTCGGGCATCAGTGACATGGGTCAAATATGTCAGCCTTAATGAATAACCACTAAATTGTTGGCTCTGTTGAGTTGTAACAGGCACGTGACTATTAAAAGGTAGAAGGAAAGGGAGAGCCTTGGCCCTGTCCGAGGCCGGGAGAGGAGCAGCTGGCATGCCGCTCGTGTGGCCTGCTGTCCCGTCAGCTTTTTGCTGAGGTGCTCTGCACATGATCCAATCAGCTGGGATGAGACATTTTCTTAAGTCATTAAATATCTAAGTGAGAACTGAGAAAGGCATTTTATTTAAACTCATCCCCCTCCTACTTCAAGATAGACTGTTTGTGGTGGTAGCTGTGGTGTCCTGTTGGATGTCTGTGAGTTCAGCTGACCATTCTTCAAGACTGACATCGTACTTGCCTTTAAGTGAGATGTCGGTCCATTTTCTCGGAGAGGTAGGTGGAAGTACTTAATGTAATAGGGAAAAAAATCAGTGCAGGTCATTTAGAAACATTGTTACTGTTACTCTGTGGTAGAGCTCTCTGTAGCTTAGTATTGTGTCTGTATATATAATTCTTAAAGACTTTTTTTTTCTAGAGCATTTTAGTTTATACCAAAATGAGAGGAAGGTAAGGTGTATGCCGTATACTCCCTGCCCCCACATACGCATAGCCTTTCATTATGATCATTCCCCACCAGAGCAGTACATTTGTTACCTATAATTGATGAGTCTGTATTGACTCATCATTATGAGGCAGAGTCCATGGTTTACTGGAGGGCTTATTTTAGTGTTGTATGTACTGTGATTTTGGACCAGTGTATAATAATAAATGCCAATTGTTGTAGTGTCATACAGAGTATTAGCATTATAGTATTAGAATTATCTCCACTGCCTTAAAACTCCTCTCTGCTCTGTCAGTTCATCCTTTCCTCCTCCTCAACCCTTGCAACCACTGATTTTTCTACCATCTCCATAGTTTTGCCTTCTCCCGAATGTCATGTAGTTGGAATCACACAGAATGTGGCCAATTTAGCTTGGCTTCTTTCACTTTTGGTAATACACATTTAAGGTTCATCCATGTTTTTTCATGCCTTGATAGCTCATTTCCTTGTAGTGCTGAAAAATACTCCATTGTCTGGATGGGCCAGTTTATTTATCCATTCCCCTACCAAAGGACATCTTGGTTGCTTGCAAGTTTTGGCAATTGTGAATAAAGCTGCTATAACAACATCTGTGTGTGGGTTTTTATATGAACTTGTTTTCATCTTCTTTGGGTAAATACTAACATGCACAATTGCTGGATTATATGGCTCTAGGGTATTTTTAGTTTTGTAAGAAACTGCCAGACTGTCTTCCTAAGTGGGTGTACCATTTCGATTCTAACCAGCAACGATGAGAGTTCCTGTTGCTCCACATCCTTGCTAGCATTTGGTGGTGTCAGTATTGTTATATTTAGATCATTGATGTTCGTATGACTAAGATATAGTTAGATTAATGTCTACCATATTTGTTAACTGTTTTCTCTTTGTTAACCTTGTTCTTTGTTCCTATTTTTGTCTTTCTCTGCCTTTTGTGTTTTTAATTATTTTACACAATTCCATTTTCTATTCATTCTTAGCACATCACTTTTATTAGCGGTTGCCCTTGAGTTTGCAATAATATATTTATAGCTAATCCAAGTCCACTTTCAGATATCACTATGCCACTTTATGGGTTGTTACGAGTACCTTATAATAGCAAACTAGTCCTGCGTCCTTGCTGTCTCTTGCGTCTATCTCTGCTGTCATTTATTTTATTTATGTGGAAGCATACATAAGAATATATATGTTTTATATATATATGATGTACACCTAAGTGTACCTAACCACATGCATTGCTGTGGTTATTTTGAACAGACTGTTAGATCAATTAATAATAAAATTTTTATTTTCCCTTCACATTTCTTCTTTGCTCTTCCTTTATGTGGATTTTGTCTCTCTGATTTTCTTTCTGTCTAAGAACTTTGAACATTTCTTGTGAGGTCTGTTGGCAGCAAGTTTCCTCAGTTTTTGTTTGTGTCAGAAAATATTTATTTCTCCTTCACTTTTGAAGGATAATTTCACAGGTGGTTGGGTTTTTTTCTCTCAACTTCTAAATATTTCACTCCACCCTCCTCCTCGCATGGTTTCGGAGGCATTAGATATGATTCTTGGTTTTGTTCCTCTGTAGGTGAGGTGTTTTTAATTTGGGCTTCTTTTCAGAGTTTTTTCTTTAGTTTTCTGTAGTTTGAATATAATGTGCCCTAGGTATAATTTCTTGGCATTTTTCCTCCTCAGTGTTCTCAGAGCTTCCTGGGTCTGTGGTATAGTGTCTGAATTTGGGGAACTTCTCAGTCATTATTGTTTCAAGTATTTCTTCTGTTACTTTCTTTTTCCACCACTATTTCTGTTAGGTTGTGTGTCGTGCCTGTTGATAGTTGTCCCATGGCTCTTTGCTTTCTCTTCTGGTTTTTCCTATATCTGTGTTCTCTTTGCTTTTTAGATTTGGAGGTTTCTATTGTCCTATCTTTGAGAGGTTCTTTACTTAGCTATGCCCACTCTCCCAGGAAGTCCATCAAAGGCACCCTTCTTTTCTGTGACAGTGGTTTGATTGCCAGCCTTTCTTTCTGGTTCTTTCTTAGGTTCCCATCTCTCTGCTTATGCTGCCCCCCTGTTCCTGCATGCTGTCTGCTCTGTCTGTTAGAGCCCTAGCATGCTTAGTCATTTATTTCAATTTAAAAGATTTTAAGTTTTAATGTTTTTGTCTAAGAATTATGGTTCTAGCTTTTACATTTAAGATCTCTAGTCCATTTTGAGCTAACGTCTACTTAAGTTTTAAAGTAAAGATCTAAAATCATCTGTTTTACAAGTGAATGTCCATTACCATTTATTGAAAGACTGGTTTTTCCCTTTCAGTTGCCTTAGCACTTTTGTTGAAAATTATTTTTTTTACTGTAACTAACACAAAAGTAAAAGTTTGTTTCTGGCTTCTCAGTTGTTTCCTGTTGATCAGTATGTTGATCTTATGCCTGCCAGCATCAGTCTGTCTTGATGATTGTAGCTTTGTGGTCGAGTTTCAAATTCAAGAGAATAAGTCTTCAAACTTTGTACTTATTTTTCAAGATTCTTTTTGCTATTCTCAAGTCTTCAGATGTCCGTATAGGTTTTAGGATCCAGCATACCAGTTTCCACACAAAAAGTGCTCTGAGGTTTTAATAAGAGATTGCTTTGGATCGGTAGACAATTTTGGGGAGTAGTACCAGATTGACAGCACTGACCTTATAATCCACGAACACATGGAATTGGTGTTTGGATGTTGAAGCAAACTTGTACTGCTGCCCCACTTGGGCGTGTGTTCCTGGATTTGGTTTGCTTGTCTGTTCTTTTTTTTTTTATTAAGGTATTATTGATACACATTCTTATGAAGGTTTCACATGAAAAAAACAATGCGGTCACTACATTTACCCCCACCCATACCCCAATGCAGTCACTGTCCATCAGTGTAGTAAGATGCCACAGATTCACTGTTTGCCTTCTCTGTGCTACAGTTTTCCCCATGATCCCCCACACCATGTGTACTAAACATAATACCCCTTAATCCCCTTCTCCCCCCCTCCCCCCCACCCTCCCCCATCCCTTCCCTTGTCCCTTCAGTTTTGCTTCATTGTTATACTCCACAAATGAGGGAAATCATTTGGCACTTGTCTTTCTCCTCCTGGCTTACTTCACTGAGCATAATATCCTCCAGCTCCATCCATGTTGCAAATGGCAGGATTTATTTCCTTCTTATGGCTGAATAGTATTCCATAGTGTATACATACCACATCTTTATCCATTCATCTACTGATGGACACTTAGGTTGCTTCCATATCTTAGCTATTGTAAAAAGTGCAGCAGTAAACATAGGGGTGCATATGTCTTTTTGAATCTGAGAAGTTGTATTCTTTGGGTAAATTCCAAGGAGTGGGATTCCCGGGTCAAATGGTATTTGTATTTTTAGTTTTTTGAGGAACCTCCATACTGCTTTCCACAATGGTTGAACTAACTTACATTCCCACTAGCAGTGTAGGACGTTTCCCCTTTCTCGGCATCCCAGGCAGCATTTGTTGTTCTTAGTCTTTTAGATGCTGGCCATCCTTACTGGTGTGTGGTGATATCTCATTGTGGTTTTAATTTGCATTTCCCTGATGATTAGTGATGTGGAGCATCTTTTCATGTGTCTGTTGGCCATCTGAATTTCTTCTTTGGAGAACTGTCTCTTCATATCCTCTGCCCATTTTTTAATTGGGTTATTTGCTTTTTGGGTGTTGAGGCGTGTAAGTTCTTTATATATTTTGGATGTTAACCCCTTGTCTGATATGTCATTTACAAATATATTCTCCCATACTGTAGGATGCCTTTTTGTTCTGTTGATGGTGTCCTTTGTTGTACAGAAACTTTTTAGTTTGATGTAGTCCCATGAGTTCATTTTTGCTTTTGTTTCCCTTGCTCGAGGAGATGCGTTCAGGAAGAAGTTACTCATGCTTATATTCAGGAGATTTTTGCCTATGTTGTCTTCTAAGAGTTTTATGGTTTCATGACTTACATTCAGGTCTTTGATCCATTTTGAGTTTACTTTTGTGTATGGGGTTAAACAATAATCCAGTTTCATTCTCTTGCATGTAGCTGTCCAGTTTTGCCAACGCCGGCTGTTGAAGAGGCTGTCATCTCCCCATTGTATGACCAAGGCTCCTTTATTGTATGTTAATTGACCATATATGGTTGGGTTTATATCAGGACTCTCTAGTCTGTTCCATCACTTATCTGTTCTTAATGATCTGGGTAGCTTCAGGATTTAGGTCTTTGTGTGGTGGATGATTATTTGAATATTTTTAAAGTATATATTTTTGAACCTCTCTTATTCTGCCATCTTCTTGAGGGGTTTTGAGTGCAGTTGTCATTTAATTTCTGGTGCACTTTGCTTTTTCATTCATAAAATGATTCTAGACACTAAGCAACAAATTTCTAACTCTTCATCTTTCAGTTTGTAACAACTTTCTGTGTTTCATGATATTTCTTACACTTTTCAAAATGATGTATTTTGTCATTGGTGCTATTCAGACATTTTTCTGTGTATCTTAGGTATTTTGAAAGAGGGATATTCATACTTTATTTTTTTTTAATTTGGCATTGAAACTTACACTCTTGATAAAAAGCTCTTGGTTATCTAGAGTATAAATATTTTCCCCCAATAAACCAAGAATCAAACCACTGTAAACATTCTTTTTTAGTCCTTTTAGGAAATATAATATACCTTAATTTACTTTTTACAGAGCCCTCCATTTTCTATAAAGAAACTTGTGCCACTAACGCAGTTCACTTTCTGGAACTTCTCAACAGCAGCAACAGAATGTTTTATTATCTTTTGCTTCTTTAGCCTAGAAATCAAGTGCAAAAAGAAAATTGCTAACAAGTAAGAGAAACGTGATATAACAGGTTGTCTGTTTTTACTTGAGAGGTCTTTCTTGGCTTGTTTTGTTAAGATAGTGAATCCTAACTCTGAGTATAATTATACCTGGTTTTGTTTAATTTTATACTTGATGTAAAGAAATAGATTTTGTTTTTAGTAATTCAGTCTACCAGGGGTCCAGTTTGATGTTCAGTCTTCATAATTTATTAGGCTGAAATATTAGAGCATTATCAAATATGAAGAAAGTGTAGTTGCAGTGATTTTTTTATTATGATAATCAGAGAAATAATTTTGTTAATGAAAGAAATCTCAAGGAATTGATTTTGATATTCTCATGAACACATGGGCTATTTCCAGTCTACTGTTCATATAGTGACCAAGTAGTGAATGCTACACATTAATGGAGAAATGTAGTATCTTTGATTGTATCCAATGTCTCAAACGATTTTGAGTGTTTTGTTTTGAATTTGTAAACCAGGAGTAGACAGTTGAAATTAACTGTTCTCATCACTAGTGTTTAAAGTTTTGTTCAAAATTTGGTGGGTGGGTGAACCAAACTATGTCTGAGGATAAGTTAAACGATGTCTGCTAGCAGAGTGGAGGAATTTTTAATTTGGAAAATATAGTACAAACTAGGTAAAAATTAATAAAATTAGTAATCTCTTCACGTGAATTACTTAAAGGCTACATAAATAAATGATTGGGACATTAAATGCATTGTTTATGGAAGGCTTATTTTTTACTGTCTTGCTCTTGTAGGTTTTATACGCGTTGGAAAGATTGGGAATCGTGGTATTCTCAGAGCTTTGGTTTACATTTCTCCTTGAGAGAAGAACAGTGGCAAGACGACTGGGCATTCATCCTCTCTCTCGCTAGTCAGGTGAGAATGCTTCAGGGCGGTTGCCTCTGTGAGAGAGTACGCCACGCGATCTCAGTCCCTTGATCTGCGTGTGCAAGCCATGTTGGAGGCACAAAGGAAAGAGTGCTTGACCCGGCATCTGGTCACCTGGGTGCTGTCCATCAAGCTGTGTGACCACAGGCAAGTCCTTCGGCAGGGCAGGGAGAGCAGCATGTTTCTTATATTAAGTGATAAAAACTGTCAAAACTAAAGTTGTACTGTGATTGTACAGCACTTAACAACTCTTCACTTACATGTGGTCCCGGCAGAAAGGTTGGCACGATGCCTCTTATGCGCAGGCTAGCTCCTGCTCTGTGTGTGAGGGGGGGGACTAGGCCAGGATTCCTGGCCAGTAGAGGGCGCTCTTGTGCTGATGAGCTGTCCTGCCCTGCCGACCTAGTTGTGCTCTTCTGAAGGCTCCCAGTGGTGAGGCTCTATCCATGTGACATAGGCCAAGAAGGTGCCGCAAACGAGTGATTTCTAATTAACTTGGGAATGAACTTTTGTAAACGAATTGTGTAGGGTTGTTCCTCTTAGACTCTAGGTTTTGTGTTAGTTTTATTTTGTGAAGCATGTTCTATATACTAAACTGTAAAGTTCAGATACATGCACAACAAGCCATCCTTTTTGTAGAAAGTGCTGTAATCCATTGGAACCCTGTGAAGGAAGTACTTTCTGCTGGTGGCTATTTTACATCTTTGACACGTGCCTCCAGAAAATGTGTTGTCAGAATCGCTGTAGGGGAAAGTAGACCTGTTTGAGAATTCTTGAATAAGGCAACGCTGTCATTTAAGTTTGTGTCAAGTGACAAAGCTCATCTTTTTCCTCTGGGAGGACTTTTTGTAGGTAGTACTTTCACAGGTAACTTAACCGGCAGGCAGTGGTGAACGCCACCATCCTCGCTGTCTGCATGTTGTTCCTTGGGTCACCATGGGTCAAATCTGTTTGGTTCTTCGGTTTGGACGGTGAAGGCTGTCTGTACATACAGACTTCAACTTGTTTCTTTTGTGGTTTTATTGGACTTTGCTATTTGAGAAATCAAATGCTTTTTTAGGCTGACAGTATTATTTTTTAAAAACCACTGGGCTAGTATAGTGAGGGAGGGCAGCATCATGTCGCACACATCAGTTCTGTACGGTGGTCTGGTAAATGCTTTAAAGAGAAATTGCTTTCTTTTATTTTGTTCTGTGCAGCCTGGAGCAAGTTTGGAACAGACGCATATTTTTGTACTTGCACATATTCTTAGACGACCAATTATAGTTTACGGAGTAAAATACTATAAAAGTTTCCGGGGAGAAACTTTGGGATATACTCGGTTTCAAGGTAAGCTTATTCAGAAGTATTTCAGAAGTTTCTTGTTTACTATAATGTAGTTTGCAGCCACACCCTGAAAACCCCATTGTGATTTTCTTTCCTCTTCCCAGGTGTTTATTTGCCTTTGCTGTGGGAACAGAGTTTTTGTTGGAAAAGTCCCATTGCTCTGGGCTATACAAGGGGCCACTTCTCTGCTTTGGTTGCCATGGAGAATGATGGCTATGGCAGCCGAGGCGCTGGTGCTAACCTGAACACTGATGATGATGTCACCATCACGTTCCTGCCTCTGGTTGACAGCGAGAGGAAGCTGCTCCACGTGCACTTTCTTTCTGCTCAGGAGGTAGGAAGCGTGTCCATCCTCTTAACTCCTTAAAGCAGTAATGCTGTACCAGAATCAACCTGGGGTACCTTTCAGGTGTGGTATTACCTGCATTCCTCTAAGTTCTGGTCAGACTTTGAAATTCTGAACTGCTGTGTAGGCTGTGTGTGGACACAGCAGTGAAGGGAAGGTGGAAGTCCCTGCCCTCAGGTAGCTATGAGTGGAGAGAAAGTAGAGAGATGAGGTGAGGGGGCAAGGGAGAGGTTGAGGGGACACACAGGATTTGTGACTCCCACGGGGCAGTACGGGAAGCCATCACTGAGGAGGTGACCAATGAGCGAAGACCTGAGAGAGGAGTCTTAGAATCTGGGGGAAGAGAGTTCCAGGTAGAGGGAACCACAGGCCAGTGTGCATGGTGGAGACTGGGTGGAGTTCATCAACAGCCTTTCAAAGCTTTGGCTTTGACTCTGGGTGAGCTGGCAAGCCACTGGTCAGTTTGCCCTAGAGAGGGGCACTGGCTGCTCACTGGAGACCAGACACCGGGGCAGTGGGGGGAGCAAGAGTGCCAGGTAGGAGACCATCACAGAGCTGGGGAGGAGGGAGTGCAGCCAGGCAGGGGAGGTGGTGAGAATGTGCAATAGAACACACTCAGAAAACCTGTATTCTTACAAAATTACTGGCCTTTTATTTAATATACTAGAAACTTTTATAGAACTTTTTATAATCATGACATTAAGAAAAAAAGGTCAGACATTTTTTCTAACTTCAACCTGTCCATAACTGACTGAGGAAACTTACCTTGTCACATATGTGAAGCTGGCCTTCTTTTCCTAGGCTTTTCTTTGCCAGGGTCAGTTTATTAGGTAACAGTTGAGTTTTGCTATCATAGCAAGTTAACTTACTACTAGTTTGTTTCCTTTAGGTTTTTTTTGCAGTTTTTGCAATTGCGTTTTTCTGTATTTAACTGTAAGAAACTGGTTTTGATGGTAAAGGTGTTGAGAGGTTGAAACTGGGCTAGAAGTTTCTTTGGCCTTTCTATTAGCAGTCTTAACAGCCGTAGGTTTCTGTAAACTTTTCCTATCAGGTTTCTAATCTGTAGTGGTATTATTTTCCCCTTTCTCTACTTCCTCTAACAGCTAGGTAATGAGGAACAGCAAGAAAAACTGCTCAGGGAGTGGCTGGACTGCTGTGTGACTGAGGGCGGAGTGCTGGTTGCCATGCAGAAAAGCTCTCGGCGGCGAAACCACCCCCTGGTTACGCAGATGGTGGAAAAATGGCTTGACCGCTATCGACAGATCCGGCCTTGTACATCCCTGTCTGATGGAGAGGAAGACGAAGATGATGAAGATGAATGAAAAAAAATCAAAGAGCAGACGGGCAAGGTATCGGCTCTGTGGTGACCCCAAAGTTAGCATGGTGCTCCAAGCAGAGTGCAGGGCAGGAACAAACCACATCTGGTGGGATCTGCTCTTGTTTTCCTGATCCACATCCAGCGGGGAGGATGCATCTGCTGCGTGAAGACAGAGAGCTTTGTTTGGACTACAGTTTGTAAAAACCTAATTTTATTAAGACAGAACCTTTTTCCTTTCAAATTGTAAATCTGTCTGTAAATGTAACGCATGTGGTTGTGTTAAGCTGTGTAATAGGAAAAGTTGTACCAGCATCTTCATATTACTGAGTTTTTCCAGCATGGCATTGCCAAAAGCAAATGGCAAATGGTTTTGTTCCTTTGAAATGTTGAAGTAGAACCTAGCATTCTACTTCCAATATAAAAGACCCATCTTACATCAAGTTTCACTAGAGCTTGTTAGAAATTTGGCAACCTTTTGTACAAATTACCCATAGCAAAACATAAAAATAAAAACAAGCTTTTTATTAATACTTTAGTTCTGTTGTGCCCAATAAAATCAAATCTTTAAGGAACAAACTGCAAGGAAAGAAAGAATTTTTTATTGGCTGTACTTCATGTAGACAGCATTCTCTTGTTGTGGAAAGGGCTTTGGTTTCAATGGTTTTGTCTTAAGTTTCTGATTTAGGTATTTGTTTGTGAAGAGAACCCTTAAATTAAAATGAGGGTTCTTCTATTGGACTCTGGGCAGCAATCTCTTTGAAGAGGTGCTGTTCCCTGGATGTCCACTAGGGGGGTGCTTGGGGAGCAGGCCCCTTGCAACTTCAACCGATTGTGTGACATTGCTCCCTCGACACAGTTGACAATGTTTTATTCCCAGATTGCCACGCAGGGGTCCTTGGGTTCTTACTGTCTTTTATGAACTCTGCTTTATGCAACTCATGTTAGAAAGGCATGCCTTCGTTCGGGCTGATTGGCAATCAGTGCAGTACAGAATAAAGATTTTAAAATGCAGTAAGGTGGTAAATGCATTGTATAATGAATTTCTCAGTGAGTAGTCTGAGAAGTTTTGCATGTTGGTTAATTGTGGCCATTCTTTATTTAAAGTTAAAACTATACTCTTAGGTAGAAAAACTTTCATGAAAAGCATAATTTGACCACTTCAGGTATACATTTAATACTGGGTAAAAATTTCAACTATCTCAGGAACACAGACTTAGTGTCCTGATAAGCACTTTGTAGACACATGGATGTGGCAAGGAATTTGGAAAGCAGACACACACACACACACACCTTTCCCGTCCTTTGATGAAAATGCTGTGAAAACCTTTAAATATTCGTTTCTTCTTTTCTTCTGTTTAGATGGTATTGAAATGTGTGTAACCTCTAAGTTGATGCCCGAGTACTGGAGAGAGAAAACTACCCAAGAGGTGTCTTGAGTTCCCCTCTGAATACTCACTGAAAGGTGTTCCCAGGGTGAAAGGGTCACTTTTGCGGCTTGCTAAAACTTGAAACAAAAATATTTGCAACTTGATTCCATATAATGAATTTTGATATGATGGTAAAGATTCCTGTTCCAAGTGGTGAATGTTTTCTTACCTAGACTCCCTGGTTTGTTTTGTGGCCAATAGTTAGAAGGCTGCTATTCCGACTGTTGAGCATAGCATCTCTTTACATTTTTCTCCATATATAGGAATACTTCTTTAGTGGGTAAAGATCCTGTTCTAGGAGAGCAAAAGCTATGCTCCCGATTGAAGAAGCCAAAGAGGAAGTTTGGGAAAAGCATCTAGTCGCTGTGGTCTCCATTGCAGTCAGTGCCGTCTGTCTGGAAAATGACAGGCCCAACGTTTCACCTCTGCGTGTTGAGTCTGCTGAGTGTTGCTTTCTCTTAGGTGCCTCTTTATTTATTTATTTATGTCTGATCAGCGACCGTGAGCACATCTAGTTTAACAGGTACAGCGTTCTTCCCCATGGGAAAGAATTATAGATGATTACATTTCCTAGCCTCCAGACAGGGATGGGGCTTTTAAGTGGTTTTCACAGCAGACTGGCTAGTAAAAACCAAAATTTTGGTGAATCAACTTATGTTAAAAGCTCTTGAACTATTAACAGCCATACTGTTGGGAGTACGCAGTCCTTTCTCAAAGAATGTGTCTTTTGGTTGACTCAGGACAGTAATACTGTAACTGTATGGATTTGACTTTCTTTTTCTAGGGAAAAACATGGTGTGGTGGTTTCTGTTAAACAAAACCCAGGTGCACCAAGGATTTGGACCTTCCATAATGTTTCTGCCTTAGGCTCAGAGTCCCAGGGACTTGTCTGTGTCAAGGGAACACTGCTGGTCCTAGGCAGTTGGGGGTCTCATTTTCATGCAGATGTCACTCTCGCTGGCCTACTTGACGAGTAGCTACAAAGCTGCTGTTGAACTACCCTTCTCTCCCCTGGTGTGACTGATAGGTAACCATGTCCACATGAGGTTGTTCCACTATAATTTTTCACGGAGTTGGTGGGATGGGACCACCCCTTCAAGTGAGTGAGGAGGCTGGCTTTGAGGTGCCCTGACCTTACTATCTTTTAAGGGTAAGGAAGGGGGTTCAAAGGGAGTTTGGGACCTGCAATTGAACTCAGCCATCACTTGCAGATACCGTGAGTATAGAGCGGTTTGATGCTATTTTAAAAAGCTCCATTAAATCAGTTTTAAAGTTCTGGGCATACAGAAATGGCTGTTATACATTTCTTTGTAAATATTTTAAGAGATTCACTTCCCTTGCACTAATGCTTAAAGCCAGGTAATTTTGCTTTTGGGTACATTAAAATCAAAACTCTGAAACTTGCCTAATTTTGTTTCTTGAATGAGTTTTCCCCCTGTTTCATCTTAAGGATGGCATGATTTGACAATGATGAACTTAGCTGAGGTTGATTTACCAATTAAAGTTTTATATGAGGTAATTAGCATTCTTGAGTCTGGTTATACCACAGGCAGGTAGAAAAGTAATGTTAATCTTTGAACCCTGGAATAACAAGAGTTGGAAACTGGCTAATTGAAAAAAATGAAGTTTGTCTTCAAACATCTCAAGTAGAGAACGTTTACATTGGTGAGATGTACTTGAATTTCAGAACTTAACAAATTTTTATTACTTTTTATTGAAAACTGCACTGAACGCTAAATGTCCACCTTTACAATAAACAAATACAGTAACGGTAACACACTAAAACAAAACATTTCTGAGAGCCATTATTTTTGTTTGGGACAGTTTGAAAAGGTTTTTTTGTCACAAAAACAGGAATGTACCTATACAAAGGCTCAAAATAGGCCATCTTTTAAACAAAAAGGCGATGATTCACAAAAGACTATGAATATAACATGTAACTAGATACAAATCTAATAGGATTTGTTAAAATCAGTCACATCTAATAACACGCCTGAAGTGTTCTTGTATAAAATATCACGTGAAGAGAAGACTTTATCAATGTCTAAAAAAGTGGGTTCATAGACAATCTGACAAGTTACCATAAAAAGTGTTTCCTGAGACATAAGGAAATGCAACATTATTCTTCTTGAACCTTTCAGTTCAAGACTTTCCACTCAATAAAATAGCTGAGGATCTGAAACTGAGAAAATATATTTGAGTACAAACAGCTTGTGAAACTTAATACTTTTTTCTTTTCTTTTTTTTGCATCATCAGAGGGTATTAACTGAATTCACAACCAACTTGCCCGCTCAGTATGCAGTTGAGGTGGGAGAGGCTTCTCCGTACAGGAGCCTGTGCTGTCTTCAATCCTATGCTTGCGGTTGTCTAACACAGGCAAACAGTTTTCTCCCCATTTTGGAGTAATGGAATGTTCCTCTTAGCGGAAGAGGTAACCAGCCCCCATGGACCGAAGGGAGTAGAGTCATAGGATGGGGATTTCCTCTTAATATTTTTTTATTTTGATGTTTGGAACTCTTGATGCAACATTCTAGAGCAAGGTGTTCAGGACCTGCTGTGCCCAAGGGATTGATAAAGGAAAAAGATTTATTCTTTGTGATTTGATGCACAGATGAAAAAATTAACACACAATAACAGAAGTTGGTCGTTAATAAATCACGTCCTACTCTTTCAGCGCTTCCGTAAGCAGACCACATCTTCAGTTTTCCCACGTCTTGGCTTCTAGCTCTTTGTAGTTTTAACACTGCAACGTCAATGATGCGTATGTCCAGAGTCAGAAAAACTGTCAAATTCCTTTCCTTTTAGTTCACCTATTTCTCACTATCTCTTGGTCCCAGGTTTATATGAAGGATTATCGCGTGTCAATGTCACTCTGCTATTGCTCATTGGGGTGCTCCCGATTGTCCCCGTGTTTTGTGGGCTGGTTGGGAGAGGGAGCTTGGGAAGGGTGTGCCACTGTGGGGAGGTTGTGGGTCACAGGGATGCCTCCGGGGATGATCCCCTCCATGGCCGCAGGAAGTCCGCCTGGAGCCACGCCCACGATGCCTGGCGGGTACCTAAGGAGCACAGAGAGAGGGCTGCGTGAGTCCAGAGCAGCAAGTGGCCGGCCTGCTGGCTCGGCCTGCTTCTGGTCTTGTCTCTGGGACACTTTGTCATCCTTCTTGCCCCCAAAATCTACAATGTTGGCATTGAATTATGCCTGCGGACACTATACTGAATTTGGAGAACATTTATAAAATAGACTGGATGCTTTATAAAGCATTCGTTAGTTATATTGACAGACTTAAATGATTTCCCAGCAGACGGCATGACATACTCTTTGAAACTAAATGTGGCTTTCCAGGGGGCTAGCTGTGCACTCTGAGGCCTGAGATGTGAAAGGGACAGAACAGCAGGGAAACGGTGAGCTGGTGATGGGCCTGGCACCCACCCTCCTGAGGGTACCCGGTGCCTAAACATGGGCAGCTTAGGTTGCAGGCTCACGAGCTGGGTGCGCAAGGACATGGTGACAGTCACCCACAGATCGCAGGGTTCTTATGCACAGATGTGCCTTGGTGTATTTTAAACATTCTTAAGAAGCGGGTACCTTAGATTGGGTTTCATTCTCAAAGTTATTAAACCCTTTACTTGCAGTAAAGGGGAAAAGCCTGCCCCCCCCCCCCATCCTATGGCCTCTTAGTTACATTGGTCAGCTGTCCTGAGGGAAGATTCAGGAGGACTTGGTGGGCAGCACGCCTGTGAGCTACAGCCCCTCTGGCACATGCAGAGCATTCTAGGGTGCAAGGAGCCTCACTCTTTAAAGGAGTAATTCTGACATCCCTTTGAAGGGTAGGCTAGTATGGGCTCGAATGATACTCGAAATACTTACAAGGGTAAAAAGATGGGTGGGCTGTCAACAGAACCAAATGTAAACAAAGCCATGTGACCTGTGAGGCAGCAGTGCAGCTGCCTAGGACCCGGAGCCTTCACGTAACGATAATACACAAGCGGTGTTTAGTCCCCGCCCCACGGTTAGAGCAGTGTTTGCAACAGGTAACAACACAAGGCAACGACTGGGGTCAGAGCTGGGGGTGCTGGTGGAAGCCTGCAGTGCACAGGATAGGCCCCACCCATGGGGGCTCATGCTGACCGCCACCAGGTGGGGCAGCCCTGGGTTAGCAGGGACACAAGAAGCCTTTTCCTTCAGGGATTCAAGGCTGCTGTCCGTGTGGGGGCATCTGTTTCCCTGGGACCCAGCAATGGGGGAAGAGGCCCACAGAAAACCACGACTGAAATGTCTGCTCCCCTCCGAGGGGCCTGGCTCATGTCCCCAGTGCCGATTTCCTTTCATCATCTCTATTATACCCCCTGAATCAGCCTCTGTGCTTCGCCGAGGAGCTGTATGTGCAGGGCCCTCTCTAAGCCAAGTATGATCATCCTTAGTTGAATGCTTTGGACAGAAGATTAGGAAACAGACTAACAGGCAGGCCCTTTCCCTTGAAGATCTTTTCCTTGCTTTGTCACCTAAAAATCTCTGGTGCTGAAGTGGCTTCGGGAAGAAGGGTGCCTCCTCACACAGTGCTCAGACCCGTGGGGAGTGCGCTCTAGCCCTGCCTCTTAAACTGGAATTCTAATTCTAGGCCCTGGCGCACAAGTTAAGTTGGTTCCGTGGAAATCGGGGATGGAAGAACTGAGGTGGGTGGCGTACATAATCCCCCTTCCCCAGGTTTGGCCTCCCTGGGGAGCGCCCACAGGCTCAGCCAGATGCTGTTTCTCCCCTTACCTGTATGTGGCGCCATTGAGCTCCGGATGAATTGTTTGCTGATCCATCACTGACCAGGGAGCTGTTGTGACAAAGAATTCCTTGTTCACACAGTTTCTTAAACTTTCTGGGATGCGACCTGGAACAAGATGGTTAAAATTAATCATCTGTACTTTTCAAGGCCACAAAGTTAAATATGATACTTAGTAGCTGCTACTAGTGGAGCCAGCCTTCGGTACGCACTGATGGAGCCCTCTACTCGGCAGTGAGAGGGCAGGCCTTTCGTCACAAAACGTGAAATGGTGTGAGGCCCAGGCACTTCGACACCGGCCCCGCCAGGACAGAAAGGAGCCTCCCTCTGCTCTCTCAGGGGGCCCTCCACAGCCTGTAACTCACAAAAGGGAATTGGGGTTCCTCTGAAACTGGGGCTTGCACGGACAGGGCCCCACCTCATTCAAGATTTATCACCTGGACTCCTAAAAATGATTCCTGCCCACAGCAAGCTTTTGTCCCTGCTGGGACTGGAGGCGGCGCGCTCCAGAGCTCAGACCGCCCCGCCCCTAAGCGTGTCAGGCCCCCGCCGGGAGCGAGGCTGAGGGCGGGCTTACCTGTGATGGCCCGGCGGATCTCGGTGGCAGCTGCCTCCCTCATTTCTAGCGAGGCTTGCTCACTATACCAGGCTGTGTGGGGCGTACAAATGAGATTGGGTGCATCTTTCAAGGGACCCTGAGCAAAGCTAGAAAAATGTAAAGAAGTAGTAAGAGAAAAGTTGAATGCACCCCACTTCCTATCCTACTCAGCAGAAGTGAGCGCTCATCTGTGTGGCTAATACTCTACAGGCCAAGACAATGGGCATTTTGTAGTTTGCTTCCTATGGACTGGGATTTTAAGAACATACTTACTGAAACTATAGAGAATAATCAGGGACTCAGAAAGAAGACAATTCTATGGAGGGCCAGCCGGCCTGCCTGCCTCTAACCAGGGTAAACAGTTCAGGGTACAGATGAAGCCTGCTTATTTGCAGACCAACCACCCATCATTTTCTGTCTCTCTAAGCCCTGAGTACCCTTGGCGGTCTCGGCCCCTTCCCAGGGACAGCAGAGCACAGCTGATAGGAGAATGGAGGCTGGACACTCTCCAGTTTTCTACCCAGGACCTGTTTGATAAAGTGCCCCAAGTTCAAAGTGTGCAGGTCAGGTGTAGCTGCAGGCCCTGTGAGCGCCTGGTAGGAGCCTGGGAGCTGGGGCTACAAACACCTTGGCGGTCCACCAGACCAACCTGAAAGGCTCCGATTCGTGCACGTCGAGGGCCGCCCCTCGTATCCTGCCTTCCTTGAGAGCTTGGGCTAAGGCTTTCTCATCCACCAGTCCACCGCGGGCTGCATTCACTAGGAATGCTCCTTGCCTCATCTGTGGGAGGAAAAACCCAGTTAAATGGATGCCACTCCGTTGGGAAGGTGCCTGTACCGAGGCTGACGACGATGCTGTGATGGCTTTTGTTGGTCTGGCTGTCGACTGCATGTGCGGCAGTCCGGGTGAGGGGACTGTGGCGTCCTGGTGACAGCTGGAAGCCGGGGGTTACTTTCCTCTGATCCTGGGAGAGGCCATAAGGTGGAAGGATGGAGCTGGGCCCTGGGCCAGCTCTTGTCCCTTCTTGTTCAGTGCGGCCCAGGGACCTCGCCTGGCTCCTCACTGATGTGTCCATGGACCATTTCCCACCACTAGCCCTTGATTTGACAGAAGTTTCCAGGATCTGAGGGCATCTATTTCAAATTACCTGTTTTATAGTAAAGTCATTGATGAGGTGGTGGTTATGTTCGTTGAGATTACAGTGCAAGGAGACACAGTCACTCTGATACAGTAAGTCCTGCAGGGTGTAGACCCTCTGCACGCCCAGGGATCGCTCTATCCCATCCTGCAAGTAGGGGTCATAAAATATGACGCTGAATCCAAAGGCCTTGGCTCGAACAGCAACTGCCTGCCCCGTGCGACCTGTGCGGAGAGAGAAGGTCCCAGTGAGCAAGCCCACGGCCCCACCCCCAGTGCTTTTCGGCCCCACTGGTGCACGGACCCACTGGAGGCAGCTGCGAGAGGAACCGTATGCCCAAAGCCTGGTGGTGCCCAAGGCCAGCACTAACCCCAGCCTCTGGGGCGAGGACCCCAGCGCTTGCAGCCTGCACTGGCCACTGGCTGTTGTCTTGTGAGGTTCCTTTTATGGACATTTTCAAACATGAACCTAATGAGAGAAGGTTCCGGCTTGCTCCGTGTGCCCTCCGCCACTCCCAGCCCTCGCCGTCGGTGTCTCTCTCCCCTTACCCTTGTTTACACAGCAGGCTGCTTAACTTCAACTTCATTCACTGCCCTCAGTGACTAACAGGGGCAGCTGTCCTGCCTAATCACTGCTGGGCTTGCTCACGGAAGGGGGGAGATGCTCACACTGACCAGCGTAGTCCGGCCTGAGAATACATTGGTGTGGGGAACTGTGTGGGTTGAGGGGAGCACCTGAACCTCTCAGGCTAATTCTCAGTGCAGGTTGGGCCCCTGCCTCATGCCCCTCTCCAGCCTGCAGCCCAGGCCCCCAGCCAGTTAGGGAGTGATGTCACCTGACAGGTCTCCCTTACTCCTAATGGCTGTCATTTGCACAAACCCACTGATCCCCACAGATAGCACCTCCTGCTTCCCAGTTTTCAGCTTGAAAACAATGGATTGAATGATGCTTAAATTCAGAAGAGCACAGAATAAACCTTCCTAAAACCGTGGCTCAGATATGCAGGGAGGGGGAAGGGAGCAGGGAAGACATACCTTCCCGCATAGGCAAAGCCCACAGCGGGCAGCTGGGCAGTGGACTTTCTCCCCTCCTGCTGACTGGGACCTGACTGGGCACGGCAGACAGGCGCTACGGTTTGGAGGCAAAGGGTTAACAAGGCCATTCTGGTGAAGCAGTGTAGCTGTGGGGCCCTCAGCGGTGTCCTCTCTTCATTCAATGTCACCACTTGGACACGGCGAACAGGAACTACAGCCCCGCACACCAGTGACGGGGCAGAGGAGCGGCGGCGCAGAGGACCCTTCCCCGCAGCGCGGCTGCTGGGCGCTCACGCCCGACGTGCAACACCTGCCATCCCCACGTTCCACAGGCCTCAGCCACCCTCCTCCCGTGTCCTACAACATTTAATGTGAGAGCGCCAAGCCCAGATTTCAACATCAGAGTGCTGGCTCTGCTTGTGCAGTATTTCCTAAAGGCTGTGCTTTTGGTAAACTCACAAACCTTAACCCTTTTTCACTGGTTTCTGGCTTAACCAAGAGGTTTCCCCGAGTAAAATTCGTACAACCTAATGATTTAACTCTTGTTACTGAGTTCACCAAAATGCAGCCTTGGAGAAGGAGAATCCAAATGGCTTTGCCTTAAAAGAATATACTGTTACCACTGGCTGGCTTCCCTTCCGATTCCCAGCCTGGAGGCTGTCCTTGAGCCCCGCGCACCGCAGCCCAGAACCTCCCCCACGCAGGGCCCTCCCCGCCGTGAGCTGGGCTTGAGGAGCCCTCGTGCCCTCGCCAGGCTCTACACTGCTCAGCCACGCTGCAGGCAGAGGTGGCCTCAGCCCCTGGCACACAGGGTGGCCGCTGCAGGTGTAGGTGGAGCCGCTCCCGCCTCAGTTCTGCCTACACTTCCGGACGGCTATGGGGACACCTGAAGGGGTACCAAGGGGCAACACCTTCACAGAGTGTATGGGGAACAGGCTTCAGGGGCAGAGCCAAAGCCATGACCCCAGAGGAACCTGCTCTGATGGCTGGAGTCAGAAGCCACTGGAGCATGGGAGGCGGCCACCGCGAGGCCAGAGCACCCCCGAGGCCCCTGCGGAGGCTTGAGGGATGCGTGGTGGTGTGGGAGCCATCTAGAGCCCAGGCAGGAAAAAGCAAGGACTTCAAAGGGAAATGTACTCCTCCGTGGAGAGTCTGAAAGAACAGCTTCCTGAGTGTGCCCACCCCTGACAACTGAGGTTTAAGACCCTGAGCTGGGAAGATGTGTGCCCAGAAGAAATCCAGCTCCTACCTCTTTCAAGCTGGCCCCTGGGCCATCCCGGAGGTCCTGGCCCTCGGTTATCTGGGAACACAGACCTGAGCTAAGGGCTACAGGACAACTTGGGAGAGGCTTCTGGAAGCCAGGACCGGCACTTACCACCCAACCTACCTGTTTCTCATGCCTTCGAGCCCTGGAGACAGCCTCTGTGTATCACTCCACTACCAATTTACATGTTGGGAAACTGAGGCAGAGAGCTCAGGTCATTTCCTCAGGGTCACTGAGCCACTGAGCAGTGGGGTTGCGATTCACCCTAACAAGCAAGGTGCCCTCCTGTATGCAACACAGGGGCCCGTGCTTGGGCCCAGGCTGCTACCCACCGTGGCCCACTTTCCTTGGTGATGTGCCCCGGGCCCTCCCCAGGCTGCCAGCTGCCTCTCCCTTTGAACGGCCAACTGCAGGAAGACCCTTCCGGTCCTCACTCCCAGGTGAGTCTGCCAAGCAGATGACCTGACCGTGCCACTGTCTGGCTAAAAACCCTTCCGGGACTGTGGCTGCTCCCCTGGTCTGTCATCTGGGGCCCGCAGGTGCTGGGCTTTGCCCACTGCCCAGGTCTCCACTCAGCCACGAGCCTCTTGGAGCCCCACAGTGTACTTCCACGCAGCCCCCGCGCAGGGCAGCTGGCGGGCACAGCCGCTTTCTTGTTGCCCAAGAGCTGAGAATGCCACACTGCCCCCTTGCTACCTGCCCTGCCAGCCCCTTCTTCCAGAAGCTGCCCAGACCTTACCGCGGGGCGAGGGCTGGCCCTCCTCTGGCTGATGGTGACCCCGTCTCGCAGGTTCTGCAGCAAAGCCCCACTCCCAGAGGTGGGCCACCGGGAGGGGCACCACACTTACCGAAGCCAATGAGGCCCAGCGTCTCCCCGCGGATGCGGGCTGCCCCCGAGGCCACCTCCCGGATCTGCTCGACGCTCTGCACCCGCGTGCCTTCCCGCAGGGCCTGGTACAGCCATGTGTTCCGCCGGTACAGGTTGAGGATGTGACAGATGGTGGAATCCGCCGTCTCTTCCACTGCCGCAGACGGGATGTTGCACACGGCGATCCCTGGGAAGGACAAGCCCGGGGGGTCGGTGATGAGAATTCCAGGCTGTGTGGGGGCGCTGCAAGGCTCCTGTCCACCCAGCTGAGGGATGGAGGTGGTGAGGCGGCCCATTCAGCTGCTAATTGCATGTGTGACTCTGGGCAGGTCAGGGCCTCCCAGGCCTGCTTGTCACCCAGGGGACCCTCTGGCTCTGATGCTCAGGGGCCTCCATCCCCAACAGGGACTAATGTCCAGCTGGGGGTCTGAGATGGGGTGTGAGCCTGCTGATCCCATGGCAGCCCACCCTGTGCCTCTGGGGAACAAGCAGCGGGCAGCTGGAGGGTAGAGGTGGTCCCTCTGGCCTTCCCCGCATACAGGGCCGAGAAGCTGGCATCTGCCCCCAGCGCCCTCGTTCTGAGGGCGCCTGCAGCAACAGGCAGCTGGTGTGCAGAGCTGGTTCCCCACAGGCCACAGGGTCTAGAAGACCAGAGACTCCTTGCAATGACCTCCAGGATCCGGATCCTCTGGGGCTCTGCCGGGGGTCAGCTTGTTGTTTTATGGTATTTTGATGATCTGATAGCATGAACATGTTACTACTCGTCTTTAAAAAAGTCAAGACAGAAGACTGAAAAACCAACACCTTCACCCCAACATGGGCGTATGGTCTGGGCCAGAGCAGAAATGGGGTCTGAATCCAGCTCCATGTTGGTTAAGCCCCAGTCACCAACCCGCTCTGTCTGGCAGGGAGAACAGAATCAAAAAAAGCTTCTGGGGTGAGGGGTGGTTGGGGGTAGGCTAAGGCTGCACATGGTAACAGATAAGGGGGGCCGGGTGCGGACCTTCCTAGGTGGGATGGCGTTTTGGTCACCAGACTTGGGATGGGGTGCAGGGGTGCGGCACGCAAAGGGCCAGGCCAGGAGCAGCCCCTCCCTGCTGCCCAGCAGGCCTCGAACCAGCCCGCTCCCCTGGCGAGGGCTGGGATGCAGCACAGGGCAGAGGGCCTCACCAGGATGGGACCCACGGCCAGGGCTGGGGGGTGGGGCCTGGAAGCCAGGCTGAGGGGTGCCAGGCAAGCAGCTTTCTGTGGAGAGACAGAGGTGTGTGGGCAGCACATTGGCCCAGCTCAAACAGCTCTCTTTTAATCCCAGGAAGGACACCCCGGGACGCAGGGTGGGGCCACTGTGGCTCCACGGGACGGGAGTGGGACCAGCCGCGCGCAGTACGTCCTTTCCACGGCTGTCCAGAGGCCTGGAGCCTCCGGGGCCCTCAGGACAGACAGACTGGAGGGAAAGCAGCCACGAGCATGTTGTTCCACTCACCCCACTGGCCATGCCACCTGCCAGGGAACAAAGTGTTTTATGAAGATCTAGGCTGACAAACTTCCCATGATGTAGAAGTCAATAATCTTGCAAGAACACCCACAACGTGGCCTATTTCATTTGAAATAACCAAACAAAGAATCTGGGCTGGCCCAGAAGCCATGTGTTATTATTGCACTTTGTACATAAGGGGGCAGATGCTAGAGGCTTAAGAAACTCTCGGCAGCTGGGAAAATTTTTATCCCTCTGAGGGACTTGATTTGTTTTGAGTGAAGCCCGGTGGGAAGACCCAGCGTGTGACGAGCTGAGCCGGGGTCCCTCTGCTCTGCTGAGCTCAGCCAGCGGTGACATGGGACGAGACAGACAGGGCGATGCTGGAACGAGAACGTGCAGGTCCCGTGAGATGCAGCGCCTCGACCCAGCAGAGGAGGAGGGACTGAGATGGGCGCCGCTCACCCTTCACAGTGGAACCCTGAAATTCAGCTTCCTGGCTCGGGGATGGCTTGGAAAGCCTGAGCCCAGGACCAGGAAAGCGAGTCAACCCGCTGGGCTGGGCTGTACAAGGAGTGGGGGTGCTGCTGGCCGAGCCTGGGATGGTCCTGCCCTGAGGGCAACGGCACCTTCTTCCAGAAAGGTGGACCTTCAGGTGGAACTTTTTCAACTATTCTCCAAGTCAGTGGTGTGTCCCACCTTCAGGGTGAATTCTCCAAATGCTGTTATGACCAGCTTCCAGCCGAACAGAGCAAAACCGCTAGCCTCCGCAGACCCGAGGGCCTGAGCCCAACAGCTGAGCTGCCATTTCTCCACTGTTGTTTGCTGGCTCTGCTATAATCCCTTCTGGACTGGAGTGGGCTGGAAACCAGCACAGAGGAGCGTGCTGGACATGCACCCACTGTGAGAGCCCTCAAGAGGTTCTGGTCTCCGAGGCCTCCGGCAGCCTTTCCCCCCTGCTTGTGTCTCCTGGTTCTCGGGGAGACACTGCAGACAGAGGGGACCCTGCCTGCTCCAGGCACTGTCCTCACCTCCAATGCAGGGCGAGGGTTACCGTTTCCTGAGCCTCTCGCCCATCATCTCAGGGCCAGAGGTGTAGTGCCCTGGGCCCCTGAAGGCTCCAGGCAGGGCTCTGGGGCGCTCTGGAAAGGGAGCTGCCCTCCAGGGACCACCACCCAGGGGGTGCGCATGCAGCCACCTGCCATCTGTCACTACAGAAGGTCTGCTGATGGGGTATCTGTGAAGTGCGCCTGGAGACAAAGGACAGCTGGACAGAGGCCCCCTTTCCATTTCCGGATTCCACATGTGAAAACTGCCCATCCAGAAGGCCCAGCAATGTTTTCCAGGCGGCTCCGTTATCAGATGGGGCAAGGGTCAATACAAACACCGCCACTGAGAGCCCTGCTGCATTTCCCAGCTGGCAGACGCTGGCTGTCCCCTGCGGGCTGCGGGATCGGCGGCCCTCCAGCCCCCAGTGCAGGCGTGCAGCTGAGCAGGGTGGGTGCCTTGTGTTGTTGGGATGTGAAGCCCCGTCTGCACGAAGGCATTGCCAAGACCCTCCCACCACTCCCTGTAAGGACCTGCTGGTTCCCATCAGGGACACTGGACAGTAACACCTCCCACAATGCAGGGCCACAGTGTGCCAGGAGCTAAGGGGCGGGCAGTCACGCTGCGGCAACAGGAAGGTGTGGGAAGGTGAATGCATCTGAGAGCCCCTGGGGGCACGACATCACGTCTCTGTCCATTCAAACTTGGGATTTCAGCTCTACTAAGCACACAAAGAACACTTGTTTTCAAACAAAAATATTCTTGTTGGTGCCAAGGAAAAATGGAAAATTTTTGTTTATATTAGATATGCTTCTGAAAACTCACATCCTCCCAAGTTTCTTTGTTGCAACAAAGAGGGGCT
Source organism: Smutsia gigantea (assembly GCA_032199065.1). Classification (NCBI taxonomy): domain Eukaryota; kingdom Metazoa; phylum Chordata; class Mammalia; order Pholidota; family Manidae; genus Smutsia; species Smutsia gigantea. The sequence continues at coordinate 127,472 of JAVSCE010017216.1, read as the reverse complement.
CAGGGACACAGAGGCAGGAAGCAGGCACCTGGGGCGGAGGCGGGAAGCCATCACCTCCCCAGACCCCAAGAGTCTGGAATCTTCTCTCGTCCAGAGCCAAATAAGCCCCGAGTGGGGATGGATGGCGGGGCCTGGCCAGGGGATGAAGAAAACCCAGCTCCGCCTTCTGGGCCACCTGCGCACAGCCCTCTCTTGCACGGGGAGGGGACAAACGGCATCTGAGGGAATGGGTGTCTCTGCCTTCTTTGGGGTTCACCCGTGTGGCAACCCCAGCCTGCTGTCCTCACACTCCCTGACCACACGTCCCTTTGCAGAGAGCCTGGCACTGTCACGGAGGATCAGGTTCCACCATGGCCGGTGGGACACTCCGCTCCTATCCTGCCGATTCAGGGATCTGGCGCTGCCCCAAATCACAGTGGGGGAACCAACCAGTGAGACAAACCCCAGATCCTCACTCAAAACCCCGAAGCCAGGACCTTGGGAGAGGACGCTGGAGCCCTCCGGTTCCCTTGGCTAAGGGAGCAGGCGGCCACCTGTGGGCTGTGGCCACAGCTGTCAGGTACCTGTGTCACGCTCACTCAGCTGTGATGCCCAGACCACAGTGCCACGCATGACACACCCAGCCTGTCCCCGAAGCACTGGGCCCATGGGAGCTGAGGCTGCCTTGGTGGGCGGGGCAGGGGGATGGGTCACAGGCCCAGGGACGAGGCTGGGCTTCTCAGCCCACCCCTGAAGGTGGAGGGGTCATCGAGGCCTGCGTTCCCCCGACACTCTGCGGTATCTCAGCGACCCTGTGGCACCTCACACCCAAGTGCAGGGCTGGCAATTTCAGTAACAAGCAAGATCCTTGACCAGAGGCACTTGTCTTGAAGGACCCCTCGGCCCCTCCCAAAGACAGCAAGCGTTCTGTGCACACGCAGCCCCCACCAGAGCTGCAACGGGAAGGCCACACCAGCACGACCTCCTCAGGGCGTCTGCAGCCAGGGGTGAGGAAAGCAGCTGCCACCCCACCTCTGGGTGTCTATCTGCTGCTTTTGGAAAGGACCGGACCCAGGGTGCTGGGCAGTGGCCCACCTGTCCCGGTGCAGACATGGGCAGCTTGCTGGGTGGACAGCAGTCCTTGGAAAGATGGCTCCAGCCCACATCTGAGAAGGACCCAGGAATAGGGAGGGCCTTGCCCACCCCAGGATCCCTGAGCTGTGTACCCAGCGCAGGTGTTTCAGGGTGCCCCACTCACAGGGTGCCCTCTGCAGGGAAGGCCTGAGGCTCGTCTGGCTTCAGGTCTTTCCCAAGTGAGACGGGCCAGCCTGGCCAGTGCAGACACTGAGGCGGGGCCTCTGAGCCCAGCGGGCACACATCTCCCGACGTATTTGCAGGTGTGCCAGCAAGATCCGCCCGAGCCACCTCCCTGTGGCCTTGGAGGCGGCGCATACTCACCGAGCTCGCCGGCGGCCTTGATGTCAACATTGTCGTAGCCGCTGCCTATCCGCACGATCACTCTCAGGGCCTTGAACTTCTCCAGGTCCTCCCTGGTGAGGGTGATGGTGTGGTACATCATGGCGCCGACAGCTTCGTTCAGGACCTGTGATGGGCGAGCAGAGCACAGGCTGGAGGCCCCCCTTGCCCCCGAACCCGCAGATTTCAGGAGGAAAGTGACCAGCTAAGGACATGGTCTAGCGTGACAGCTCCCCCCAGATCAGTGAGGCCTGTGGGTGACCTAACAGGAGAGGAAAGGGGGACCGGGAGGTGGTGTCGGGTGGAGGTGGGGACTAGCCAGGAGGGCTCTGGGGGCAGAATGGGGGAGGCGTCGAGGCATAGCACGCGCCCCCTGACGGCTGGTGCCGACCGCCCTGGGGCCCACCTTCTCGTGGATCTCCTGAGTGGACTGCGCGTCACAGAAGGCCACAGTGGCCAGGTCCTTCAGGATCGGCATCTCCACGGTGCAGTCTCGGCCGTCAAGCAGCGCCACCAGAGGGCGGGGATGCAGGGGGCCGTTCATGATCTGGGGGCGGATACCTGCAGAGAAGGGAGGACTCGGTGGGCGGGCGACAGGCCTGTCCCGCGCATGGGGGAGACGGCAGTTCCTGGTGAGGACTCCACCCCACCCCACCTACACCTGTCAGGACTGCAGAACTCACATGTCCTCACCGGACTCCCTGCTTCCTGGCTGATGGTGAGCCCACACCTCCCACCCGGCTGCCCTGGGCTCAAAGACTACAAGGTTACCAGGAACCACCCACCTGCCTCTAGACCACGACCGAGGCCCAGAGACCTCTGAGGCCCATGGCTGCCCTAAGGCTGGAGCAGGTGCCTCCTCGTGGCCCCTCTGCCCCTGCCCAGCACCTCTGCCCCTCCAAACAAACGTGAGGGGGTGAAATGAATGGGGAGGCCATGCCCCGGCCTTTCCTGGAGGAACCCCTGGTGGAAACAGGTGCCCTGGGCATAACAGAGCCCCTCCCCCTGGCTAGTCCCCTGCGGTGGGGAGATGTTTGTGAGGGCACCGGCTTGCCAGGCCTTGGGGGAGCAAACAGAATTTCCCAGAGGACCATGGAGCGCACGGTGCTCCTCAGGGACCAGGACGGTCAGAGCAGTCACGTGTCCAGGTGCCACCCGACAAGACAGAGGACACTTGTCCCTACAGCTTGGCACACAGGGCAGGCCTGGTTCTCCTGAATGCTGCCCGAGGGCGGCTTCTCCAGCTGTTCCACAGACAGCACAGCTGTGTGCGGGCTGCTCAGCAGGGCCGGGCGATGCCTTGGACCCAAGCCAAGGGGGGGAGGCCTGTCCTCTTCCGCAGGGACATGTGCGTGCCGGGCAGGCGCCCAGGCGCTCCCTCCCGAGGGGCCTAGAGAAGCAGCATTTCCCCCAGCAAAGCTGGCCCTTCAGATCTGCTCACTGGAAGGTTTCTGACTTTGTAGCCCGCCCCTCCTGGCCACCTGCCCTGAGGTCAAAGCTCTGACACCCGCCCCTGGGCCTCCGGAGGGACTGAGGGACCACGGCACCCATACGGCCAGGATGAGGCGCTGCCACCGTCTTCTCACCAGACCAGGTACACCCGGTATCAGAGGTCACAAGCACAAGGGAGCTTTCTGTGCGCCTCGCGCTTGCAGAGCCGTGCCCTCCCTCATCGTGGCTGCTGCTCCAGGGGCCTTTTTTTCTCTACGTGGACTCTGCTTGTCCCCTTCTATGGTGGCCACATGGGCCACCAGGCTTACTTGGGCTCCGGCAGCACCTGCTAGGAGTGTGTGATGTTGGGGTCAGTCGGCCTTCGTGTGACCGCAAGGCGATGGGTGCAGGTCCAGCAGACTAAAGCAGGAGCTGTTTGCCCAGGATGCAGTCATTTGCCTGGCCTCTGCCTCTCCGCCAGGAGCCACCCCAAAGGACTCCTTTCTCGGCAGCAGAGAAACGGCCAGTGGTTGTGGCTGCTTGGGGCCCCAGATGTGTGTGACAGGCTCATTACTCAGTTGGCCACATACTTCACTAAGAAGCCGGAAGAGAACCTCCCTGCCTGGGGCTGGTCCCCGTCCCCATCAGCCCTGCATACAGTGGGGGTGGGGAGGTGTGCGTCTGTGTGCGGCGGCCCTGCAGTGCCCGCATGACCACTGTGCAGTGGCCTCTGCCCTCGACAGCACTCTCCACCACACTGCAGCACCTTGGGACAGTCACCGCTTTGAACACAGGACAGCAAAGGCTTTTATCCTGGCCTCAGAAGACAGGCCGAGGGCGCCAGCAGGTGCAGGCCGCCTCTGGGCAGCTCCCGGTCCGTCCCAAGCTGAGTCTTCCCAGCCCACAAGTGGCAGCCAGGCCCTGAATCCCCAGCGGAGGTGACCTGTGACACTGAGCCCCAGCTGATGCAGGGACAGGCGCTCACCTACCCCATGGCCTCAGCAGCCCTGGGCCCCCACAGCAGGTGGGGAGCAGGCACCAGGCCATTTGTTCAGGGGCCAGCCAGCCCTCCACTAGCATTCCCCTTGGCTCACCTGGGAAGTCTGCCCATGAGAGGCCGAGGGGGGTGCATGCAAATGGGGAGGAGGCTTCCCCAAAGTCCAGAGTGCCATCTTCAGACGGGGCCCCTGCAGACCCTCTTTCGCTCCCAATCCATACACACTAAGGTGCAGAAAGGGAAGTGAGGAAGCAGTACCTTCACATAGAGTCCTGTGCCCTCTCTGTTCATCTCTGAGGTATCATCTTTAACAGACAAAGCAGCAGCCCCTTCCCGAGCAGAAGCCCCTTGCCGGAGGAAGCAGCTGACAGGTAAGGCTGCACAGACCGAAGCGCCTCCGCCCGAGAACAGGGAGCCAGCCACACCCCAAAGCGCCCGTTCTCTTCCTGGTCTCCCCCGCCCCACGCCCACGGTGGGACTCCCATGGGCACATCAGTCCTGGACTGTGCGGGCAGATGTGCTAACCTGCCCCAGGCTGCCCCTCTCCAGGGTGAGGAACACCCTGGGACTTCATGCTAGCAGAAGGATTAATCATACAATGTTTGCAGAGTTCGTGATCACAGTAAGAAATCCAAGTTATTAATTAAAAAGCAACCAGAGGGAAATGACTGCAGGCCCAAGGCAGACTCCAGAGCATCCCAGGCATCTGGAGAGGCTGAGGGGCCGCCGTCACAGGACATCCATTCACAGCTTCCGCGCCTGGATCCTGTTACCTGGGAAACAAGCTCCAGGTTGCCTAGTGATCGCCTCTCTCCCTGGTCTGGGCAGCCTTGTCTTTGGCGAAACCTACCCTTTGCCCTCGTTCAGGCTGGGCATGCAGCACACAGCTGAGGCTGGTCTGTGAGAACCACCAGCTCCCGCCGAGTCTCCAGGCTCTGATGCTGGCTGCAAGGCCTTTACAGCAGGCAGGCAGTGCAGACCCACAGGGGCTGTGCAGGAGAAGGACGCCGAGGGGGGTCAGCTGAGTGAGGACAAGTGGGTGGGTGCTGGGAGCGGGTTTGAGTCCAAGGTGCCCTGCGTGAGAGACAGGGCCCACAGGAGCCCAGTGTGGGTAGACAACCAGGTTCTCTAAGGGGTCCACGCAGGACCCCCAGTACTGAGGATGACAGAGTTTAACTGGGCCACTCCCATGAATTGCTTCTATCAAGAACAGGACCACGCTATCTACGATCCCTCAGCCCCAGAGGGGACAGCCCACCTGTACACCAGGAATTTATTGAAGCCACCCTGCTCAAAACCTGCCGTGTCTCCAGTCTTGCTGGAGTCCGGGTGGAGGTTCCCACAAGACCCCAGGGAATGCTAAGGAGATAAAGTTGCAAATAGACTTTCCATCTCACCTCACGTTAATTCACACATCTTTCGTGCTTCTGACAATTTGGACAACTTTTAGTATATGAAAATATAATTGACACGCTATGGATTAAGATCCACATATATTAAGATGCCAAATGACCCTCTAAGGGACTATGGGAAATGCAGTACCAACATAGGGGCTGGCCCCAGGCCTGAGGGAGTCCCCTATTTCCTCTACAGGCAGGGGAATTTGGGGAAGAAAGCCAAGGCACAATGTTTAATGAGAATTTGCTAAAAAACAGGGTTCACAACCACAAGCTAGGCTACCAATTACTGGACACTACACAAACCCCTAGACTGACAAGAATCCCAGTGTCTCTCATTCCCGTTTCACAGTCAGGGAAACAGAGCTAAAGTGGGCCACATACACGACATCAAGGAAAAATGGGGGAACAATGACAGCCACCTCACACAGTGCCAGGGGCCCGAGGATCAGAGGGTCCTGGTGGCCCTCAGGCCAAAATGACTATTCCCTTTCTACAGTCTCCCTTCCCACCAATGAACTCACCTTATCCATTACAGAATAATTCTAGCTGCGATTGGACAAGTCATGGAAAATATATCAGGGCATTACTGTCCAATGTGAACTTTGCAGGGCAAAGAGCTGGGCCGGCTCCCCTGATGTCAATTACTTGCTGGTGTCAGGCCTGCCTCTGCATAAGCAGGGATGCGCTCACCAGCAGGGCTGCAGTGCCCCAGCTCAAGGCCAGCCCTGACACCTACCCCTGGGCCTGCTATGGCTCAGAGCTGCAGATGCACATAAACTGTGAAATTTTGAGATACTTAGTGGAAAACAAAGATGACACCAGGCTGAGGTGAAGTTTTGTTAAGAATGGCCAGCTGTCCAGGGAATGCCAAGTCCAAAGGCCTCACAGATTCCAAGGGAGAAAGGGAAGGTCCCCAAGGGGAACATCGGTAACACTGGTAGCTTTCTGGCTACCCAGCCTCGATACCATTTTATCTGCACACCACCACCAGATTTCTTCTTGGGAGCGGCTTCCTCCTGGGTGACACAGGCTGCCGGGGCTGCTGTCAGCCGAATGGGAGGCGCTCCCCTGGGCAGTGACCGAGGGGGCCACACAAGCTGCCTTGTAGTAGTTCTGAGTCTCATTTTCTGACTTTCCTGGACACCGGGTGAGCTCAGCTGACATTCACCCTACAGAACCATGCATTGTTTTTAAAGGTCTGAGCTGGTTTTCTGTTGCTTGCAACTCAAGGAGCAAACTGCCTCAGGGACATAATTTTGCTACTTTCAGGATGTCAGGAATTGAGCGTTTCACCCCAAACCAAAGCAAAGTGGCAGCAATCACGTCTGACCAAGCAGGCAAAGGCCTCTTTACCATAGAAGCCTCCTGACACCACAGCAACCTCCAAACACCCATGCTGGGCTGCCCCTCGAGGCTCCAAGGGCGCACAGCAGGGCTGGGGCCACCAAAGGGTAAGGACTTGCCAGAGCAGCCTGAACTCATGCACAGATCTTCACTGTTGCTCAGGGGTCTGAGAACCCAGACCTCACAGGTGGGACCCAGCTGGGGGCCTCTGGGCCAGCACCAGCTGTCCTGACAGCTGACACCAGAACCAGTACCTGGGAAGGCCTGGGAGTCATGCACAGGTCTTAGAATGATCTGAGACAAAAAGGACTGCCCTGCATGCTTAGCAAGAGGCCCCGAGCCACCAAACAGGTCACTGGCTCCCTGGACCTGCAAGGTGCCTTGGAAGGTATGAGAAGGCAGTCCCGTCCTCATGTAGGTGTTCAAGGTTGGGACAAGAGACACAGCCACACAAGCCCAGAGGTCCAGAATGGGTGGGTAGGGATACCTCAGACCACTTCACAGGGGTCTGATTATGTCTCCACCATGCAAGAACTGCTTCCTTGTAAACACAACTGCTCCCTAATTTAAAAGGCCACTTCCTGAAACCCAACATGGCCCAACCCTCCCTCACAGGCTGGACTTGGTAAGACAAATTTCTAGAAGGCCAGACACAGAATCGGCCCAACAGTCCGATAAGGGGCAGATTTCACAGGCTCGCGTTGCTGCTATCTAGAGCTGGAACTCACGACGGGGGCCAAGCTGAGACCAGATGCTGGCCTGGGGACAGAAATGACCCCCACCTGAGATCTGGTGTTAAACTCGCAGACATGGCTGTGTGGAGGACAACCCAGGCCGCCCTGGCACATGGAGCTGTGTAGCCTGCCTGGCAAGGAGGATGTGTAGCCTCCTGCTGAGGGGAGACACCTCCCTTGCTTTGTAAACATGTTTATCCACATGATAAAAACTGCTCTGACCCCTCAGACACAGGCTTTCAACACAACAAATGTTCTGTAGTTGGCTGGAGTTTGTTCAGAAAGCAGATCTGGAAAGCGAGGCACTTTGCTGTCCCCTGGCCTCCAGAGACCCTGGGAAGGGGCCTGCCCCAGCCCCCGCCCCCCCTGCCCTTGCCTGTCGTGAGAACAACCTGCTCCAGAGAAAGGGGAGCCGGTGGTTCACAGTGGCTTCAAGGCAGTGATGCCCAATAAAACGTGTTGTTAAGTGTGACACTATTTTAAGCTGTTAAAAAAAAAAAGATGCAGTGACCATCGGAAATCTGCGTTTCTGCACCACTGTGTGCCTTTCCACCTGGCAGAGCGCTTTTCTCTGTGGTGTCCTTGGGCAGCTCTCCCAGGCCATAGTAGCTGCATCCCCTTCCTTCCCACCTCTGGGCCGGTCTGGGACACAGCCCAAGCTGCACTTTGGTTCCGAAACCTCACTAATGTGCAGCTCTGCAGTGGCCCCATGGTGGAGCGCCCCAGGAACCTGGTGCCAACGTGTCCAGGTAGAGACGATGACCAACACAGTGGGTGTACTTATGATCTGGGGGCTGGGGGCTGACGGCAGTTCCTGGCGGTAGGGCTCGTGCACAGCCTGTGTGTCCCGGAAGAAGTAAAGGTGGGTTACGCGATGTGAACACTGGCCCAGGGCTGTAAGCCCGCCTGCTGGCCTTCGCAGGCTGAGGCTGCCCTCTCTGAAGTGTTCCTCCAGACCCGGGTCTGTCCTCACTTATGTCCAATTCCTACCACCACCAATAGGCTCTTACATGTGGGGTCTTGGTGTGGCCCTGGGGACCCCAACAGGAACGAGATGCTGCCACACCTCAGGGAGCATTAAACACACGGGGGGTCTGGCTTATGAAGGAACAACTTTCTTCAACTTACTTCAAAATCAGGAACTCAAGTTTTTAATTGGGGCCAAAACGTGGAAGCCAACTTTTCTAGTATAGTACAAATTGAACTGGAACATCTCAAAATTCAACTCGTGTTGGAGCTGACTACATTTATGAACCTTGGCGTGTTTGCGACTGAGGAGGAGACAGTAAAGAAAACCTGGCCAGGAACACAATACAACACCACTTTTCAATTTCTGGGCTCATGACAGACATCGCTAATCGATCCCAGCACGGTTAGCCTCAGAGTCCCTGTGGATCCCAGAGTCCTAGAAAGCTGTCCTGCAAGGCTAGTTGACATCATCTATCCGCCATGCTTGAGCAAGCCCAATCCTCTCTTGGACTGGGTAAAGGAAGGTGAAGGTCAGTGTTCCACACAAGGCACCAACACTGCGAGTGTAGAAAGAAGCAAGGAGATGTAGGGAGGCCCCAGGGGAAGGATGCAAAGGCCCACCAAACACAGCAGACATGGTGTGCAGCAGGACCTCCTATGCCACCCTTCAGGCCTGTGACCAGGGGCCCCATGTCCTCCTCAGTCTCTCCAGGACTGCACTCTGCTGTGCTGAGAAGGATGAAGGACGGGCTCTGGGGAGGAGGGGAAGAGACCCCCGAGCGGGGCTCCCTGGCAGGTGCCCTGGTTTACCCATTTCCTTTGCAGGGGAGTGTCCCGGCTGTGCCTGGCGCTGCTGACAAGGGCAGTGTCGATGCCACTCCCTCTGTGGCTTTAATGCTCCCCCCACGAGGAGGAATCCTTGACCCCTGGCCTCAGACTTTCCCCTGAACACCAGTGGCAGAAGTGAGGCTGCCTCACTTCCCAGGCTAGGCTGCACGGGAAGGCTTCGGGTGGGCATGGTGCTTTCCAATCCACACTGGAACCTGAGACCCGCCCGGTGAGGTGCCTGGGAGGCAGGGCCGAGGGGCAAGAGGCCCAACCGTCCCAGCCAAGGCTGGCAAGGCTGCTGGGGGCCGCCCAGCCGCAGCCGAGCTCCAAGCTGCCTGTGCACCAGGAGTTCTGGAGTAGCATGCCAGGCAACAACAGCTAAGCGATGCGCTCAGGAAGGCAGGTCAGCGCGGTCAGAGCCCGGGGTGTGCCCCGGGACCGACAACAGCACCGATGATGCAGAAACCCCTGGAAGCTCATCTCCAGATCTTGCCAGGACAGATCAAGGCTCTGTCTTCTTAACTCAGAAACAAGAGATCCCATAGGGGCCAGCCTTCTGCAGGGTCAATGCCCCAAGCAGGGACGGAGCTGTGGACAGCTCGGTAATGGCTCCCATCATCACAGGCATCCGTGTGCACGCACAGGCCCTTTCTCCTTCCTTTACGGGCAGGTGAGCCTGCTTTTTACCCCCAGAGGCCTCCAAAGGGCCCTTGTCCACAGCCTGGCCAACACAGGCTTGAGGCCTCTGGTGTGTGGCCTTGGGGAATGGGGTTCCTCTCACTTTCCTGGATGAGCCCTCAGCCCCAGCTTCTCCCCGAGACACCCTAGAACCTGTCTAATGCTAAACATCAGGGTCAGGTCACCCGGAGCCTGTGCTGTAAGTCTGTCCCCTCTCTGGAAGGGAGCTTTTCAACACCTCACTCCACGGGTGGGATGCCGGGGCCCAGGAGGAGGGGTGCTGGGCCTGGGAGGCCGACAGGGGCCATGGGGCACCTGGTGGGCAAGCAGCCACTCTGTGGGCAGAGCACGGGCCAGCCAATCTGAGCTCGGCCAGGTCCCGTACTGAGCCTTCTAGGACCATGCCCAGCAGAAAGCCATTTAACTCAGTCCTGTCCGGGGATAACCCCAAGCCCCCGGTGCTGGAAAAACAGCAGGAATGAAGGACAAGATAGAACCACGTGGCTTCAAACCAGCGCTGAGAGCAAGGCTGAAGCACGTCACTGGGGACGGCTGTGCCTCCCTGGGTGTGTCCTCAGCAGCTCCAGGCATGGTCCAAATTTTCTCCAGTGGTAAGTGGTACTGCTAAGGTAGGAAGAGAGCCTGGCACAGACGCTGCCCACACAGCCTCCCCTCTCCTGCCGCTAGGGCACCAGCAGCTGAACACAGCCTGCCAGAGTGCGGTGCTTACACCAGGCTGGGACTGTACCAATAACCACTGCTTTGCACGTGTTATAAAGGGTGAGTGGCAGAGGTGTGTGAGTGACATCTCAGTAAAACCAGTAGGAAAGAATGTGAGTGTGGGGAAATCAGCCTCACCAGGCTGCCTCAGCCCCCAGGGGCTGGGCTGCCAGGTTTGACCCACACTAAGGGGCTCCCCAGAAGGCCAGGTGTGCGCCACGGTGGGGACTGGCTTTAAACCACCCCTCAAGCTCTCATTTTAGCATTATCTGCGACGTCAGCTGGAGGTTCCATTGATGGCCATAGGAACACCTTGATAGGTAGATTAGCTCTTAAATAAAACATGGATCTTAATGAGTCATGGCCCTCCAAGTGACATGCTCTTGGGCCACCTCCCTTGGAGCTCGGGCAACAGTTGGACAGAGAGCTGGCTGAGCAGGGGGCTCAAAGGATCGCACAGCTGCACTAAGCAGCGGAGTGAGCAAGGCTGATGCTCCCAAAAGCCCAAGCCACTTCCCCAAGGCTTGCTGGGTGATGGCTGCCTCTGCATAAGCAGGGATGCGCTCACCACCAGGGTCCAGTGTGTGTTAACTGCCGTGTTAGCTCACACGTACGTGTATGGTGGACAGGAGCAATGTCTAGACTTGTGGGAACCACGTCATCTGGTTCAAAAAAATGTAAACTTCTGTACCTTCAGCAAGACAAGCATTTGTTGTCACTTTAACTGGTTCCTTAGACCAACCCAGGGAAACTGTCCCGGCAGCCTGAACTGTGCAGTGTCCACATCATACCAGGGACCTTGAACAGAGAAAAGTGACAGACACTTTTCCTCTCTCTAACAGAGATTAAGAACAAAACCCAAGAACCATTTAATACTTGCTGAAATCATTCTCCTGGACACTCACGTGCTGGCTCCATGGGCTGTTTGGAGCCCAGACACCCTTTGTCCTGACTGGACCTTCTCTGGGGTAAGCTCCTGGTTTGAATGTGTGGGCTCTGTCCCCTTCACCATCCTAGGGGAGCCCCTCTGCCCTGAAGCAGCAGCTGATATTCCAGAGAGCAGGTGTTTCCTCCCAGGGGCAGGCTGAACGCCACCCACTCAGACCTTCCCATCTGACAGGGCCTGAAGGACCTCACCTGAGACCAAACAGCGCCATGGGACATCATTTCCATGGTGAAGCGGCGAGGTTGTGGGGGCCTGCTTTTGTTTTGTTAAAACGTGATGCACGCTCTGGATTTCCCCAAAGGCCAGCCTCATGGGCGTGATCCTGGACACCACAGGACCAGGCACGGGATGGGGGCACAAGACACCAAGGTTGGTCCCCAGGTATGAGGAGCCACTGGCTTCCTGTCCAGGTGAGGTTACACAGCTCACCTTCCTGCTCCCCAGTGTGGGGAACAGTCCCTGCAGGGGCAGGTGATGGGTATCTTAGACACACTGCCCCTGCTGCCAGGGAACCCATGTCCTCTGAACCTCCTTTCTGACAAAGGGCTCCCACTGAGCCCTCTGGAGCCCCTCCTCCTACTGCTGGGTGAGCCGGGGGCCTGATGACACCCTGGGCAGCTGTAGCCTGGGTCTCGCCAACATCCTTACTCCCTCTGGCAGCTCCTCCGAGGCTGTCCAAGAGATAGAGGAGCCTTAGGACATCGCTGAAGACCACAGTTAATAAAATACGAGCCTTTTAAGGACAAAAGGGGCTCCCAGCCTGCTGACCGCAAAGCCAGGACTCAGGCAAGCCAACTACTGCCCCTTGGCCTGCCCACCTGCCTTCCCCAGCCACTGGCCGTGAGGTCACCCAAGGGTGCTCAGCGCCTGCTCTCCCCTGCGGTGGCAGCTGTCATGCTTTAGTTCTACCTCACATCCCAGGAACCCTGAGATTCTGAACTAAAAATCCTGGCTTTCAAAGTCCTGAGCTGCTCTGGAGCCCACTGGAACTCCCACCCTCTGCTCAGCCTCAGCAGCAGATTAAGGTCGTCACCTGCACTCGGGTCGCCTGTAACATGCTCCTCTGCGGACCCACATGTGGCGTGTTCCGGGCCATAGTAATTAGGTACAGACCAGACTTTACAGTGATGTACCTGGAAGCTAGAAATACCTGAGACGGGGCTAAAGCCATAAAATAGTTAAGGTCACGTGGCTGGCAGTATTGCCCTCATTTTCCTTAGCTGATTTTCAGTATTTTTTTGCATCAATAAAAATCACCGACCTACCCAAAAGCAGAGCGCACGAACAAACCAAGGTTTGTGTAACTGGGGGGACCGCATCTCCCTGGGGATCAGCTCAGCACATTTGGGTGCTGGACAGTGACACAAACTCCAGGTCAGCCCTGGGGCCTGCCTAGTCTGAAGGCAAGTCCCCATGTTTCCCTCTCCAACTGCAGCTCTGGCCGTCGTCCATCAATCACAAATACTTGGCTTCAAGTCCACAAAAATCCAGACCCATCCCTGCCTGGGTCTTCTCACCGCAGGGACACGCCTTCCCTTTGTGCTTGCTGTGGATTTTGCAGCGCAACAGATGAATCGTGGGGTGGTGACTGTCACCTGGTGTGATGCTGCGGCACCTAGAAGAGGCAGGAATCCTCCCTTCCTCAGTACCTTCCGAGCCCAGACCCTACTCAGGGCCCACCCCAAGTTCCTGTGGTCTGCTGGCTGCCCCTGGAGCCCTCAGAACCACGGAGGCCAGAAGGCCACATCCAGGCAAGTTAGAGACCACCTCCTCCCACCCCTCGGATGGGGAGCGCCCTGTGGGCACACAGTCCTCATATCCCAAGCCACTCTCAGGGACACAAGGACACTTGTTCTAAAAGTGCCTTAGACCAACATGGGCCAAAGACCTGGCTGATAAGAAACCTGGTCCTGGAAATGTCAGCTTGGCCCTTGACCTCTGCCCCTAAAATATGAGCTCAGGACTCCACTGACACATTCTTTCCAGGACCATCCATACAGGAAGCCACCTGACGGTGCCCCTCAGTAGGAGTCCCAGCTGTTCTGCCTCTGAGTCCGTGGGCCTCTGGCCAGGCAGAGCCTGCTGAGGCCCAGGGTCCCCGAGTCCTCGGGGGAGGGATGAACTCACAGGACTCAGTCTCGAGCAGCGCAGGGCTACAAAGACAAGAGCTGGCTCCGCTGACAACTGCGGTTCAGCGCCCTGGGCCTCTCACACCATCACCCCCAGCAGCCTGGACAGAAGGAGGGACCGGTCTGTCCTTTCTCAACAGTAACTGGAGACACGGTCAAGCCATCAGGCCTCTTTGGAGAGGACAGAACTTGAAAAGTGGGTGTTCATCGACCACAACTCCCCCTACCAGGCGATTTCCTAGAAAATACTCAAGTGTGTAGGGTGTTTACCAGATACGATATGCCTGTTTCCTTGGGTTTTCAATTAGAGGGAAAAAAAACGTGTTCCACATCGTTCATCAGAAGCTCTGGGTGACCTGGCTGAGGCTGTGTAGCTTTGTGGAACTGTCCCTGAGAAAACCAGCCTGGTCACCTCCATTACTGCTGGGACTCACCATCTGGCTCATTCTGCCAGGGAGGTGGGAAACCATCCTTGAAAGTATGACCAACACGGAAGGAGGCACCGCCCACGCAATGGCCCCGCCAAGTCCATTTCCTCTCGGAGCTGCGGGACACCTCCTCCCAGGCGGGAGAGCTGTTGCTGATTTTCATACTGAGGTTGCAAATCAGTAGCAACCAACCCCAAAGGCCACAGCAAGGAGCCGAGTCTGTTCTTCAACAGAGCCTTTGCCGAGCGGTCAGGCATTTGGAAACCTGCGCTCCTCAGTGCAGCCTGGACCCTGGGTTTCCTCTGCCACAGCACTGGGCGGGGGTGGGGGGGGTGGGTGGTATGGGAGCAGGGGAGGCCCAGACCCTGGCCGTGTCCTGGCCTGAGGCTGGGGCGGGCTGTCCATGGGCAGCCTCTAAGCCTCAGGTACCTCCCAGGAAGAACCCACCTGCCCACCGTGTGAGGACTGCCAGCGGAGGCCCCTGGTGTGCTTCGGTTGAGTATTTCTCAAGTTCTAAAAATGTGCCCAGTCAATGACAGAAAGGGATGTTTGAGAAAAATAATATGCAATAAAGATAAGAAAAGATAGAGTGGATGCCAGAGGAACCTGGCAGAGGCAAGCTTTGCACGCCCACGCGCCGGCCTGCGTGCTGTTGGTGTGTTACAGGCTGACGCAGGGCTGACAGGACTGGGCAGGGACCCCAGGAGGCTGCAGTCAACCCACTAACAGCAGGGACCCCTTACCCCGACCCCCATGGGCCTCAAGAGGGCCCTGCACCCGGCGGGGGACTTCAGCACAGTCCAGGGGCACGGAGGGGGTAAGTATTTGGGGTGCAGCAAAACCAGAGACTTGGACACACAGGGGCCGGGCCAGGCTAGGGACTCCCTGGAAGGGCTTTCTGACCAGGCTGATGCCCCCACTCTGCTTGCTGCCTGGAAGGCCTTTGCTTCCAAAGGAGCAGCAGGGTGCTGTTTGGGTGGCCCAGGGGCGCAGAACAGTCATGGAACCACCTTGGCTCCTGCAGCCTCGCCTCACTGAGGTCCCACTGCAGCCGCCCATCCCCAGGCGCTCGGGCCTGCCTGTGTGAGCTCGGGGCCCCGGTCCCTCCTGACTTACTGGCTCATCCCCTGACACAGATGGACCGACTGCATCAGTGACTGCAAGGAACACACAACATGCCCTCCTCCCCAAGGGCCCCTGGGAGAGCCAGGCCTGGTCTTCTGACCATACTGCCCAGGCCCCATGCCATAAAAACAAAATAGCGTCCTGTTTCTTAGCTCCGGCAGCCTCTGAGGCCAGGACTGGAGATGGAAGGAGCCCAAGGATTTCGGCTAACTCAGTGTTTCATGTGGCCCTAAAACCTGAAAGGAAAACGATTCTAAGGGCCTTTTAACAGGGTTGGTGTCTGGTGGGCCAGCGGCCAAGAGGCCAAGTGCCCCGCCCTCAGGACCCAGAGTGGCTGGAAGCTGACTTTCCCAAACACAGTAGCTGGTGGGATGTCCCCTCCCTGCTCTTTTCCTCTGTAACTTTTTCTTAAAACCTAATGACTTTGAAAGCGCCCCAGGCTGAAAGCCCAGTTCGCAGCAAACCCTAGACCTCATCACAAAGTCGTATTTATTCCTTCAAATAAAAAGCATCTAATAGAAAAATGCCCAGTGGGGAGGTAGGTCAGGTGGAGAGGTCGGCTTTAAGCACTGCAGAGTGAGGGGGAATGGACTGGCCCACGCTGGGCGGCTGCTCACAGTACTGAACTCTCTGGGCACAGCCTGCTTCAGCTAAGACTGCCACCTGCCCTTGGACTTGGCGATGCCCACTGAAGGGCCAGCCTGAGGACGAGGCAGACAGCCTGGAGGAAATCAGCTGCCTGCTGCAGAAGATGCCTAGCCAGGGCCCACACCTGCATATGTGAGCCTAGGAACCTCAACTGGAGGCGGCCCTGGTTAAAATTTTAACAGATTCTAAATAAAATGTAGAAGATGACATGCAGGAAGCTGCCAAAAGGCAGTGGAGCCTGAGTGGGAAGGCGCAGGTTGGGCCACAATGGGAGGTAACAGACGAAAGCAAATTGCAAATCGAGAGCCACACCGGTTCTCGGGTCGGGTGGTCAGAAGCAGGCAGAAATCCGCCCCGGGGCTGGTGGTCCCATCTTATGTTCAATGTGCATCTTTTAGGAGACCTTATTTCCTGCTTTACTTCGGTTGCTAAGAAGCTCAGATTGAAATTCCCACCTGTCCTTGGGCACAAGACAGCAGACAAAGCTGTTCTGGCCTCATCAGCCAGCAGTACGTTTTCCTGGGCTTACTTCTCCATCTACTCGACATTACCCTCGTCTGTGGCTAGAGACATTCCTAATGGCTAAGCTAAAATCCTCTTAGGACGAAAGAACATTTATATTCCATTTAATCACACAGAAGAATCAACTTCCTTGACTCCCCCCAGAAGGCAGTGCAGTAGAGGAAGGGGCTCGGTAAGGAGAGCGAGGTGGAGCAGGTTCCCACAGAGCCATACGTGTGCCAAGCTGAGCCACATACAAAGCCTGGGCCAGCTCATGGTGTGATGGACCTCAGAGCTCTCTGGGGGGTGACTAGGCACCCCAATGCCACACTTAGGGAAGTGAGCCTCAGGGCACCCTGGGACTCCTCTGGAATTGCCCAGCTTTACCCTGTTTCCTCATACTGACACAGCCTTCAGCCTCCGTCGTGGGCTGGTGTTCCCCTCCCCAACCTCACACCACTGCTGATTTTCCCGTGCCGGCCCAAAGTGCCGTGTCTGGTGGTCCGCTGTGGTACAGCGACCAGGTTTGGGGTTGGCTTCAGGGCCCAGCCGTGCTTGGTGGCCGGGAAAGAGTGCTAACTTCTGAGTGTTAGATTTTCTATCTTAAAAGGGGAAATGCCCAGAGTCTTCCTGGGAACCCACAAGAGATAATCCTTGTCAAATGCTCAAGAACGATGACAACTACGTTAGTCATTGGGCTGGCTGGCGCCTCCCACCACAGCCCTGGAGGAGGGGCAAGAGACACATCAGGGGTAACCCAGGACGAGGTGCTCCCCCAGCCCGTGGAGCTGAAGTTTTTGTGCCAAGTGCCCGCTCAGGAAGACTTACTCCCCACCAGCCCTGCAGGCCCCTGAAGTGCCTGCCGCTGGAACACAGGAGTCTTGGAGAGTTCTTGCTTCGTCCCTTTGGCTGGACACAGCCTGGAGTCCCCATTTACTTGTACAAACTCAGCTCCACAATTCTCCCTCACACAGCTTGGCTGTCCCACGTTCAGGCAACAACTTGTTCCACTCACATTCGCGAACCCTTCCTGGGAGCAATGCTCCACTGCACGCGGGAGAACGGGTCCTCAGCCACCCACGCTCTCAGTGGGGACAGGCTTTTACAGGTTTCACTTTATGCTCTCCTAACAATTTGGCAAAAGTTGTTTCATTCATGCTCTGTGCACCACTATTTGGCTGGACTGAACCGCAGTGCACCTTCCCAGTCCCTGAGCAGCGGCGCGAGCAGGTAAGTGAACTGTTT
This sequence comes from Smutsia gigantea, assembly GCA_032199065.1. Taxonomy (NCBI): domain Eukaryota; kingdom Metazoa; phylum Chordata; class Mammalia; order Pholidota; family Manidae; genus Smutsia; species Smutsia gigantea. The sequence continues at coordinate 109,894 of JAVSCE010017216.1, read as the reverse complement.
TTCGTTCACTTGAAAAACAACTGGAAAGGTATTTGTGTGCGCCAGCCTCACGGGGTATAACGCGCCCAGCAATAGCACGTTTAACCACGTTTAGGTCCCCACCCGAACGTGGGCATCAGATATGGATTTCAAGCATTATTCCTCTTTCATAAACTTAAAAAAAACTCTCCTATGTCCCAACAAGGAACCTGTGGAACAGCTTTAGAATTCCTGCTTCACAGGATCTTAGGGACAAGAATGCTCCCAATTCCCGAAAATCTTCCACGTTAACGTATGTCGGTCTACTCTTTTAAAAAATTACCTATATTCTTTACTTAGAAAATTAGTTGCCAAATGTCACATAGCTGGTGTGTGTCCCCACCACTGGGTTGGCCTGAACCTCCCCCGGCCCCCGCCCCGTCCAGCTCCCAGAAACAAGCAAATGGTGCTGGGACACACGGATATCCACCTGCAGATCACTGAGGACTGTACCTCGGAATGGTCTGAAGACCTAAATGTAAGAGCTAACGCTGTAAAACTCTGAGGAAGAAAACAAGGGCATAAATCGTCACGGACTTGATTGTGACACCAAAAGCACAAGCAACCAAAGAAAAATATAAATTGGACTTCATAAAAATTACAACTTTTGTGTTTCAAGGACAATTCTCAAGAATGTGAAAAGACAACAGCAGAATAGAAGAAAATATTTACAAATCACGTTATGACACCAAAAGCCAGGGAGGACCACTGTCCCGCTCTGCAGATCCAGGGAGACCGAAGTCAGCGCCCAAGCGAGAGGTCAAGTGGAGCTTGGCGATCCCCAGTGTGACACTGGCCACCAAGAGCAACAGCCAAAGAACATCAAAATGGCCAACAGACACATGAAGAGATGCTCAACGTCACTCATCATCAGGGAAATGCAAATCAAAGCCACAATGAGACATCACCTCACACCTGTCAGAAGGGCTATCATCAGGAAGGACAAGTGCTGGCAAAAACGTGGCCAAAGGCGGCCATACGCTGCTGGTGGGAATGCAAGCCAGTCCAGCCACTATGGAAAGGAAGATGGCAGTTCCTCCAAAGATTAAAAATAGATCTACCATATGATCCAATAATCCCACTTCTGGGTATATATCCAAAGGAAATGAAAACAGGATTCCTGAACCCCCAAGTTTACCGCAGCCTTATTCACCGTGGCCAAGATATGGAAACAACCCAGATGCTCATCAACAGATGGATGAGAAGATGTGGCACATACACACTGCGGAGTATTACTCTGCCATGAGAAAATCCTGCCATTTGCAGCAACATGGATGGACTTTTGAGCACATTATGCTAAGTGAGGTAAGTCAGGCAGAGAAAGGCAAATGCTGTATGTTGCATATGTGGAATCTAAAAAAGCCAAACCTATAAAAAAGAGAGCAAGATGCTGGTTACCAGGTGGTGGGGTGGGATACGAGTAACAGTGTTTAACTGTGATGTACAGTATAATGAAGGTAGACAATAACATCCTACTGTAATTATGTAGTCATAAACCCATTATGTCAGCAATCAGATTATAAAATATAAATGTATTGAAAGCCACACCCTGTACACCTGAAACTTACACAATGTTACAGGTCATATTTATTAACTTTAAAAAACCAAAAAACCAAGCAAGGGTCTCGGGCAAAGTAACGTGCTGGAGGGTCCATCCGCCGCTCCTTTTCTGGGCCGGATGCCCACACCTGCACTTGCCCCATCTGTGGATCTGGCTCGGGCCCTTGTGCCCCTGGCTCTGCAAATATTCCAGGAAAATAGGACCCAGGACACAGATGGGACTGCTGCCTCTTTAAAGCTTTTGGAGAGGCATTCAGTCTGGGAGGAGCTTCAGGGTGACAAGAGACACTAACACACAAAACTTACTCAGAAACCAAAGCCGAGTCTAACAAGACCTTGAGATCCTCCTGTAAGAGGCCCCGGCGTACGAGGCCTCTGTGGGGCTGCTCTCTACCATGCCCGTTGAGGGAGAAGGCAGCCCAACCTGTGCCCAGCAACTTTGGGTGCTCAGGCCACAAGAAAGAGGGCCTGGTGACAGGCACTCAGGCAGGGCTGGCCCACGTGCTGGCAGCGGTCTCAGCTCCATCGCCTCCCCTGAGAACAGTCAATTCCATTAAAGTAACTCACAGGAAAGCATGGTGAAGCTAACCTTGTAACTGCCTCTGACAGCAAACCTGGGCTGACCCTGCAGCCCTCCAGGTGGGCCAAGAGCCCATTTTACCTGGAAGGGATGGGGGCTCCCTGGCTTGTTAGGCAGAGGATTGGGGTTCAAGCCCAGGTTCCCATTGACTCCCAAGAGCAGGATCCCTGTACCATCACAGACATCTGCCCCTGCAGAGGGGATCTGGGCCACTGGGGTTATGTGTGGAGTTTATAGAAATTCCCAGAAAACCAGTTCTGTGAAAGGCTCACTAAACCTTAATCTGACACGGGCCTGGCAGAGTGACCCTCATGCCCCAAGAAAGAGGGCAGCAGGGCTTCTCCAGGCTGCCTGACTGCGGCGCACGCTGACGCTGGCCTCCCTGGATGGAACCCCAAGGCCACACTCCAGGGGTCGGAGGGGGCTGCTGTGACGGATGCAGAGCTGAGCTTCTCGAGTGCCCCATGGCCTCAAGGCTGAGAGGTGACGCTGATGATGAGGACAAGGGCTCCACCTCCAAAGCAGGCCCAGCCTTGGCCAAGGCCACGTGGGTTTAATGGCCTCACACGTGAATTACTTCTTCCTGTGCTCGCTGCCTTCCCACGTGCCCACAAGGCAGGTTCAGTTCCTACCCTCCTTTGACAGATGTGGAATAGAAACAGAGAACTCAGTACACTTGCCTAAAGACACACAGAGCAGGCTGTACACCTCTGGGTCACACACTGACATTCCTGGGCTGAAGTCATTCCAAAGGCCCAATTAGAACCGAGAAACTCAGGCTCAGCCCAGTGAAACCAGCTGCAAGAACAATGGGTACACTAACTTTAGGCTCATTAGTCCAGGAAGGAGGAAAGGACCACGGTCCAAATTTTTCAGAGAACTGATGGGCTCTAAGAGGTGAGTGTTTCCACTCTGGAAAACTAGCAGGGTCCATGGTGATGGCCCGGACGAGGTCAGAGCTCCCCACAGGGGCAGGAACTGTTGAAGGCCTGCAGAGGGACGGCCACGTTGGGTGCCTCAGCCTCCAACACAGAGGCAGCCAGCGAGGGGGCACCCTGAACTCGAAGACCAATGAACCTAAGAGTGATGTCTGCCTGCAAACATGTTCAGGGCCAGCCCAAAAGGTGGACCAAGTACAAAAGCAAAACGAAAGCCTGTCGATTTTACTGACCTTGGACGTGTGTTCACGCACACAGGTCTCCAGCCCACAGGCAGGCCGGGGCCATGTCCTCTCCTCTTAGGCTGCCCACAGCGTGTGGTTTGCAGTTTGATGGGTATTCTGGGGTTCATGCTCTGTCTCTGGCCTTCCCTGCCAGCGCACACCCTGCTCCTTAGGAATGCTTTCCCAATGCTAAAGGCACGAGCACCAATAACCAGCAACAAGCACAGGCCCTGCCTGGCCAACAGCCCACAGCCCAGAGGCTCCTCTACTTCCATTACACATTCTTTAATCAGACTGCACAACCTTGACAAAGGCAGGCTCTTCAACGAACAGTCAGTACCCACAGCCCGCTGCTCTGCAGGCCCCAGCCTCACCCCCAATGTCCACGTGTACTGACACGGAGGGGGCCGGCTCTGGGACTTCTCGGGGGCCTCATGGGGGCCTCCTTCCAGCCTGATGGTCTGACAGTCTTCACCTGCAAGCCCAGTGAGTCGTCTGTCCCCCTCCCCTGCACAGATCTTCCTGTGCAGAGGGTCCCTGCAAGAAAGCCAAGGACATGGGAGGAACCACAAACAGGAGCAATCTTCCTCTGACTCTGGTGAGCCCACTTTCCTACCGGGGGTGGGGACAGGGACAGGGACGGGTCAGGGGACTTCCTACCCAGGAGAGACCAGGTGTGCACCGCAATGCTGGAAAACAGCGCCATGATTTAGTACTGCCACGCGAATGACCAGCTCTGGTGACAGATAAACACTGACAACCACCAGCTTCCCCTGCAGCCCCAATGTAAACAGACCCTGGGTGCCTCCTGAAGGGTCCTTGGGCAGCAGCCTTGGCTACTAAAGATGGGGGCAGGGGGAGGAGGGGTGCGCGTGGGCACCACAAATGCACTTAATAAACCCAGTGCATTCCGAAAAATGCCTGGAAGGAAATGGCCAAGCCCCAGAGGCAAGTGTGCTGGGGCTGCCTCTCTCTCACAGCAAACTCTGAGCCCTGGGCCTGCTGCCCGGCTGAGCCCTCGGCAGGCTTTGCGCTCGGCTCTACTACGGAAAGACAAAAATACCAAAATGGCAGAGCGCTGTGGTTTACCCAATGCCTCTGCTGCAACCATCACAGGCATGCAGGGTTCAGGCAACAGCGAACCCTTGGCTGCAGCCGAAGCCACAAGACACAGGGGAGCCAGGTCCCAGCCACCGCCAGAAGCTTCTGCAGCTCACCCAGGCGCTGACGTGCGCATGGCTCTGATGCGCAGCCCCACGAATCCTGAGTCACACGGGGCCGGGGGGCTGCATCAGGCTCCCTCTTCGCAGCCCTGACTGCCTGGTCCACGGTGGCAAACAGCCTGTTATTTCCACTAACAAACCCAACCGAGACAAAGCAGGTGGTTCATGGACTGAGAAACGCAAATATATGTTAAAATAGCTAAAGCACGTGAAACCCAAACATGGTGCTTAGAAACAAACAACCTGCTGGAAACACACCTGTCATCCCTCCAAAAGGAGAGAAGAGGGTCACTTGCAGGCAGTCCCTGCCCCCCACAACACAGGGAACATCTGAGTAGGGCGAAGACCACACTAATTCATTCTTGCTGGCTGGGCCACACATGACCAAGGCGGCTGGATTTAAAGATCACCATCTTCCATTTCAGCTCAGCTCAGCTCAGCAATCCAGGCGGGGTGTGGCCGCCGGCATGAGCTTCAGGTTTCCAGCCTTTAGGTCTGTCGGGCTGCAAATGCTATCCCTCGGGAGCAAAGCGACTGCCTGGAGCACGACTGTAGGTTCCAACAGACCCAAATCTGGCTTCACATACTATGAAGCCTGCCACACAAAACACCATTTATACGGCCGAAAGCTCCTGGGGATGCCAGGCTCCTGAGCCCTCCCCCGACACCTCCACTCCACTTTGGGAGGAGGGTCATAATGACACACTGATCCTACGAGAAGGCCTGAGAGGAGATCGGCTGCTATGGGGTAGATCATTTGACAGAGAAATTTATTTGCTGGCAGACTTCAGACTGCAGACTTCCTTGGCACGGGCTTGCTACCATGCAAACGAAACAAAAATCAATATCCTTTGGTCTGCAAAACAGTGTGTTAACAATCACACTCCAAATAATATCCCTCACCCCACACCCAAATACAGTGAATGTTTTTGTTAAAAGACAGTGTGAAATAAACAGAGAAGGAAGAAAACAAGGCAATTTTAAAGGTCCTCCCCTTCAGCAAAACCTTTCCAGGACTTCAAGGAGGAGATAATCTTTCTGTGATTATGACCAAACCCTCCCGTTGCTTAGCAACACATAATTAAGGAGAATGTTTTCAGATCCGCTTTGCAAGCCCGGCCATTATCAGATGAAATTACTGGAGCAACAAATGGCATCGCCATGCAAATTAGTTGGTTGCAAAGAAAGAATGTCTGACTGTGAGGGAGAGGCACACGCCTTCAGTGTGTCTATTTGACTTTTCTCTTGTCACACATTGATTAAAAAAAGTCAAATAATTGCATGATTAGACTTAAAAAAAAATTCGACGCATGAAGACAAAACCAGAACCTATACTGAGAAACAACAGAAAAACCCAACCAGTCACCCAATCTCCCTTTAGAAATAAGAAAGAAAAGTACCGGACAGTCAACTTGTAAAGCAACAATCGCCATTCAGTCTAGGAGCAGCCAAATGACTACCAGCCCCACCACCGTGCCCGACAACCCCAGCACGCTGTCTCGGCGCTGCATCCCAGTCTCCACAGGGTAGCTGTTTGGGGGGTATTTTCAAAAAGGTACACCTTATTTTCATGTCACACTTCCACTCTGTAATATTACTAGTTATTCAGAAAAAAGATTCATTTAAAAGAGACTCCGTTTTCGAAATTACATTGGGGAGGCAAAAGGGAAGAAAGGATGAAAACTGCTTTATGTAGCTGACACGGTCAATACAGACTCTAGGGTCTAAGTGTGGTTCAGAGGCTGTCCGTCTGCCTGAAGTTTATCCACAATGCCCCAAGAAATACATGTAGTATATTATGTGTGCCTCATGTTTTGAAGAGAACCACGTAGGATCTCTCTTCTTCCTCAACTCTGAAATTAATTCTTTACTGTATTTACCCAGAATTTCCAACTGTATTTTCCAGTATGAGAGACTGAGTCTGTTTTTGAAACAGAGTTTCAAGGGATTTCAACATCTCGCTTTGTTCAACACGTAAGGCTGGAAGCACACCCAATTGTAGCTGTGCGGTGGTCAGTTCTGCCTCGGATACTGACTGTAGACCCTATGGGGGCCTTTCCACACTATAATAAACTTCTACTGGCAAATGGATGGTGCCCAACTTATGGGAGGCATTGAATACCCTGGCGTCCTCCAAAGCCACCACATATGAACCAGAGAAAACGCTACACCCCTTGTGGGCTAATGGTTTCATTTTGTTCTGAATGTCAACTACAGGAAGGCAAGGCGATGCTCTCCCGATGGCTTAGCCTGAACTGCAGATCTGTTTCACCCAAGAGAGCCTGTGTCAGTGGTCAGCAGGCCGTAGAGCCTTGTGTGGCTGTGTGTGTGTACGTGCATGTGCGCATACACGTGAGTATGGGTCTGGTCTCTCCGGGCTTGGCTGGAGAGTGACAAAAACGTGAGATCTGCTGTCCTATGCTCAAACCTGTGCCCCTACTGTTCTAAAGTCCCAAACAAGGAAGAGAGGGGAGGGTGGGTGAATTACTTGGTTCTGGAGCGAGCATGGTGGACACAATGATGGGGGCCCCTGTCCGTCGGGCCACCTTCTGGTAGGGCAAGTGAGGCGTGTGGAGGCTCCGGCAGGCTGGCGGCAGGGCAGATGGCTCCATGGGGACACCAGGCTTCCGCAGGAGCTGGGGGCTGCTGTGGGGGCTGGGCAGGGGAGATGTGGCCACACCACGCTCCCGCTTGAGCAATTCCATGGGCACTGAGTATGCTGTGGAGTAGGCTGTTCTGGGGCCTGGGTGAAAGGGGGTCACAGAGCCTGGGTTAGTCAAAGCCAGACCAGCCTGTGGGGAGCATGTGGGGCCCAGTCGCACTGTCAGGGCACAAGGGATGGGAGAGCTGTACCCAGAGTTGGATGGGAAGTGGGGCGCTTGGGCACCCACCCCAGGGGCAGAGTAGGTAGCTGTTGTCTCTAGGAGGTGCTGGGATGGAGCGCTAGAAGGGCGGCGAGCAGGGTCTCCCACTTGGGGGGATGTCGCCTGCAGGGGACCCACAGGCTGGGGCTGCAGGACAGGGGCTCCCAGAGAAGACAAGTCACCATGGAGCTCACTTCGGTGGCTGAAGCTGCTGGAGCGTGTCCGGGGCAGGGTGCCCACCTGGCCCTGCCTCCTCAGCTGCATCTCGGTCCTGCAGCAGTTGGCCAGGCGGCTCAGGACACGGGCCTGGCCCAGGTTGGGTGCAACGCACTTGATGTCTGCATCTTCCATGGTGGCCAGGACAGCTGGGGAGTCGAAGCCCTGCTGCAGCAAGGCCACCAGTGTGGCCTCTGTGACACCCTCAGCCCGCAGGAGGGCCAGGAACTCGGGCTGCATGCTCCTCTTGCTGACAGGTCCCGGGAAGGCGGACAGGTCTGCTTCACAGACTCGATGCAGGGTGCCCGGGGAAGTGCCTGGGCCGCCCTCAGAGGTGGCAGTGCCAGAGTCCACGACCAGGCACGTGGGGGCCACCTGCCTGGAGGGGGCAGAATCCACAGGCCTGTTGCCCACATCGTTGTGGACCTGGCTGGCAGCGTAGGCGGGGGCCTCGGCCCCGTACCTGCCATCGGGCAGCTCCCCTGAGTACCGGGCTGGCGACGAGGCCCTGCTCTGTGTACGCTGCCCCTGGGGGATCATTTTACCTCCAGGATCCTGGTATAGGTGACTGGTGTCCTGGGGGGCAGGGACCCGGCCTTGCACTTGATCCCATGTCATTCTGCTGCCAGGCACTCCATAACTGGGCAGTGACCGGATGACTCCCGGGTCCTGGTGGTGCCAAGCCTCTCCAGGCACCCTCGTGCCTCCGAACGGGTTGCCATAGTAATCCTGTGGCAGCAGGGCACTGTGACCAGACATGACTGCCTGTCTGCGGTCGTAAAAGGTGAAGTCGGGGATGGAATTCTTCCTCCCGGCGAGCGACTTGTAAAAGGTGTCCCGGCAGAGGTAGGGCTCGGTTGCCCCAGACATGGTGGCTTGCAGCCCGGGGGGTGGCTGCTCACACCAAGGTCCCTGCCCGCCTCTGTCCGTCAGAGAGCCTCTCCTCCCTGGAGCCGCGGCGATCTCCCAGGGGCCATCATACCACCCGGCGGCATCCCAGCTCTGAGAACGACCGATATTTGTATGCCTGCTGGGAACCGGCATTGGGAAGAAATGACTGTGGCCAGCGGAGGAGGAAGCTCCTCTATAAATCTTCAGTTACACACACAGACACGGACCTGGAAGAATCCTAACCCTTCCCAGACGGCAGAACAACCAGCTGGGGGTTTTCAATTTCAAAGTACGGCCTAAATTATTAATCCTCTGAAACCTTAGCAGGCAAAACACAACACTCACGGTAACTCTGCCTCACTCCCCACAGACAGCGAGCTGAGGTCTTTCCTTTACGGCTCGGCCCCAGAAAGGAGGCTGCCCTGGGCCTGCCGGGCCCCCCTCCTGGCTGGTGTGCTCACATGGTCCTCTGCGCTCTCAGCATGCGGATTAGGAGCTAAATAAAACCCCTAAAGCTTTTGTTCCACGTGACATCTTGTTAGACTGGTGAAGCCTGCTGCAGGTCCGTCCAGGCCTCCTGCCTGCAACAGGGCATCGTTTCCACACGGAAGCTTATCTCCCTTGTCCTCACCAGGGTACTTTTGGGATGAACACCGCCTTCCCTTCCTGAAGGTGCCTACCCCTCCCCTGCATCCGATAACCTAAAAGTGACAGAAGGAAGAGGAAAAGTCTGCCTTACTGTCAATTCACTCTTAATCCACCTGATGAAATGTTAATCCATTGCACATGGCCAAGACCATATTCAATGTGAACAGGCAGGCAGGATAAAAAGGAAAAAAAAATCTCATCCACAGTTCTAGAACACAAGGTGCCCTGAGAAATGGGCCAGGGCTGCAGCCCGGTGCTTCGCCAATGCTGAAATCTGGCTCTGAGACGACTCTTTGGTTATGAATCAAGTGAGTTAGTTATACTGCTCAAGTCCAAATGGATTCTTTACCTTATTGTAAAACACAGACCCCTTCATACTGCCAGGGGAACAGTAACACAATGATAACCCATGTGTGTAATATAGAATTTATCATGTTAAGACTGCATCTCAGGCGCATCTTCCTTCAAATCCGCTCCCCGAGGAGAGCAGGCTTAGATCCTGCAGATGGTTTTCCATACTCCCATGGGGTAGAATTTTACACAGCCCACTAGGGACTCTAGGCGCGATGATGCAAGAACAGCGGTTATTTAGTTAGAGGGGCACCCCAAAGAAGCACTGAAACATTTCCTGAAACGCATGGAAAGTCCCAGAGAAGCACCACCTGACAAGCATGGTAAGTCCTGGTTCTCCGGCTGCGGTTCCCCGAGAATTCACGGCAAAACCAGAAGCTGGGCAGCGCGCAGCCACAAGGGCTGTGCATGGTTAGAACGCGTTTAAAAGAGATAATATGCTGTTTGCAGCCATTAAACCTAAGAGTGTTTTGTCTTCATCCATTTCTCTGAATTGCAGATTCAACTGGAATCTTTAGAGGGAGGTTTTTTTTTTAATGAGAAATACTGAAAATTTACTGTGAGGGAGTTAAGTGGGGACAAATCCATTGCCAAGAACTGGAGGTACACGGTAATACAAGATTGTTTAAAAGGGAAATACCCCACCTCCCTGTGTCCTGATCAATACATACTAAGCTTTGGGACAAGCTCTGTTTAAACCAAGTACTAGGGGGCTGGTCCCCCAAAGCCAGAGGTCTGTGAACACTGACTGGCTGTAGAGGAACCAGCCCAAGTAATGTTGGGAGGGCAGCCCAGGGACCCTGGTCTGTTAGATGAACACGGTATCTCCCATTTCTGACTCCCAAATACCAAACAAGGCCTCAAGTTATCTGGGAAATGCCCTGCAGGCAGCAAAGAAATGCCAATCCCCCACCCCTATCCTCTCCACCTCCTGAATTCATGGAAAGAACAAAAAGAAAAATTAACAAGCCACACTGCAAAATGCTGGGTTTCCATGTATAAAAGAAGTCTGCTGGTGCCAATTTCTGTAATTCCTCTGCTGGCGCATTTGCAATCACAGGCTCAAAGTCTCAGGCAGGGAAGACTGAGGATTTGGCCAGGCCACACACGAGACAGTATTTACACATCTTACCAACAGCCTAAGGATGTGTTCACTTAGAAGATACATCAGAAAGGAAAGAAAGCGGCACAGAACCCCACACAAAATGGGAACACTGCTATCTGATTGCAGCAGACCATTTCCCGGCACGGCTGGGCTGCTGGGAGTGCCAGGAGCTGGCAGGCCACAGGATTTCTCTTCTAGGCACTGTTCAGAGCTTCCTCCCCTGGAAAGGAGAGGGCTGAGGAGGTGGGACAGCCACACTGGCAAGCCTTCCAACAAGCAGAGGAGGCGGGTTTGCATGGAAACACATTTGCTGTGTGTATCACCTCTTTGCACAAGAAAGACACGCACCGGTTCACCTGGGGCCATCTGCCTTGTCACCTCCCTCTTCTCTTCTTGGGTGTATTGGCCAAGGGCAGAATGGACAGCCGCAGTCCTGACCCCTTCAGAAACAGGGCATCTCTGATACCATGTCTTTTTTAAAGGAGCCCTTTGGAGGGCTCTGCATTTGCTGAATGTCTGTGCCAGGTTTCTTCCAGGTGTTTTGACCATAAAGGACTCTACAGGTAGGTATTACCATGTCACATCCCCGATGCTGGCAATGGAGAGATCACATGCCTTGCCTGGCAACACAGGACCAAGATCCAGAGCCCAGGGCCAACTCCAAAGCCAAAGCTCTGCTTTCTAGAATTTCCTGTGCTGACTCAGAGAAAACTCTGCCCTGTGGGTGCCAGAAAAGGAGAACCTCTTCATCAAAGTAATTCTGTCATTCTAAGGTTTTCCAAAACCTTACCAAATACGTCATTTTTAAAATTAACTACTTGAATATCAGAAAGTAATTCCTGAACAATGTTTCAACCCTTCAAAATGGGGTGCACTGCACTCACGTCAGAGGCAGGACCCCAGCTACAGCTGAGGGATGGCAACTGTGTAAAGCCTCAGAATCACAGCATCCCAGTCTCCTTTTCCTTCTGTTTTGCAACATAGAAAAAAGTAACGCTGTGGAGCTAATGCTAAACTGCCCCCACTCATGGCGCAGACACGGCCCCTCACAGACGTGTGGGTGAACTCCGCAGATGTCTGGGCCCCGTCTTCTTGTGGCAGGGTATCTCTTGGTGTCTCGCCAGCTTACAGAGATACCTGGCTTTCAGTTCAAGTTCTCCATCTGAAGCAGACTGTCTAGAGGAATGTGTACCCAACTGTTCCTAAGAAACCAGGACAGGTCTGCCAGAAGGTACCGCAGGTGTGATACCAGAGGCAGGGCAGGCTTCAGGGAAGGGGCTGTCCCTGCATGGGAACAAGGAGGTTCCGAGTTCCATTTCCATCAGCTTCCAATCCATTCTGCTTGGAAATGACCCAAACTCACGCAGCCTCAGCTCTGCAATCAGCCAAATATTATGACAGATGTTTTCCTGTGTTAGGTAAAAACACCTGCAAACTGGACCTGCATTTTCCCAAACAACCTGGCAGATTTTTTGAAAAGTGCAGTACAGTCACCTGGAGAGGGCTGCGCGTCTGAAAATCACATGTTGACTAAGTAAAGCAAGATGGGATCAATTTCTAAGAGCACCGAGTCTCATGGACTTAACTTTTTTAATCTTGCAAAGAATCTCGCTATAGAAAATTGTCTAAAGTAAAAAGTCATCTTCTGAAAATTGACAAATAGACAACCCAAATTCTCTTGTATGCAAAACCAATCAAACAAACAAAAAACTCAAGATAAAGCTGATCGTGTAGAATAATCCAAGTGGCAACTTCAGGGTTACAAGTGACCTTCTCCCGAAGCCAAATCTTTAATTCCCCATGCAACCAAATGTACCAATTTGCAACTGTAATTCAGGGATGGATCTAGACAGTTCCAGAAAAGATGGGAGGAAACCCAAGGAGGGGACAGAACCAGTGATGCCTTCCACAGAGCAGTCCTTTGGAAAATCACCGACAAGCATTTCAAGTTCTGATCAGGACAATGACTGCTTGAAAGGAATGGGAAAAATGAAGTACTGCTCTGGGGCCTAATTCTCACTTTTTTCTTTAAAAAACGAAATAAAAAATCTCTGTTATGTCTGTCCATCCATCCATCCCTAGACGTACAGTGGAATTGGTGATTCTAAAGGCTGGACCCACATTGAGGTCGCTGGGTCTAACTGCCTGTCCCCTGAAAAGCTGTTCTGTTTTCCACCTGCAGTAGATATTCCTGGTCCTCCTCCAGTCCCTGGGGCTGCGGGACCCAGGCGGCTCTGATAGTGGAGGCGGGAATGAGCGCCCCACCCGAGTGCTTCCCATGCCACCCGAGTGCTTCCCATGCCTCCCGAGTCCCAGGAGGAAGCCCCCGCACCGCCCTCCACCCCCCAAGGGTGGCATCTCCCCAGGGACACTGCTGAGGTTAGTGGGTTACACACTGTTTTATGGCAGAGGCAGGGCCAAAAACAGGCTTAGGACATCCCTCTTCCTGCTCTGAAATGTGTGCAGGATGTGTTGGGCTTTGTTTCTGTCAAGTGTTTTAAAATTTTTGTTTAGAAACAGCCTTCAGCCTTTAAAAAAGTTACCTTTCTTGCCGTCCCCTCAGTGTCCCCTATCAAATTAACTTACCTGGCTGATCTAAATTGGGCGTGGGAGGGAGGAACCCCAAGGGCACTGGTAAAATAGCAAATAGGTTATGGGGCAGGATTTTAAGGCAGCCTGTATCTAAAGGTTCAATGAAAATACCAGCAGAATCGTTCAGACACCATCTCAGTCAACGAAGGACTGACATGGCACCAAACTCCCCTGCGTGCTGTGAGCTCCCGATTTCCAAGCCCGGACCTCAACATCGTCAGTGCGCCCGCCAAAGGAAACCCGAGACCCAGGGGGAGTCTTGCAGCCCAACTAACCCTTTCCAGATCAGCAGCATTCTCTGCAGCCCCAGACCTCCTGGAACCCAAGATTTGGCCATTTTAAATGAAAACCAAGGCTTGTGCGTTGCTCTGGACTTGATTTCTTGACTAGATTATAAAACTGAATGAAAACATGTAACGAAATTAGGTTTGTTTCCCACTTGTTATGGGGTATAGTCTATTCTCTTTAATGGCAAGTTTCGAAAAGTGTGAGCTGGGACTCCAGCTTGGACGTAGGGCGGGCAGGGCTGGGTAAGCTACGGGACACAATCTACCTTGAGAGACTGTGCCGAGTTCTCAAAGCACCTGGCACAAGGTCTGTGTTGGGCAGGAGTTCAGTGAACGCAGCCTCCCCTCCATAAAAACCTCCAACAACAGCTCTTTCCACAAAATCTGAGCGCCTCAGGGGACACCCAACTCACCTCTCCAACCAGACTCAGGAAACAAGCTCAGTGGGTGTGGCAGTCCCTCCAGTGAGTGACACGGCCGGAGGAACAGGAAGGGCACACAGATACAGAACCCACACCCCTCCTGCCACTTCAGAGCCCGGCTGCTGGTGCTAAGCCAAGTTCCTGCCCGCCTGGAAGGGGAGCTCAGATCTCAGGAGACCCCTGATGCGCTCCTCTGGAGAGAGAGCATGCCAGAGAGCTGGAGGTTCATTAGCAGGAGTCTATCAATATTTGGGAATCTCATCAAATAGTGATTTGATAGACTGAGTATAAATCCACGAGAAACAGGAGTCTCATTTCACAGAGGATCATTTGGGGTTCTGAAAAAAGAGAGGGTCAAAGAGGCTGGCAGCAAGGTGTATTTTGGGGTTCTGGTTTCACAGTCACTCCAAATATAATTGAGCCGTGCTGGGATGTGCCTGAGCCCAGGGTCTGGGCATCTTCTGATTTTGTGTGGCACTCGGCCTGCAGGTTTGTAGCTCTTCAAAGACCTTGGACCTCTGACAAAGGAGACGGCCCAGATGCATCGGAACCTGGGTTCCTGTATTTCCTGAGCCTGAAAAGCAGACGGCCTTTCCTCGGAGGTACAGACACCACGATGCAGTGCATCCAGAGCAGAGCAGCCCGGGAATACAAGCCAGGCAGCTCCTGGGCACACTTGGGAGGTTTGCTCCTGAATGTTGGCAGAGGCAACAGGGTGCCACCTCCCTGGGAGACCGTATGAGCCACTCTGGTGGGGGTGAGAGTGAAAGCAGGAGCCGCAAACAAAACCACGACAATGATGAACACCCACACCTCGGCCACCGGCGACACACACCACCTCCCACGCACGAGGTGGCCACTGAGTGGCCCCAACACGCAGCTGAGATACATGGTGGGAGTTCAGTGAAATCTGCCAACTGCAGTGAGGGCCCACCAGAAAATAAGCAAGTGAAAAAAGAGAAGCGTAAGTTTGCGTTTTACAGATGAGTAGCAACAGAAAATACAACACTTAACCTGGTTCTTACTGCAGGAAGTGAGGGCCCGAGTGTGGGCAATTCTGTGAACCCAATCCCTAGCTGACAGCAGGCACTCTGGGGGAGGGACCCAGGCTCCAAATTTATCTTCATGACCAGATAAGCCAAAATCCAGATTTTTAATCCCCTGCAAATAAGCTTCAACCAGACCATCCTGCCATCCTTTATATGAGAGACATTGTTTCAAGATATTCATTTATACTACAGTTTTAAGTCATGTCTAGCTGACTATTGTATATTTACATAGCTAATGTAATTATTGCTAATCACATAATTACTGAAAATGTGCATAATTGCCTGATGCAAACATATAATTATAATGTATAGCAACATTATGAATCCCATTTTTGAACATTATGAAGTCCACACTTTGGGACTATTAAAAACTACTTATTAGAAATGATTGTGGGGTACCTATAGATGCCAGCTTCAACAGCGTTTCCTTATACAGTCTCCGAGGACTTCTACAAAACAACTAGTGATTTTATAATGCATTTTTTTTAAAGCAGATTAACAAAACAGCATAGAAACAGAAGACAACAAACACTGACTCTGGCCCGGGTCTGTAGACTGTATGCTCTTCCCGTGGGAAACACAGGCCAATCCTTCCATTCTGTGGGCTCTGAGGGGTGTGACCTGTGAGGCAACGTCCCCATCCTTCCTGCAGGGAGCACTCAGCTGGCCTGGAAGCTAGCCACCCACAAGTTCTTAGACATCTTTGCTTCTTGAACTTTCTGGGATGGTGAATGACCTTTCCTGGGGGAATGTTCCACGGAGACAGTCTTTCAGCATCAAGCTCATCTCATGATGGAGAACAACACTGTGGAGGAAGGGTTCTTCTAGCTCACCCCCCTGCTACGTTTCCTTTCTGACTTTCCTTGCCCTCCTTGGCAGCAAACTGGACACAGAAGATTCCCAGATTCTATAACCATGTACTTAACAGGCCCCAGATGGTCTCGACTCGGCCCACAACCTCTCAACAAGCCCATCCTTTCCCTTTTTACCTTCTTTTACTCTCTGTGCTCAGAAGAACATTCCAGAGGAAGGCATGTCATGTATGATTGGTTATCTAAAAGGAGGTCCATCACATTTCTTTTCTTCCTGCAGAGGAAAGGAAAAGTCCTCTCCTGACTTATTGTATGAAAGGAACTTGTCTATGAAAGGGACATCAGCTCCACTGATATAATCCTCGGGACCATTTTTCCACGTGTAAGACATATGAACAAAATGAAATTAAATAAAGTATCTGCTTTTTTCAAATTACATTCTCAATAGCCACAGGAAAGGATGGTGTATAGTGATTTATTTTACCATGACCCACAATAAGATGTTTTAACAAAAAGTCATCAGCAAAGTCATTGTGCTGTATCATAGTTCTATAAACCTAGGACTTAAGAAAATGCTTTTCCGAGTTACTTTTATAATGATGAGTGATAGGAAGTGCTCTTTTCTGACCAACACATAGTTGGGGCAAATCAAACCAGCTCTGTCACGATGCAGGAACCTACTGCAACTCTCTGGGGCAATTCACAAACGCAGCATGTCAATTATGCCAGCAAACTAAACATGGGGAACAACCAAGACCTGAATTATACATCAAAAAGAGGAGATTGCAGTCTGGTTCTGACCCGTCTGTTGTTACTGGACCCTGCTCTATAGTAATGCTCAGACAACAGCCCTCTGGGATTGTTTGATATCAGTCATCAAGAAAAATTATAAATATTAAGAAGGGTTGCCTAAAAAAATTAAAACCTGGCTTTTAAGTCTGCTTGAAAGACCATTATTCCAACTGATTTGGATGGAGTCCCAAAGACTGGCTGGAGAGAAGCGAAGCTATCCTCCGCAGTGTGCTTCAATCTCAAGCAGAAATATTCCCTTGGGAGGCGAAGGTGCAGCCGAGCCAGATTCTGGGCACAAAGAGGGATGGAGTTCCACCCCATCTTCCCTCGGCTTTGGCTTCAAGGCCACAGATGGAGAGCAGCTAGAAGAGGGCCACAGTCTGAAGAAGAGTAGACTGTCTGGCTTCCTGGCCGCATATCACCAACTGCTCTGTGTCGCACTGGCAGCACCTGGGAAATGGGCACCACCTGTCCCCACCTATAGAAGGTGCTAACAGCCTATAAATGCAAGGCGCACCGATGAGCACCTTGGGACAGCACAGCTGTTACACCCAATGGGACGCCAAATGAACGTCTGGGCTCGTGGATCACAAGTCACACCTGAGTAACAATTTCACATGCTTACTTGGTTAGCGGCTATAGAGAAATTGCAACTGTCGCAGGAGAACTGTGCACCCCTGAAGGTGATACTCAAGTTTCCATTATAAAAAATGGGTGGGAGGTTGGTGACCCAGGCTCGGGAGACAGGGTGGGAAAGAACCGCCATCGGTTTTGCCCTCTGCACTGGAAATAGAGGAAAGGCCTCTGGCTTAGTACTGGGGCTGTGGGAGCAGAATTGGGGCCGTGGGAGCAGAATTGGGGCCACAGGCCTTTGGAAAGTTGATCTACTAGGGAGTTTTGGAACAGGGACTCAGTAACCTAAAGCACCTTTCCATTGGAGAACAAAGGCAAGTTAAAAAACTCTCACACAATCAGGCGAACCCCGACTATGGGACACTGTCCAAACCAACTGGGTGGGGCCTGAGCTCTTCATCGATGCCAATGCTTTTGAAAGTTAAAACGGCTAGAGAATTATTTTAGGCTACAGACCAAGGAAACACAAAAGCAATGTACATCCTGACTGGTGTCTGCACAGGCCAACAAACCAGCGGGAGGTGAGGGGTGGGGGCCGTGTGACAACGAATCTACAATGCGATCTACAGCAGATAACACGGTGGGCTTCGATTCCCTGGGTATGGCTATGGGCTAGAGTTTACATAGGACACCACCCCAAAAGGAGACACATGCCATAGGTACGTATGAGTAAGCTGCTGCGCCTACAACTTTTTGCCAGATGGTTCTGAAAAAGCCTGTCCACCCATACTTTCATCCATTCACACACACACGTACCTATCACCTAGAAAAAGAAAGCAAAGGACAGCAAATGACATCAACTGGTAAACACAGTTGAAGGGAATATCTACGTCCATTGTACTAATCCACCAGTCTTCCTGTATGTATGAAACATTTTACATGTTCATTAAAAAAAAGTCCTTAAATCTCAACCCCCTCACACCCTTGTAGCATGGAGCTCTTCTCACGGGCTGTGTGGTCACACAGTGGGACGCCTCTTTGATACTTCCACCTCACGTGGCCTGAGCCCCATCGACATCGAGGACAAACAATTCCATATAAAGAGCTTGTGGGGTAAACATCCCCGTCCCTGACTTGGCCACCAAATCGGCGTTCCAGTGCATGGGGGCTCGGGAGGGGCCGCTGAGTCCACCTCGCCCAGGAGGTTCCCCTCCACCACCTCTGGTCAAACCCTGGAGTGAAGTCCCCAGCGACCTTGCTCGGCACAGCCTGGCAGCATGGATGCTGGCTGGACTCCAAGCCCAGGTCCACAGGCTATGGATTTCTTGCTCCCTAATTAGGAGAGGATGGTGCTTAATCAACATTTCAGAGTTTTGTCCCCAGGTTTCCATTAGATTTTAATTATGTTTATTTTTCCTTTCATGAATAAAACACTTCCAGACATTTTCAAAGATACCAGAGATGTGAACACATCACAAGGGGCAACACTGGGCTCTTCAGGAATATCCTGGAATTGAACGTAGTAAATGTCTTAACTCAAAGCAGATAAAAGCCCAGAAACTTCAGGAAGTAGAAAAAGATGTTCCTAATATACAGCATCTTTCATATGCAAAATCTCATTAGGTTGTGGAAGGAAGAGCCTCAGGGCCTACCCCTCCCCAGCTGTCCACCTAGTTCCACCCCTGCTGTGGAGCAGGCCTGACGAGTTCAGTGGCCTACTGACCCAGTGGCCCAGGACCCCTGCCGAGGGGGCTTGGTGGTGGGAGGGACCTCTGGCTGGAGGGCGGGTGTGGCACACACGTCACTAGGGAACCAGTTCCTGAGGGCAGGACTATAGTCTTTGGTTAAAAACCGCCAATTCCGCTGGCTCTTACCTTCACAAATTCTGTCCAATCGCTGTCGCTTGACTTTGTGCTTATCCACAAGGGCCATTCTTTATCGAACTTTGCAACTCTGATTCAAAAGGCAAAGCGGTCCTCTAAGAACTTAGGGGAACGGGCAGGAGTCTGCGGGCATTGCGCCACTATGAACCCTGAAACAAGGAGAAAAGAAGCCTTACTCTCTGGACACCTGGGGCACAGGACATCATGTCATTCAGGATTCTGCTGCCACTTTCTACAAGGGGACCTGCCGTGGCCTGTTCTCCCTCCAACACTGGGAGGGAGGTTGCTCCAAGCCCACCGAACCAACTCCTGCCTTCTGTCTTACACCAGGAGACAAGCACACACACGACAGTCGTCATTTGTTGTGGAAGGACAGTCAACAGTAGCATCTGCGTCTCTTGCTTTTACCTTCAGAGCTGTAAACACCAACTGCCCACCAACCTGAATCGCCATCATTTGTACTCCAATGCCAGAGACCCTGCAAGACCTGTATTTCTGTGAACCAGGGAGGTGGAGCAACAGGGGGCAGCTCACAGACCAACAGGGACCACCTGGGGAGCAGGTCCCAGGCCCGTATACACTAAGACGCAGACACCCAGCTGCAACAAGGTGGGAGGCTCTCTCATGGCCTTCTGCCAGGCGGTTTACGGAACTTTCCAAATCTGCCCTGTGGGGGTCAGGCGTCAGAGCCCGTACTCAGCACAAGCCTCGCCTCTTACCCACTGCATGAGCAGAGGCTAGGAAGCCATGCGCCACCTACCACCTAACTGGGGTTTGCCCAGTACGTCTTCCCGAGCCTTCCTCACAACTGTAGGGATCTGGAGGAGGATGCCCATGGTGTCCCAGACAGAGGCAAGGCAGGGTAGGGGCCTTCCACTTGGCTTGGGGTATGTGGGACTCTCCAGAGGGAAACCCAAAGGCTGCCTGCAGAACGGGGAGATGCCGCTCCTCTGGTTTGTGGAGAGAGTTAGGCCTTCGTGATTTGGAGGCTCTGATGTCATTTCCTGCTCTTCCAGTGCAGCCAGCTGAGGCCACAAATTGTTACCTGCAACCCCCAATGTCCTAGCTCTTGAGTCACTGTGCAGTCTTACTGTGACACCGCCACCACCCACACACACAAACGCACGCACGCACAAACACACAGAAAAGGCTGTCCTCAAATGAGGGGAGACAGGAGACAGATGTGAGGCTACAAGGTCAATAACTAGGATTCTCATCAATTATGCAAAATGCTGGGAGTTACTTCATCAAAGGTCAGAATGCAGGTCTGACTGAAAAAGGTAGGTGACTTCCTGGTAGTTAATGGCTAATTTCCCAGCAGTGAGGCTGGAAAAGCACCCCAAAGATTTATGGCAATAATTATGTGGGTTTTTTTAAAATATATAGAAACAGCTAGGAAAAAGGCAAAATTTCTAATCAAACAATGCAACAGCCAAAAGATACCAAACCCTCTCCAACCCCAGGGAGCTCCCCACTCCTGGAACGGCCATACTGGGTTGGCAGGACGACAGCAACCCCGAGCAGTCTGGGCCGGCACCTAGAGGGCCGCCCGTGGGCGCAGACGCATGGTCACGCCTGTAAAACCCTGGTCTTGCTTTCAGTTGGGCTGCATGAGAGGCAGCCGCCCGCATAGGGGAGGGTGGCCTTGGTGTGGGGGCGACAGGAGCCGAATGGCCTCTTCTCTGGCCCCCCACCTCTGCGCGGGGGAGATGCCTGCTCACCCACTTGGGTCCCAAGCTCTGAGCTAAACTGTGGCCCCTCCTCGGCTATGGCATGAAGACAGAACCCCACGTTAGCCAAGGGAGAATTAGTATTTACGGAGTGCCCTGGAGATGAGAACCGACAGCAGCATCCCAGACGGGAGAGCCCTGCGCCCCCTCCAATGCCCCGAGCAAGGCGCGGTCACTTGCTTCCCTTTGAATTTTAATTTGTATAATTAGATAGCTGCCTGAAAAATTGATAAGTAGAATCTCGATTATGCAATCAAAGAAAAGATCGGGCATCAGCTTACACAAATTGTCTGCGTCCTATTATTTAAGAAGGAAAAAATAGGCCACCGACTCCCATGTCCAGCCGGGGGAGGGGATACTCTCTTCTGCAGGCCCTCCCATGGAGTCCCCTCCGGCTGTGGCATGCACCCACATTTCAGACAGGTCATGCTGACAGTGAATTTGCAAGGCCCCAGGCTGTGTCTGGTGTGGACCCGGTGGCAGTGACCACTGACTCACGCAGACTCAGTCCCCACCCCCCAATACTCTTTTGAAGCAAGAATGTATGAAATGTGACATTGCCCTGCCAAGGACCAAGCTATTTAGAGGACTTGGTTAACATGACCCTCTTCCCAATGACAGGGATGGGCTGTCCCCAGAGCTGAGCCATGAGCAGCAGTCTCTGGCAGGTGTCCCCCCTGAGCACACCAGCACCCTGCCATCCGCACGGCCCGGCGTCCCTGAGGGCACCTGCTGGGGAGGCCAACCTCTGCCTTTACTTTCACACCATCTTTACTCATAAATTATGACCTTTTTTGCCACTGAATTGATCACCACCATCATCAGTTGACATATCTAGTCAATGTTTAACAGCAAATAAAGGTACACACAGCAAAGAGAAAAAACGAAGGGGAATGTGTTCCATGTCCTGCTTTCACCTCACCTTCCAGCAGATGGGAAAGGTCTTTCCCCCAAGTAGGAACAGCACGCCAACCTTACGTGAGATCACGGGGCAAAAGGCACGGGAGGGTCTGCCTAACGTTTTAGTAGCTGGAGGTTAAGGGGTGTGATCCAGGCTGGGAGGTCTAGTGGCAGGGACTGCAACTTATTCCAGAAGGGGAGAGCCGCTGGGTTAGGCAGCTCCCGGAGGTTCTAGGTTTCTACTAGAAAACAGCCTCAGGCATGCAAGATCTGCCTCATGTGGGTTTCAGGGAGAAACACGAGATTTAAGAAAAGGGGGAACAGAAAGGGATCTTCATTTTACAACCACTTGCTTGGGATATCACACACAGAACAGCAACAGCCAGAAGCAAGGCTGAGTGAAATGGGAGGTGTCCCCTCACGCACCAAGGCCCAAGTCTCGGCAGGTGACTGTCACCTCACTGACCTCAGCAGCCCCACCTGCTGGGACCCCACCGCTGCAGTGAACAGAAGACCGTCTTCACTACCTTATATCCGGAAGTGAGTCAAGTCTGAGTTAGCACAGGCCCACCACCCTTCCCAACACCCAGAGGCCAGGCATCCCACACAATCCAGATGCATTTGGGTTTAAAAAGTACGGAGCATACACCATACTATGTCAACCATTAAACCACACTAACCACTGAAATTACCAACACAGCTCACTCAACTGGGATACAAGTTCACCTTAAGCCACCTTAAGATGCCCTCCGTTTCCTTGTTCCAGTTCCCAGTCTTCATAAAGCTTAGGCAGATGGAGAAATTCACACAAAGTAACTGACACCATCAACGATGCCTTTCAAAATGAAAATTCTTCTAAAACCAGTTCAACACAAAAGCCTCAGTTCTTTTAAAGAAACACTATGTTAATAAGGAGAGACCAAGTTTTTTGACATGCTAACGAATTAGTATTATCGTAGTTAAGCAGGTACTCCCAAAGATCTCTGGTGAAGCTCTGGAGCCACTGGAATGTATTTCATTGCTAATCTGCAACAGGGCTGACTTTTACATCTGAGAGGTTGGGGTGGGGTGGCCATGGGCAAGTGGGAAACACCCCCTTAGCCCAGCAGCTTTGGTGCATAAGGTCTCTCACCTTTCTGAGCCTCACATTGCTACAGGAATGACACTGCTCCTCAGGGCTCCTTCACCACACTCTACAAGACACTCCAGATGTGTGGACAGGCTCATTTACCAACCTAGGAGGGACCCAGCAGGGAAGCGCCAGTCCCTGCCAAGGCAACAGGGGCATTATCTGCTGCTGCAGGCATGGACCCTCAGGTGGCCTCCCACCCGGCATACCCACAAGGTCGATGCACTTTAATAGGGGCTGAGAACGCTGGCCACCAGTGACAGCCGCCCAGGACACCCTCTCTCTTTAGTCCCGAATAAAGCCACAGGTGTGCGTGCTGCCTCAAAAGAATCTTCAGGTGCCTTCCGTAGGAAGCTAGCCGGGCAGAACCCTTTCAACAGGTGATCTGTGATTTGTTTTGTAAACTGTATCTGAAGAACCAGTAAAAATCTAGAAAAATAAGTGTTCCACAGGGGTCAGAGATCAGTGGAGAAAACACTGGGCTAGACTTTGGTTGAACAGTTGACATATTAGCACAATTAACTAAATTATTAAAACTGTACTCTAAGGAAGAAAATGGAGCTTTGGGGGAAGACTGGTAGTGGGTGCAGTCAAATTTGTAAATGTTCAAAAGCTACTACCACTCTGTGATTAGTTATCCAGGAGAGCTTTGGGTGTGCTTGCTTTTTTTGGTAAGGTTAAAGTCATGGTTCAGACACCAGATGACATACACAGGTGTACACGGAAGTCTCCACTCCCACATCCCCCAACCCCATGCTCCAGAAGTAACCAGCAGGCCCCTGCAACACACATCGAAGTGTCCGTGGTCCGCAGAGCCGGGCCTGCCCACCACCTGGCAAGGCTGCTGCCTTTCCCAGAGAATGCCCAGCAGCCAGACCCTAGGGTGCAAGGTCACACTTGGTCACGTGCCCAGCAGTGCAGGTCAGTTGAAGTGTGGTTGGCACAGGCCCACCATCCTTCCCAATACCAACAGGCCAGGCATCCTGCACAATCCAGATGCGTTTGGGTTTAAAAAGGCAGTATAGAGCATACACCATACTATGTCAACCATTAAACCACACTGACCACTGAAATCATGAACACAGCTCACTCCATTGGGTTAATACACAGAACATAAAAGGATCCCCTCGAGGCTGCAGTGGCAGCTCTGCTTTCCCAGCTTCGTTACACCACCTGATGACAAGAAAGATGCCAGAAAGTCAGCGAGGACAAAGATCCACTCAACACATCTGGGGGCAAGGCCAAAAAGAAGACGTGGTCCAGAGGCAAAGTGAGGTACAAGCTCATGAACTGTCGTGTTTGACAAAGTGACATGACAAGCTCTGTAAGGAACTTCCCAAATACAAGCTTATAACCCCAGCCATTGTCTCTGAGGCTGAAGATTCGTGGTCCCCTGGCCACGGCAGCCCCCTTCAGGAGCTCCCGAATAAAAGACTTACTAAACTGGTTTCAAAGCACAGAGCTCATATGCCAGCAACATCAAGGGTGGAGATGCCCCAGCTGCTGGTGAAGATGCATGAAGAGGTCCCACCAACTATGCAGGGAAAAACTTTTTTAAATCAAAAAAGAAAAGTATGCTCTCAATAATTCAGCCTGGATGAAAATCTGCCACCAAATGGGTCACAAATGAATTAAAGTTTTCAGTCTTTTACAAATGTGGGTGTGAGGCTCAAGTACTGGGCCTGTGATTTAATTCTTTCCACCTAATGCCCACCAAAATGTTCTCTGGAGGGAAGGGAATGAAAAGTAAAGCCGCTTCCATCCAGGTAGAGTGTGTGACGTCTGAGACAGGGAAGGATGTCTTCAGTGCACGGAGTCCCAGGGCTCACAGCTCGGAAGCTGCCACAAGGAAGGGGCCGAGGGAATCCCGCGCGGCTTAGGCTTCTAGTGAAAGAACACCTATTTCCTGGTATTAAATGCAAACCTCAAGATCTCTAAATATTTTCACTTGCTAAAAGCCATCATCGAGCACAGAAGACTTGAGCAGAACAATTCATGATTTCCTAATTGGTTGTTTTGTGTCATAATGAAAATTAAGTGTTGGTCTTCCTATGCTGAAGAGAATGAGACACTCCTGTTAAGAGTTTTCACACATTTTAAAGCACTTGACTTACAAATGTGCTTTGAAAATATATTCATCTTAATCATAAAGTGTTCTTTAAAAATAAAAGCAAAACAAAATGAGGATAGAGGCAGTTAAGCAAAATTCCATTCAAAGTAAGAGACTGTGAGATACAGTGAGTTGTGAGAAATACTGGTTTGGTCATTCGGATGACCAAATATATATGTCCCAGGTATGTCTGGTCTTTATCCACAGTTCCTGAAGCATTTAAGAGCCTTAAAGGTGAAACGGGTGTCTTATCACCTTAACGAGACTTTTGGGCTCCACCCAAGGGCGGGGTCTGAGGGTCAAATCAGCCAGTGACCATTGATTTAGTCAGTCAGGCCTATATGCAATGAAGCCCTCCCACAAACCCAGAAGAGCATCTCTCTCTCCGGTCTGCTTCTCAGTTGTCCAGACTTCCAAGCTAGGGGAACCAGAATGCTTCCATGTGCCGCTGAGCCAGGCCCCAAGATACACGAGGATAGAAGCCCCTTTATTTGGAACCCTGCCCTATAAATCTCTTCATCTGGCTGTAACTTGTATCCTTTATTGCACTGCTAGATCTAAGTCTCTTCCTAAGTTGTGTGAGCCACTACAGAAATTAATTAAACTGAAGGAGGTTGTGGAAACTTCCCATCTGTAGCCGGTTAGTCAGAAGCACAGGGAACTGCCTGTGGCCTGCAACCCGTGTCTGGAGTGGAGGGTGGAGGGCAGTCTTGTAGGATGAGCCCTTAACCTGGGGAGTCTGGTGCTGTCTCCGGGCTGACACAGTTCTCAGACACCCTGCTGCTGTTAGAGAACTGCGTGGTAGTGTGAAGATTTCCCCCCCCCCCCACCGCCCCCCACATATCCGAATTGGGGGCCTGGAACTAAAAGGAGCTGGTGTGGAATTCAGAGGTGTAAAACACATCTTTTATTCCCACTGTGCCTAGACTGAGGATTGTGGAAACCCAGATTAATTAATTTCTCTTTTCCCAATTTCCTGACCCTTTCCTCCTTTGGCACAATTCTGATTGGTAGCAGAGGAAAGTCTGGTTGAACAGGGTGAAGGAACTAGTAAACTCAAATTCCATCCAGACATCTCACCTTTTCTTACACACTGAGTCCAAGAAATGATCATGGAATGTTCATATCTGAGCGAGTGAGACGTGAATGCCATACATGGGAGCACCCAGAACATCGGAAAGTTATTACAGAATGTCTGCAGAGGCGCCTCGGCCATGGTGTGGCTTTCAGGACGGCCAGTCCAGTGCCCCCGAGGTCACCGGGGGTGCAGCCCATGATGGTGCCCTCACTTGCATTTGCTGTGGCCCAGTGGGGAACACGGCTCGGCTAACTAAGGGCTTGGCCCTGGGGGTCAGCCGCGGCAGGAGCCACCAGGAAACAGCCATCTGGAGGTTATATGCTCAGCTTTAGAACAGTCTATGGAATGTGTGTGAAGAAGATTTAAATATTAAAGGCATTATTTGGCTTATTCTAACACAGATGAATTGCATGTGTATTTAAATATCTAATCAAGACAATTATAGGAATTGGTTATCAAACAAATGGCAATGGTGAGACCTTAGTTTTTTAAAGTCCTAACATTGTATTTTGAAGACCTTTCTCTGCCTCTTGATTTCTTGCCACTTGAGAGGCCGACTCCATGACTGCTCTCTGAGCACCGACCCTCCTTAGGGGACACACTGGTCTGCTGCCCTTTGGAGGTCCCAGCCCACTTGTCTCTTAACACGGTGAGGTCTGGAATCCACATACAAGGGCACGTTCCCTGCAGCCCCGGCTCGCTCAAAGCCAGTGGAAACCATGCACGAAGGACCTTCTCCTAGTCCAGCCCCTTCCCAGGAGCAGGCCTGGTGCCCGGCAATGCCTCCCTCGAGCAGGCAGAGGGCACTGCATGCCCTGCATGGCCTGGGGGGCTGCTCCTTTCAATCCCAACGTGGACACTACATGACCCTGGTGACAATGAGACCAGGTGCCTCTAGAAGGGAAGGTCTAAAATGATGACACACTGTACTTTGCTAGCCTCCAGATGCAAGACGGACAAATACTGCCAATTGCT
This sequence comes from Smutsia gigantea, assembly GCA_032199065.1. Lineage (NCBI taxonomy): Eukaryota > Metazoa > Chordata > Mammalia > Pholidota > Manidae > Smutsia > Smutsia gigantea. The sequence goes on along the minus strand of JAVSCE010017216.1, from coordinate 82,944 downwards.
CTTTTTTAAAGCAACAGACATTAAAGATGTTCAGACTCAGGAACATGACCAGCCAGGGGCCAGTGAACACTGCAGCAGGGCCTCCTGTTGTTTGTCTCCTGGGCTGGGAGCTGAGGTTTGCCCTTTTGGAGCTGAGGGAGCCTAAGTTGAGGCCACAGAGAGGTGAGTCAGAGCCCCGGGACTGGGTTCCCTGATTCAGAAAGGGCCACAGCCACCCTGAGGATGATTCCCCTTCATGCCCACACTTCCTGTGTAAGGACACGTCAATGAGGAGTGAGCTGCAGCGATGAAATACGAAAACAACTCAGCCGAGTCGTACTTTCTAAGGAGAAAGAGGGCAGCATGCAGAAGTGCTACAGAGTTTCGACCGCAACCACAGCTTCTGAAGCTCTGCATGCCCCTGGTTAGTTGGTGATGGGGTAACTTTCACCACCCCCTGGAATCGGGGTTGTGAGGCATGGATGACCTCAGAACATACAACCTTTTCAGTGGACACAAATTTGGAGGATTTGGGGGGATTCTTCAACCTCATTCATGCATTGGTTCTGGCCAGCAGGGGCCGGCCGAAAGGCAGGACCTTGTCTCTGGGCCCCGGGACCCAGGCGCAGAGCCTTTATCACCACTGGCCTCTATCTGCCCAACTGACAGTGTCCTCTGAGCACTGAGGTCTGAGCAGCCAGCACAGAGAGCCTAAGTCGGCTCCCTTCTCCACACCTACAGACACCGACGGCTCAGGTTAAAGGGAAGGAGGGGCCGTCGGTCCTTCAGTGCTGAAGCAGGGGTGACACATGTCCTGTCCAGTCCCCACCCCCCACAGAACCAGCATCCTCCCCCACCATCTCAAAGCTAAAGTTGCCTTGGCAATGGGATGCCACCGGGAGGCATGGCTGGCTCTGGGCCTGACTTGACAGGCAACACCTTGGAAGGCCCCCCACAGAGACCCTGGGGTGTCCCACCTGTGCTCTGATTCTGCCGTCTCCTGGAGGCCTCCCTTCTCTCTGCCTCAACATCACAAGCCCCCAACTTGCTCCAAACCACACCAAGTGGGGAAGGATCCTCTGTACCCACTTTGCGGGGGAGAACCCAGCAAGGCATGGGGGCCACCTGGTGCCTGAGAAGAGGCTGAGAGTGACTGACAAGCATGGCCCAGGTCAGAAGCTGGTTGGAGAGGGGATTCAAGCTGGTCACCGGAGATAAAATTATCAACACGAACGTGGCTGGCTGGTGCTTTGTGTCCGTTTTCAGAAAGCCATGTGTCTGCAAAGATTATCTCAAACACAAATAGAAGAAGAGCTCACCCCAAACCCACCCACCTGCCTGAAGGAGTAGGGACCCTTCAGGGCCACCCAAGTTAAGGGTTAGCATGGGTCTCAGAGCAGCCAGTTGAGAACCAAACCACAGACCCAAAGCCCAGCCCGACGTGCACTGCCCAGTATGGCCAGGAAAGAGAGCTCACTGGTGCCATGGGCAGGGCCCCATCACACGTTTCAGCTCATGTCCACACCTGAGAGGCCACCAGGTCAGGGCGTCACCTATGGGTGCACCATGGGACAGGAGTGTTCCCGTCCAGGGAGGGGACTGGGGGGCTGGGCATTCTTTAAATGAAATGCCACTTGCACAAAGGCAGACAGACATGCAGGAAAGCCAACTCAGACCTTGGGAACAGAGTAATTAACTTTGACAACAGATACTATGGGTCTGGATCTTTACAAATATCCAAATTCCATCCCTAAGTTCCTCTATAAGAAAAGCCACTGGGCTGTGGTGGCACCCTGTCTCAGGCACCCTGTGGAGTTTTATGGAAATGTTATTTTATGGAAATGTTAAGCAGGAATCAGACATCCCTAACTCCAGAAAGTCTTGATTGAAAAGCAATTCTTTCCAGACCTTATCTTTTCAACCTGAGTCATAAAGAGGAAAATCTTAATCTTATATGTAGCTATCAAACAACATGAAATAAAACAGCTTGCAGCTATTCATTTTGCTTAACACAATTTTCATGTGGAGGATCGGGTACGGAAACCCAGAGGGGAGGCAGGCTTTGTTTGTATCCGTGACTGCAAGGGAGGGAGGGCGGCCGCTGGCTGGATGGGGGAGGAGGAGAAACCCGCATTCATCCTCACTCATCAAATGTGAGAAGGAAAGCAGGGAGTGGTCACACAGCTCCTTTGGTTTTCTGTTTAGGATATTCCTGAGTTAAACCGTCTTCTTGAATGAATTACTCCATCTGTTTGACAGCATCCTCCAGTCCTGGCCTCCAAGTCTTTGGTGGGCAAACAATGGCATTTGTACACTTACTGTAGCCCAGAATGTTCTGAGCTATGGCTGAAATACGGCTTGGTGGAGATGGGTTGCTGCCTCAAGGGAGAGGTGGCAACACTCCCCATGAAAACTTTCTAGAGGTGCAAGTCCTTGTCATAATAGAGCGAGCTCTTTACAAACAGGGCAAACACTGGGATGGTTAAGGTGGAGCAGGTCAAAGGGAACGCAATCACCTGTCTACATCATTACAGCTCACTAGGTGCTAATATGCCCAAGGATCCTAATTTTACATGAAATCCTATTAGAGAACTCTTGACAAGGTAATGACCATTTAAAACTCTGCTGTGAGCTAATTTATGGGGAAGCTATACACACCAGACCTGCCGCCAGACAAAAAGCACACGGGGGAGGGGTGACTTGGAGGAGTCAGGGTGTCTGGACATGTCCCTGGAGCAGACACCACGCGAATATGGCACAAGACAACGTTCTAGGGAAAGGCAGGCTCCTGCGTCCACTCCTTGGAGCCTAGACTGTACATTAAGGTCTCCTTGTCAATATCAGAAGACTCCCCAAACAGCTTACCACACATTTCCGACTAACTGCCCAACCACACCAAGTGTAAGCGCCTTGTTATGAATTATGTGTACCCTCCCTCACCACTGCATCCAAGCCCTGGGCCCCAGAACCTCGGCATGTGACCTCACCTGGAGAGAGGGTCTTTACAGAGGCCAACTGAGCTAAACTGAGGGCATCAGAGTGGCCCCTGATCCAACAGGACTTGGTCCTTAGAAGGGGAAATTTGGACACAGGGATATGCACAGAGGGATGATGTGTGAAGACACGGGAGGGTGGCCACCTACAAGCTTAGAAGAAATCCTTCCTTCCCAGCCTCAGAGGAAAACAACCCTGCAGACACCTTGATCTCTGGCCTCTGGAACTGTGGGACGATGAACTTCTGCTGTGTAAGCTGCCCGGTCAGTAGCACCCTGCTGTGGCGGCCCCAGCGGACTGACCCACAGCTTCTGATGGTACTGGAGACGAACGCCCTGAGAGACCCCTCCAGGATCCTGCATGGGGACGCTTAGGGAAGCTCAGGGCTTCCTTGGTTGGGGTCCTGGCCACGGTGCAGGGGCAGCCCCTACAGGGCCTGGCTTGTTAAGAATCCTGGCTTTATTACAAAGCACCAATGCTAAGTCAACCAGAGTCCAGCCAGGTGCCTGAAGACAAAATACAGACATGCCCCCGTGCTGTGCCCTGTCACTGCAATGCCGGCTAATGAGAACGGGGCCCAGGGGCCAGAGCCAAACACCCACAACACACAAAAGACAAAGCCTGTGTTTTGAGGGGAGAGACACAAGGAGAAAATGTCCTAACCCTGTTTTCCTTCAAACTGTGTTCTGCACCCCAGACCAAGAATTCATTGTTTTGAAAACTCTGCCATGAATCCTCTGCATTACCACCCACAGGCAGATCTTCCCACCCTGCGCTGAGGCCAGGGTGGGGAGAAGGGTGGCCCCACACTGCCTGTACCTTTAAATGCCAGGCACTTGGCAGACCTCGCTTCCCAAGAGGCAGAATCTGCCCAGGAATTCACACGGCCCCTTGGGATTAGAGGGCAACCTGATGCCGAGGCTGTGCCTTAGAACACCAGGGCCTGCGTCTGCCAAGCACCAGTTTCTGCCAGAGGTCCGGAGTACATCCATTTAGGAGCTGCATTTCTGCTTCAGGGTCAGAGTTTCCAGGTTCAGGCGGGACACTGTGACGCTATCATTAATACACAGCTCGGGCAGCCCTGACATGGCTGAGTTCTTGGGATATTCTGAACGAAAGCTACTATGACCACAAAAGTACTCTCCTCCGCCCATCCACTCCCTCCTTCATGCAGCAGTCATGGCAACAACACAAAACCACTGACCCTTAGTATTTCCTCAAAATTGGGAACTTCCAAATAAATTCAAGCATGATAAATGATGTCACCTCGGCCACCACTGAACCTCGGAGGAGGGTGGCAATGACATCCCCCCAGGTTCCTGGAGTGCAGCTGGGAGGTAGCTTCTCAGAAGCTGAGGCCCCCTCACCTTCACAAGTGGGACCCTGTGTGTGGCTGCCACTCAGACATGGCTAACAAATGGAGCGAATTCAAAAGGACCCCTTCAATCCTCTGAACTGCGACGGCCTCTTGAGACATCTTCAAACACACAGCAAGATGACCCAGGCAATGGGCTCAGAACGAGCACTGGCTGTTTGGGGTCCAGCCTCTGCAGCCCCTGGTGGCCTTGGGCCCCCTGGCATCACCCAGCAGGGCAGAGCAAGGAAGGTCCACCACCCTCTCAAGGTGCCTCCCCCTCAGGCTCACCCCGGACTGGGGCCACAGCACGCCCCTGCTGGGTCTATCCTGCTGCAGCCAGTGCCAAGCCAAGGCCTTTGAAAAACCAGGCTACACCTCAAAGCAGAGAAGAGAGCTGGCTGGTGCTGGTTTCTGAAAAGTCTGAGGTCAGACAACTCTGGGCTTCCGAGACAGCACCTCAGGTGAGGGCTACATGAGCATCTCCCGGGGGAGGGAAAGTCCAACGCCACCTGCCCCTCACGGCCCCTTCCAGGGCTGGCATCGGCCTGGGGACTGGAGCGGGTAGGAGGGTCTGCAGACTTAGAAAGGAGAGGGGAAAGGCAGACGTCATGTGGACACTTCCGGACTCACACTAGCAAGGGCCAAAGGGGCCTCCCTGTCTGTGGGGCAAGGGCACTGCCCAGTCAGGTCCCTCCTGCCCAGCAACATGGGGAACCAACCAGCCGGCAGAGGGCTCCTGGCAATGGTGCAGGGATGGGTCTCAACGGCTTGTCCAGATCCCACAGGGGGTCTCCAGATCCAGAACCTCAGTGACATGTCAGCTCTCTAAAGCAACCTGCTGGTAGCATAGGGGCGCCCATGGTCTGCATGCCTACTGGGGGCTGGGGTGTGTGTGGGCAGGGGGTGGGGTCCTGAGGTGTCAGGGGTCCCTCCCTAAGCACTTTTCATTTGCCCTCTGCTTGGGGCAAATGCCATCTTGCTGTGGAAGCCAGAGGCATCAATACACCACAGCCCCTAGTGATGCCCAGCTCCTGGGAATTCATGCTTTGTGTAATCTCTGCCTTGAATAAACAGACTCAATGCTAATGACAGGCAGGTGACAGGGGGCCACTGCTGAGACCAGACAGTGGCTTCCATCCCGAGGGGTCCACGTGGCAAGGCATGGAGGGTGGCCATTGGCCAACAGCCCTCGAGGAGCTCAATCCTGCCAATGATCACGGAAGTGACCTTGAAAGAGGACCCACCCCCACTCGAGCCTTCAGGTGAGTTGGCAAACCAGGCTGACATCTTGTCTGAAATATGTTGAGACCCCAGCCAGGGAACCCAGGTAAGCAGTGCTGGATTCCTGACCTGTGGAAACCTCAAGATACGGTTTTGTTGTTTTAAAGGCACTAAGTTTTTAGGTTATTTGTCACACAGCAGTAGAACTAATATAACCCTTTACCCAAATATCAGATTTACTGTGGTTACTGGTACGGTACAGTACACAGAAAAGATTTAAAATATATATATTTGTATTGCAATGGCACCAACTTTATATGTCCTACCGGAGGGAGACTGATAGCAAAAAGACACCAAAATGCTACAAACCCTCAGCTGCCACGCTGAGATGAGGTCTGTGCTGTGCTCATTTTGTCAACTCTGGGGTGAACGCTATCCTCTGCTCATCGGTAATGCCCACAGGCCTGGAGAACTGAAATGTCCACTGGGATTTTCACTTACTCCAGATGCTTGAAATAAATTCCAGAGCTGCACTCAACATGCACAGAGTTAACTAAGGCACCCTGGGGTCTCTCCTCTGCCTCATGCATACCCATAAATCTAGGGACACTAAAAAGATCTATCACTGACAAGCCTCCACATTAAGAATGCAGCCACCCTCTGCACGGTAATTCACTGGACAAACAGGCCCTCTTGCTTTCTTTTTCTTGGAAATGGTCCTTGAACCATTTACAACTACTATTAAAGTTGAGCTCACTGAATTAGAGAAAAAAGGATGCAGGTAACATGAAAGGCAACCTTTTGAGAGTTTCAGGGTATAAACACAGCCCATTCCGCTGACGGAAAATAACAGGTGGGATCTCTGAGGTACCAGCAAGCCCTACCTGGAACCCAAGGGGCAGAAGAGGCACAGAGTGTAGCTGTGACCGCATGCATGCACACACATATACGTGTGCGTGAGCCTGCGGGGCCTTGATGATTTCTTGGAACCACGGCGTCTCTGGAACATACTGAGACTCAAGGAGTTACCAAATCCAAACGGCTGCCCTCACAGATGGAGAACCTGAGATTCAATAAGCCCAGGTCACTCCTAGCCTGTGTTTTTGCTTATCCCCTGACACCCCATGCCACCACTCTCCTGCCCCCAGTAGCTCTGCATAGGCATTACTGGTGCAAGAATCTAGAAGCTCAAGAGCCAGCTTGAGCCACACCAGACAGGCTCAAAATGTGATAGCTACACCTCACTTAGCGATACTCACAGTCCCTGGACCACAACTGATGCCTTGACAAGGCAGGGCCCCCCAACCCCAAGAGGGAATATCCAGGTAAGCAAGCCAAGTTTTGTATCTCAGCAAAACAAAGAAATGAAAAATTAGTTTGTAAGCTTGTTAAAAAACAAAGTGCAGATAAAAACCTACCCAGCCATGGGCAGGGGCTCCCCCTGAAGAGCGGGACTGAGGGAGGAAAGATGGGGTCTGAGTCCTGTGTGGCTGGAATGTGTTCCATTTATTTCCCACATGTACTGCTTCACAAATGCTAACGCTTACTGGGTCACCATCTGTGACGGGCTCTGTCCTAACTGCTCTCCCAGCGTAAACTCACCCAACAAGAACACGAGCAGCCTCTGGACACATTCTGCTGCACCCAATTCAGTGAACAAGGGAGAGAACTGGGGACAACTCAGCACCATCACCCACCTCAGTCATCCAACCTGACCTGGGCAAGGTTTTGGCAGCATCTGCAGGACAGAGGCACAACCCTGCTGCAGGCACATTCAGAAGAGCAAGCCCGGAGGAGGCCCAAGGGCGTGAGGGGTCAGGGACAGCAGCTCTTAACTCATCCCTCTATTAACGTGCTAATCTCCTCGCCACTCCAGCTTTCCATGAGGTTGCCCAACACTGTCTTCCCGTCTCCAGAAGAGGCATAGCGTCTGGTCAGACGGTGGTCAGCTCACTTGGACGCAGGATGTCAGCTACAGAGACTTCCACACTTGGGACCTCCAGCTTGATCACCCCTAACCCTACTGGGGACAATGATTTGTCCCTCCAGGGGACCCACCTCTGGGTCACACCCGATGAGTTACCACCACCACACATTTCACATGCAATGCCTGCAGATTCTGGAAGGTTCTTTCTCACAGTGACATGTGGCTCGTCCACTACATTCTTGGTCTGTAAGTCTCCATTACACCTTTGGTGGAAGCCCCAGCTTCCCACTGTGGATTGATTTGCCTGGCTCTGTGAGGTCCAGGGTGGGCTGAGCTCCCCTACCAGGTCCAGGGGATAGAAGAGAGACAGGCAGAAACAGGAACAGGGTGATTGTTTTCAGAAGGGAATTCAGGAAGGTCTAAACGGTTTTTAGAACCAAACTTGTAAAAAATGGCTCCAGTACAACTTGATGAGGTCAGCGAGTAGAGAGAGGCCTAATGACACTTGTAAGAAAAAACATCTGTCGGTGTCGAAAGGTCGACAGGAAGTGAGTGGGATTTATGTGGCTCTGATTGGCCAGGCCAATACTCCTAGAAAGAGAAACACATGGCTTAACTTAGCCCCGGGGAACAAAAACCCTTTCAATTGTCCTGGACCAGCCCCTGCCTCCCTCTAAACAAGAGGCCAAACTGAGCTATGAAATCCATCTAGGACCCTGCCAGGCAATTAGCCCTTTGTTTGTTCACTGACCAGCCACTGAGGCTAAAATATTCCTTTAGGAGCAGCCTTTGGGGAATGATATTCCATGTTTTAGCGTCATCTCCCTGGGTCACAAAATCTTATTTAATTTTTGGTTGGAAAACAACTTGGGCCCCTTGAATAGCAAACGTTTCAATAAATCCATCATCACAAAAACCAAAACAAGAGGTTTCTTTGGAAAAACAGGAAGTCCTGGTACATAACAGGGCTTAAAATAGAGCCAAGCTCATTTGTTGACAAAAGCCCAGCCTGCAGAGCCTGCTGGCCTGATTTGTCTAAGATCCAACTTACCTCTTAATCTTCCTTCAGGAACCCGTGCCGTCTCCTTGGGCGACAGGCTGGCCTGGTCTCTGTCACTGCTGTGGTACAGGTCACAGGACTGGGGCCCAGCCCGCTTCCTGTCGAGCGCCGGGGAGGGGCTCTGGAGAAGGCAGCCCCAGCAGGGCACTGAGGGGTCAGGCCTGGTGCTTCCCACAACCTGGGGGCCTGTTTCAGACTTCTCATCAGTCATGTAGAAGTTGGAGGCCTTCTGGAAAATGTGTCGTTTGCTCCTTGTAGACAGTCACAGAGCTTGACAGAGAAGCCCTGGCGGTTGGGAGTCTTACCTGGAGACTTAACCTCCACGCACCGGGCAGAGCAGGGTGCTTGGCTTCACCCACACCTGGGAGATTGAGCCTCTTTCTCAAGACCAGGCAAGCAGGAAGCCAGGAATTTAGATCCCATTCTTCCAAAAGGCAACCACTTGCAAGAATGCAGGCACAAGAAAACTCCCAAAGGAATGTAGAAAGCTCTTCAACTGACAGATAAAACTATGCCCACTTTTTTGTACACACAGTGCCATGTCTGCAACAGGCCTCCCATGTGCCATTCCTTATTGCTGCCTCGTGCTGCAAAGACCAATGCCACTCTGTTCCCACTCATTTTTGCCTTTTCCTTACTAACCCCCAAGCATTAGGAGGATGGTGTTAACACGGCATGGCAGGAGCACAGATCACAATTATAGCACGCTTGTTAAAAAGGGAAACCAAAGAATGCATGTAGGAAGTTCAGAGAATCAAGTCAGCCCGATTCTTAGACATCACATCACCACCACCAAACTCCCTTTTGTAGGTCTGTTTGTTGGTCTACAACCTTCAAAATGTTTCTTTACCACTAAGAAGAAGGTTTCTGCATGTTACAGTCAGATCTAAAAACTGCCTGGCATGGTGCATTAAGGAACTTTTCTATGCATGGCTAACCCAAAGGGGAATTAAAAAGTCAGGGCTTAGGTAGAAAATGCCAGTTGTTTCAGTAATTCTGGTGGGTGCTGATTTGTAAAAGAGAAAATCACCTGCCATCATGAGGAGTAAGCGGCAGGCAATTTCGTTGTTTCAGGTTCGTAGGCATCGTAGTGGGAAATGGGGAGTAGGGGTGAGGGCAGGCGGTGAGGGGGAACAATATGTAGCTTCCACAAAGAGTACGATTAAGAAGAGGCAATTTAAGTTTGGGCCCAAGACTTGCCCCACTGACCCATCCTCACTTCACAGCCATCCTGGACCCTGGAGAAGGGCTGCAGACGGAAGCCAGCCCGTGGTACTGGCTGACTGTCCAGGATGAGTATTTTACATCGTTTTTAATGTTGCTCAAGAGCAACATCTCCAGGGCACAAGAGCTGCAGCAAACCCTGTGAGACACCCCCTCTGGTTTCCTGTCTTACCATCCAGAGAGAGAATTTGCCAGCCTCTGGGTTCATCCGTGCCAGAGAGGCAGGAAAGGCTGCACGGGAGACTGTGTGGGGTCTGACTGTGCTAATCCTGAGGGGAGATACTTGGGGCAAAATGGGGCTGAGAATCATCGGTTACCTGTGAGGCTGCCACCTCTGATTCTGCTCCACTGCCCCGACCTGGAGTCCTTCCTTTCCAGAGGCCAAGGCGCAGAGGCCTCCCCCACATAACCGGAGAGCTGTTGGATGGTGGCCGCTGTGAAGTACTTATCGAAGTCATTCTTTTGAAGAGTGCACAATATGGAGAATCTGAACATATGTGAGAGCGCGCAGCTGATGCACACGAGCATTCCACATAGCCATTTATTTTAAGGCATCATGTGCTATTTTTATACTCCACCAAAACATTGCCAAGGGAATCCACCAAGGAAAACAAGTACACTACAGTCGCTCCGGCCACTCTGCAGGCTGTGCACTTTTACAAAACAGCGTACTATTTGCTCCCCTGTTTCAGAGACAGAGGTCATAAAATAAGCCATTTAAAATGGGGTTCAAGTTATATTTTTTTTATTAAGAAAAGGTCACAAGTGTATTAAATGAAAATACAATTACCTTACCAGTACTGGTGTAAATGTGTGTGCGCGCGCGCGCGGGGGCGTGCATGTGTGTGTCACTCAGTCCGCTCACCTGCAACCCTGGTTCTGAGCAAGCCATCAACTTGAAACTGCTATGGAAGTGGCCGTGCTTAGGGCCCTAGAGGGCAAATTCTGGAGCCTCCATCTCTGCCTGCAATTATGGGCAGGGCTGCCGTGCAGAATGCTCAAGCATATACGTGGGTAGAACCATGGCCAAGGAGGGTGAGGAAGCCAGGAGACTGCAGATGGATAAAGCAGTTTCTCACAGCCAAGGGAAGGAAGGCTGACCCCTCAACGTCAACCACACTCCCCTGGAGAGATGTCCCCACCCCCAACCTAGAGGCCAGGGAGTCCAGCCCAGGACTGTGCACACACACGGGAAGGAAAACCCCCCTGACCAAGGGGGTAGGGGTACTGAGGGGAAAGGGTCACATATTCTCACATCAGGTGTCTTTTCCCTGTCCTAGAATCTTGCAGCCTGCCAGCCTGCCCCAGAGGTGTGCCCAAGGGACCTCGCAGCTGGCCCCTATTCGATCTAGGTTCCCCGCAGCCCTATCCTGAACTCTCAAGGGATTCCTGCAGAGGCAAACAGCCCTGGTATGTACCATTTTATTTTCACTCAAAACATCCTTCCTGGGACCATCCCAACAAGCTGAGTATACTGTTCAGCTAAGGCCCTGGCATTGTCTAGGAATGTTTTCAGGATTAAGCAAATTGCTAAAGCAAACATCTTATTTTTGTCTGCTAGGACAGCCGAGCACTGTAAAAATATTTCCTGACAGGACTTCCAGTGGAAGTGCCCCCCCTGGTGGAGCCACTGGCACCACACACGCTGTTCACGGAAAAAGCTCTGGACACGGAGCTGTGGGGCACCCACATGTGCCTTGGGGGTGGTTTCTGTTTCAGGAGTCACCCCCAGCAGCCTGGGGGAGGGGTGCTCCCTCTCCTCCCTGCTCCCAGCTCAGAGGCACAGCCATTATTTTTTTTAATTAAGGTATTACTGATATACACTCTTATGAAGGTTTCACATGAAAGAACAATGTGGTTACTACATTTACCCATATTATCAAGTCCCCACCCACACCCCAATGCAATCACTGTCCATCAGTGTAGTGAGATGCCACAGATTCACTATTTGAGGCACAGCCATTATTTGAAACCAATTCCCTTCAGCTCTGCTGCAGAGAACACAGCTGAGTTCTTACTGGGGCAGTCTGGGGCTCAGCCACCAGGGGGCACGGAGCATGAAGAGAACAAGGGTGTATAAAAGCAGAGCGGAGAGGTGGGGCGCCAACACCCCAAGCCAGGGGCAGTGGGAGCAGGCTGCGCAGGGGGAGCAGAGGCTCCCGCACACACACCAGTGATGTCACAGACCCCCACACCAACTACGAGGATTAGTGGCATAACTGGGAGCAGCAGCTATAGCTGTACACTTTCATAAGTCCGGGACACGGTTCTCAGCGCTTTGCATGCATTAATTCACTCTTCCCAACAGTCTGAGGAACCAGGGATGTTACTAGCACCATCTGAAACAACAAAGCTGAGGCCCAGAGCAGAACACAACTTGCTCAAGTGACAGACACAGCTGGTGCTGGAGCCGGACCCTGACCTCAGGCAGTGCCTCAGCTCCAGCCACACCCACTGGCCTCCCTGACAACCAACACTCATGGCCCAGGCCACGGGGCAGCTGAGGTCTGCAGTCTGCACTGCCTAGCTCTCCATCGGAAAGAATGTCTGCCCTGAACAACAAAGGGGTGTATGTTGGGAGGTGGGTAAAGGCGTGGCCCAGGGCAGTCACAGATTGTTCATTTTTCTTTAGGTGTGATAATGCTGTATTTTCAAGTGAGGGAGTCCTTACCTTTTAGGAATATAAAGGGAAATCTTCACTGATGCAATGAAATGATGGCCAGGATTAGCCTGGTGGGCTGTTGCCACACGGTCATATGTACGCCAGCCGTCAGGTGCTAAAGGCCCAAGCTAGCCAATGGCTTGTGGTTGCACAGTATGATTTTCTTTGCTTTTATATATTTGAAAAAAAACATTTTTTTTAAGCTCTCCACCTGTAAACTGGGGACAGTATCATCTGCTCTGCAGCCCTGATGGGGGGTACAGCTGAAGCAAACTCTCGGCACACGGAACCTGCTGAGGGCGGCCGCTGTCTTTCTGGTTGTTAGCAGTAAGGAGTACTGAGCACCCTGCGTTTTCCTGGGGGCCCTAAGGGCAGCGGAGTGAACAGACAGCTGTGCTCTGATGGTGGCTCTCGGTTCTGGAAGGATGCCCCCGCAGCACTGTGTGCCCCGCACCGGCATCGGCCTCCACCGGGCTCTCACCCCGTCACTGCACCGCAGCCAGCGTCAGCTGAACCAGGAGAGAACAATGAGCAAATAATCACAACACGCTGCTCCTCACGAGGAGATCTGGAAAGCCCATTACGTGTTCCTCAGAGCACGCCTCTATTTCTGATGTGGAACCAGCACGGTGGTAGGAAGGTCATACTTAAGAAATTCAAGGAACTTGTTAACTGGTGAGCCACATGCCTGTATGTCACGCACACATCATGAAGCCCCATCACGCCCAGTGAGGCGCAAACGTGTGCTCACGGTCAGGCTTTTGCCTCTCCAGGAGCCAATTAGAAATGGCACAGGCACGGCGTACGGACACCCAAACACGCCCACCAGAGCAGGCCTTTAACGCAATCCTTTCTCACAGCAGCAAACCGGTTAAGTTCCTCTCACGTACACAAAATTCGGGTAAAATTCTGGAACTTTGGCTTCCCGCCAGTAGTAACAATTAATTGCCACATAAAATTGCTGATTCCTACCAAATGAAGCTCTACGATTTATCAACTCATGGATGGCACAAACTCAATAGTAGTTTAACTACATCACCTGAGTTATTGCTGTTTTGTACCAGTGACAGCTTTACTGGGAATGAAAGTTTTGCAAATTCACTCACATAGGACAAACTCCCAAAGTAAACAAAGGTATTAAGCCAACACAGCTCCCCTGCAGCTACAGGTCACAGATTCCCACAGCCAGAGGGTGTCTAGAAGACAAAGCTTTTCTAGCAAAGGCCTGGGGTGGGGACCCAAGGCACTCAGCTGCACCAGAGTCACTCACCCCCATCCACTCCCAGGCCACAGAACCACCATACCCAGGGATACCACCCCGACACCTGGAAACCTCAGCACCTCGATCTTTAGAGCCCATTGTATTTTAATTATCCAACTCCACCTTCCCGTAGGAATCCAGTTATTTAAAATGCATTAAAAAATATATCACTGCCAATTGCTTTTTTATTTTCAGCCAGGACAATGAATTTATAAACAGCTTAGAGGGTGCAGCAGACAATCAGATGGACAGCAACTCTGCAAAAGCCGAATGATGGCCCCAGGAAGGCCAGGCAGCGTCGCGCTGTCCCAGGGCCGGACACTTCTGCTCCAATGGAAATCAGCTGCTTGGAGTCCTGGTCTGCCGCCCTCTCTGTGGGCCAGTTTCCTCACCCTAATCCCACACCTGGTGAGCAGTGAGAGAGTTGGTTCTTTTTCTAATTTGAGTCAGGCCAGGTACAAGCAGCTATGTGAGCTTCCAGTTTCCAAAATCAGTGGAACAGACCAATGCTTGCTTCTCCCAAATCCTCAATCTCAGACCTTTGGCGAAATAACAACTTTGGGGGCATGCTGCGGGAAGTGCTCTCAGAGAGAACGCAGTAAAGGCTGCCGATCCTCCTTCAAAGGGCAGAGGAAGAGCTCCCATTCTCAGGGGAGAAGTGCCCCAACTTAAATTCAAGAAGTCTAGTTACATTAAAAAACATCCATGCTGCAAACCACTGTGTAAGTCTGCTTTGAATCCATTTCAGTATCTTACTAAGGACAACTTGAAACAAAAATCAGGTTATTCATATCCAGTCTGTTCGTTTTTCCCATATCTGGCCACTCCAATTGGTCCCTTTGTCACCCTCACTGCCCCCCTCCCCCTGTCCATGTAGTGAGGGAAGTGGGGATGCAGACTGAGGTTTGTGGTCAAGGTCACAGGAAGACAGCAAAGAATGAAACCTTTCTGGTTTGGTTACTTAACTCAAAGCTGGTTTTGTTCTTTTCTTCTTTCTTGGCCAAGTTTTGCATATTTAGGGTTTTAGTGTCACAAGTTTCCCTACCTCGTTGGTTTTACTACTTAATGAGCAGACAGTGTTCTCTAATGATTATCTAAAACTTGCCCACAGGTAACCACAACTGTCACACAGAGAACAGGAAGGCAGCTCTGAGCTGGCGATGAAGCGCTTGCCACTCGAAATACATCGAGCTGTCCCCACTGCCACAGGCTGTGAGCCGCTCTCTGCACCAGCTGTGGATCAGTCAGGAGGCTGCTTCAGAGTTCATGCAGAGATCTCACCAATTTTCATCAGATCTCACCCAGAGATCTCACCAGCAGCTGCTGGGAGGGAAGCGGGTCTCATGTTAACACAGACTTGATTCACGTGGAAAGCCACCATCAAGAGCTTCTGTTCTCTGACTGTGGAACTTGATTCTTCTGTAAAGGCCAAGCCATCATCAGAACCCAAATGCAAGTCGTGTGATTATGGTATTCTGCTCGCGCTCAAAACTCAACAAGGGCCTGCTGGCATGCTGATTCACTGTGCTTACAGTTAGGATTTACCCACTTCTCTGTGGGAATAACACCACCTTTCGAAAAGTTAAAAACAATCTAAGGCAGAGTTGACATCTGAATTTGATTCATGCCTGGCTGTTGAGTAACTTCAGCCAAATACATGGAAGGACCCATGGCTGCAAGGCTCCTGCTGTCACCCCCCTGTCTCCCGGGAGCCGTTAGGGGCTGGGAGATTTGAGGCCAGGGACCTGGAAAAGGAAGTGGCATGGATCCAGTGAAAGGATGCTGGGGTGGCTAAAATACCAAATCCACAGCCCTGTGCAACCAGCAACTTGGGGTCTGTTTCTGTGGGTCTCGGAACTGTGGGCTACGTGGGGACCGCAGAGAAGGGGGAGTTACGTTCGAAGAGGAGCACACAGCTGGAGCACGTGCTGGCTCTGTGGCCAGCCCCAGAAGGAATGAAACCCTACCAAGGCTGAAGGCTCCAATTAATACTCATTCAGCCTCCATTTGAGGAAATTGAAGTTCATTTTCCTCTTCTAGGTATTTTGGTCCAGAGTTTGGCATGCTGTGTATGGCTGTCTCAAAAAGGGCCACCATCCACCTAACTATAAACTTCCTTAAACATTCACCTGACATCCACTTGTCCTGAGGTCAAGGCTCTTGGCAAAGGGACGTCAGAACTGCAAGCACCCTTTGTGACTTGCATTGACAGGGCAACAGCTAGGTGCAGTGGGCTCCCCTATCAAGCAACGCGCCCAACGCTAACCCCAGCAGGGCAGCACACGGCGGCCTGGTGCATGTGAATAGCAGGCCCAGATGTCAGCAAAGCACCCTGGCGTGCTCTCTCTCTGCCCTCTCAATCGTTAGGTGCACGCATGGTGCTCAGTAGATGAATGAGGTGAGGGAACGGGGCTCTCTGCCCATGGAGTGCAGTTTAATAGGGGAAGCCACTCTTCTGTCCTGACTCAAGGTCTGAATGGTGGGAGAGAGTGGTGCCTGAATGCAGGGAGGACAGGGTGTGGGCGAGGGTCTCAATTCTAGCTCTGCCATCTACCGGCCAGCTGTGTGACCCCGTCACCCGAGTCCTCCACACCTTGTTCCTCCCTCATCATAACAGGAACTACCTCTCCAGGACTTAAAAATACAGTGAGAGAGGGTCCAGCCCGTGGTGGCCCTCAGTAATGCCTCACGCCTCAGGGTGACCTGAGGAGCTACCAGAAGCTTCCAGGGAAACTGGGCGCCTGTGCACAATGTCTGTGTCTGATGAGCAGGGACACGCTTCTACCACCCGGGACGGTCCTTCTGGCTCCCGCGGAAAAGCCTGTGGCGGACTGAATACAGTGAGGCCACTGAATCCCTGAAGTCCTGCGACCCAGGGCAGGGGCAAGGCCGCAGCGGGGGCACCTCACATCCTAGGTACGCCAGTCACATGCGGCAATTCATTCCTGGCTGGCAGTTTTATCTTTGGAAGTGTTTTCATATAAAAAGCACACTGAAAAGTCTTCCACACACCTCATAACCCAGTCTAATCATGGGAAAATTATCAGACAAACCACAGGGGAAGGACGAGTCCACAAAATACATGACCACATGCCTCAATCTGTCAATGCCATCGAAAGTAAACAAAGTGGGAGAAACTGACAGAGCCAAGAGGGGCCGAAAGAGACACGATGACTGAACGTCAGGTGGTGTCCTGGATGGGATCCAGGAACAGAAGACATTAGGTAACCTGGATAATGCAATATACGGGCCACAGCAAAGTGTTCATAACAGGGAAGATGGTATGGGTAAGTGGGAATGTCACTTTTCTGCAAGTCCAGCAGTGCTGCAAACAGTATGTCCACCTAAGAAGGAACTGCTCCTCTGTGGGGCTTTTCTCAAATTCTTACCACCCTGACACTCAGCCGTGCTTTAGCCTCCAGACTGCAGTGACATGTTGTGAAACATGGCATGTCTCAGGCAGGGCACAGGCTTGCCTTCCCCACCTGGGCCACATTCGCCCCACCCTGAGGCAACAAGTACAGAGTCAGCCCCCAAGGAGCCAAGCCGCTGCTACAAGCGCCACTAGTGTCTGACACTGGCCATGCCTTCCGAACTCCTCAGCAGGCCTCACGCTGCCCACTGAAAATGCCAGCGATACTGGAGGATATCAGGTGTGGCTCTGGTGTGTCCAAGAAGCCAGAAAATAATGTGAGGCAATGAGTGCCTCGAGGTCAATGCCACTACATGGTAGCAGGTCCCACTGACCTGGCCCCGGAGGATCTAGGATGCTTTATGGCAGAGCCAGGTCCTCCCCCAGTGACTTTCCTGGTATGTGGAGGACATGCTGTCCTGTCCACAAACATTCACTGAACCTCTGCCGGGCACAGGGCGAGCACCACAGAATGACTGTCCCCAAATTCTGGGGTCTGAAATGTCATCTACCTTAAAAGCATCTGAGTACATACACAGGGTGTAATGAAACCAAAGGAAAAATTAGCATGTGCTTAGAACCCACACCCCCTTTGTTTCAAAACAGTAAGCTGTAAAAATCTAGGATGCAAGGAGAATGGTAGCCACATTTTGAACAAATGAGGTTTAGTCATCAATGAAAATAAGAACTTTGCTTCCTAAACGACAGGCTACAAGTTTCATGGAGCACGAAGAATAGTAAGAAGTGTCAGAGGGGCCAGGGATTCATCTACAGATGGTGCTGAAAAAGCCCAGCATCCTGGAATGAGGGCTTCAGAACCTGGGCCGACACAACTGCCGGGTCCTCGGACCGGCTGCCCGCTTGGAGAGACCATCAGCCTCCACACAGAAGGGGTCAGGGAGCCACTGCTTGTGGGCCCCGAGTGCCCACGCCCAGAAGCGGAGGGCGTTTGGGACTACCAGGGTTTGGGGAGGTGTTCACAGCAGCACCAACTCCTTGCAACTTTGGAGGCCAGGCTTGCTTGGCCCAGCAAGGGAGGCCCGGGCTTGTGCTTCTCTAACGGGGCTGCTCTGCCATCTCTGCGACCCCCAGTTCCCATTCAACAAACACACGAGGCTTCAGTCCTCCTCGGGACTCCACTGTTCGACTGCAGATGATCCCCTTCACCTCTGATCCTCCAGCTCCTGCTCAAGGGGGTGAGCTGCAAGAACGAAATGGAGGGCTGCCCACGAAGGGCCCAGGGCAGAGCCGATGCCCCATCCTCCCAGCATGGAGGCAGGTCAGTTCCTGTCTAACTGTCCCATGACCGAGGTCCGCCGGTCCCCTGCCCTGTCACTGAGTGATGCCGCCCCTGTGAGCCACCCACTAGTTCCCAGTAGCTGGCGCCCTTCTTCTGACACAGCAGCTCTGCAGAACCAACTGCACACCACACACCAGTTCTGTGGGGTTTTACCTTCCGCGATCAGAATCAGGGCAAGACTGATCTATAAAATATCTGTAACAATGAGTTTCACTCAGCACACACTGGCTCAAAGTTTCCATTTAGACAATTCTATTTTCTGGTATTAAATTCCTAGGCTAAGACACGGTCACTTCTGTTTATTTTGCTATTTAATCAGGAATGAAGACTTCTGCTGAGTCAACCCCCTTTGTAACGGAGGTTCTCGCAGACAACATTGTGTTAGCCTGCTCCCCGTCACCCAGAAGTTGAAAAGAAACTGAAAATGTGGAATCATTTCCTTTACTGCACCACAAAACAAGCAAAACAACAAAAAACCCTTAAGGAATGGAATGATACAGAAAGACAAGAAGTCACCCCTAAGCACAGGGACTTTAGTGAGTTATACTGTATCAACACGGGTTCATTAACTGTGACAAATGCATCACGGTAATGTATAATGTAAGATGTTAATGAGGGAAAACTCGGTGCTGAGCACATGGGAATCTTTTAAACTGTTCTAAAATATCAATGTAAAATATATTAGAAAAAGATTTTTAAATCAAAGAAAAGACAGCTACCTACTCTGCCTAACGCTGCATTCCTGTGAAGAATCAAATCCCCTGTGGGCAGTGGTTACCTGCCCCTACCCCTCTGTGCAGACTCGTTCTGGGTGTTGAAGCAGTATCCACCGGCATCTAGATGCTTCTGTGGGCTGTGAGAGGCCCACTTGCAGGGAGCGCCCGCCCCTGCTAGGGGGACAGGGGCAGCCACAGGGCCGCAGCAGCCAGGCTGGCAGAGCCCGGGTGAGCAGAAGGGGCATTTGAGGGGGGCTCCATAAACCGGAGGCTTGCTGAAGGTGGCCAGTCCTTGGCGCTGGGCGGCAGGAGCCGGCCAGGGAGTCGGGGAAATGGGTGGGAACCAGGAAGTGCTGCAGAACGCCCCTGATGACGAGGAAGTAGTAAAGCCCGCTTAACAAATCACTCATTTGTGTAGTTAGCTTGAGCTGATGTGGAACAGGAAATTAATGCAACATGCTGAAGACTCACATTCTGATTCTTGGAACAAGGTGGGAGGAAACCCACCCCAAAAGTGAAGTAAAACCAGAAAGATGCCAGTACAAACTTACGAGACTCACACTAAAGCAGAGCTAATGGCTGTGACAGCCGGCCCAGGAGCCAGAGAACGGACCAGCCGACCTGGCGTTACGGGAGCCTTTAGAAAAGCAGAGGTGACCAGCGTGATGAAGGAAGCAATGGCAAAATAAACTCCTTCACCATGGACAATAAATCTCTGAAACATCAGTTAACAGGCCAGTATTTGCCCAATAATTCCTCCTCAAAGGCATAACAACTAGCAAAAATCAACTTCCAGAACCCGAGAAATGGAGAGCATGCTGCCAGATGCTTCCAAAGCAGACAGAGCCCACACCTTTGCAAGGACACCTGTGACTCTGAACAGAGGGCTGTTTGTGGAGGGAGATGAGCCTGATGGCTGGCCGCACACAGATGCACAAGTCAGAGCATTTGGTGGGGGACAAGCAGCCAGGACAGGCACCTCCCCTGCAAGCTGAGGGTGTGGGCCCCTGGGGGAACATGCATGACACGCCCCCCCACCTCCCCAGGGCCTGGCCATGGGTTTTTATGGCCAAATATCCAGGCCACAATAGAACCCACCACATCCAGCCCAATCTGTCCTGTGAGAAAAGGGAAGTAGGGGGTCGTGCAGAAAAGTAATAAATGCCAACTCCTGGGACTGCCACACACCAGCTGTCCAAAGCTTATGGTATGTGGAGAAGGTGGAAGGATGGGCCCCCCAATACCATCCGCCACCAGCTGCCAAAAGGAGCCACTGTCCCAAGTGACTGCCTGAACGTCTCCAGAGGGGCTCACAGAGAACAGACATGGGGTGACAGGTCTCCCTCACCTGGCCTTGGGGGGCCTGAAAGCTCCAATCAATAAAACGCTGGTCTCAGAGATCTGGTATATTCCCCTCAATATGTGCTTCAGGACTAATTATTTTACAAACAAGGCCCCCAAATCATTAACAAAAATGTTGACTACAGTTTTGGCAATCATGATTTACGCCATCCCTTAAACCGTTGGATGCAATAAATAGAGATGACAGAACGGCAAGCAGCTGACATTCCACCTCCAAATCCAGAACACTGTGTCGGGAACGAACACGGCCGTGGCGGCCCAGGCGGGCCTGTCTGATACGTCAGCCTGATGGTTCTGTCCTGGTTTTGCAAGTACAGGGCCCGCTGTGTGAAGGTTCTACAATTTTTTTCTTCATCTCAGTATTGGTGATGCCCTCTATGAACTCAAAAGGCATTCGATTTCTCCCATGGCTTCGACATCTCTTTCAAATTGTTTTTACGTAAATTAACATATTGATGGAACTGGAAACCAATTTTTATGTAGTACACCAAATTCCTTGATTCATACAGGGGCTACCTAACGTTACAGCTAAAACAGATTTTTCCAAAAGACAGAATTAAATTTCTTTTGGAAAGTAGGTTCGCTAGGATTTGACATACGCAAAGGCCGATATTAGGGCTTGCTGCTGTGATGTATGGGCCCACACTTGGTGGCATTTTGAGGGGCCAAGACGGAACACTCCCCACAACCAGGCCAGGCGCTGGCTGCACGCTAAGAAATGTCATGTCACTCAGCCTGCAGGACAGGAGGCTCTTGTGTCCTCCCCACAGTCCACACACGGGGACAGCTTCTGAGAGGTTCTAGGGACTCACCCCGGGGATTGGGATTCCAGCACGAGTCTCCTGGACCCTATCCTTGAACTTGTCTGGCACCACTGGACGCTGAACACCTGCAGGCAGCCTCAGGCTTTCTCCACCCTGGCCCTGTGGGCATTTAGCAGGGGCACTCTTTATCCAGGGGGGCTGCTCTCGGTGGGGCAGAGAGCACTGCACTGTGTGCAGCAGTATTCCTGGCCTCTACCCACAGAGGCCAATGCAGACTCCACCCTCCCACCCCCCGTTCCAACCCAGAATGTCTCCAGGCAGTATACAAGTCCCCAAGGGGCAAAGTCGCCGTAACCTCGCACCAGACTTTCTCACTAGGGCCTACGACGTAGTCAGCTGGCTACACCGAGACCAGCACCCAGGTGCACATTCCCTGTGACTTTCCTGTGCAGCCAATACCTTCCCCCCGAGCAGAAGTCCAGGCCAGCCCGTCCAGCCAGGACCCCTTGGAACAAGGCAGGACCAGCCCCCAGGTCCTAAGAGCCTCTCAGCATGGAGGCTCTGCAGGGCTCCCACAACCACCAGAACCTTGGCACAGGCTTGGTGGTGTCACTGGGTCAGCACGGCACCTGGCTGAAGTGGGGGAACTTAGCCTAATTATC
This sequence comes from Smutsia gigantea, assembly GCA_032199065.1. Taxonomy (NCBI): domain Eukaryota; kingdom Metazoa; phylum Chordata; class Mammalia; order Pholidota; family Manidae; genus Smutsia; species Smutsia gigantea. The sequence continues at coordinate 61,043 of JAVSCE010017216.1, read as the reverse complement.
ACTGTAGAGACTTAAGGAAAATTCTGGCCCAACCAGATAACCATTTGTCCTTAGGAAGCATTCTGTTTAAGGACCCACACGTACAGATTACGAAACCCTGCTTGGGCCGCAGGCCAAGGAAAATGGTGTTAATGATCCCAGGGAAGGCAAGTATCACTGGGGACGGCCTGCGTCACTCACTGTTATGCAGACAGCGGGCTAGGAGCTGGGGCTGGATGTCTGGGGCGTGGTTTTGAGGACGTGTTCACCCTCTGGGAGGGACAACCTCTAACACCCCCTGGCTGGTTATTCACGGCTCACCCCTTTGCCCTCTTCCCTCCCCCTAAAGTGGAATTGGAAGTTAACTTTCTCCTGTTTTCCTTGCTGATGACTAAGGATCTTAATGAAAAGGGCCCATCTAGCAGACAGTTTAAATCCACGTAACTCAAGAATTCAGATGTTTTTCTATCCCTGGAAATAAGCCATGCTTCAGGCCTCAGTGTTCTTATCTGGAAAACAAGGGTAACGCCATGGTTTCCAGAAACTTCCTTCCACCACTCTCATGTTGTGACTTTGTAAAGCCTGCAGTGCCACTTTGTCATTCTGAATTAGAGGATTGCAACAAGAACAGCTTAACAAACAAGCTGAAAAGCACCAGTCTTTATATTTCCCAGACAATTACTTGGGACAATATTCTGTATAACTCAGACCCTAGTCAAGAGTTTTTTTTGGAAAAAATAAAAAAAGAGCTTTAGTCTATAACAGTCATAAAGCCAAAGAAATCACTACACAAACATGCTAATCACACACCAGCAGGGCCGGGCAGGTTTCAGGAAGAATACAGTGATCGTCATGAGGAACATAACAGAACAACTCTGGGCAACAAGGGATTCTACACAGGCCACTGGTCACAGGGACCATCTGGGGTCTCTGAGCAATGACAGTGCCATAAAGACCTTGGGGGGGCACAGCCCTCCGGACATGAAGTAACTGTGACCTGGGTGCAGGTTTTAAAACAGAGCAACGTGTTCATTGTCCTCCAGTGGCTTCTTTTGTCCCTGGAAGCACCGCTGAGCAGGGGTTCCCCACTGCCCTGCCCTTTCTGAATGCTAGCTGGCCCTCATCCCATCCTGGGGTCAGTACCTCCTTGTCAGTTAACTGTGCACCATGGCAGGGGGTCCAACCAGGGGAGATGTCAGAGCTACACAACTGGCGCTGCTCAAACTGGAGAGGCCTCTCACCCTGGGGACGGCCCAAGGCCACACAGTCCCAAATGCCCATCAACAGTAGGATGGACATACACACTGAAGGACAACTGACCCTTGAACAACATAGGGGTTAGGGGGGCTGACCCCTGTGCAGTCAGAAATTTGAGTCTCATTGTTGACTCCCCCCAAAGCATAACTACTAATAGCCTACTGTTGACCAGAAGCCTCCCTGATAACACAAGCAGTCGATTACACATTCTGCGAAGTGTCCCCCTTGCCTTTTCTCCCTAGCTCCAGACCCGCATCACCCAGGCACCACCAACACCCGGAGCAGAGCCCGCCCCGCCCCTGTCCAGGGCAAGTGTGTGTGTGTGACTCCATGCGCACCCACGCAGGCGGCCTGGGGTGTGTGCTGGGCTCCAGCCCCACCTCCATGGCTTCCTCGGCAAAGCCATCTGACTGGTCGGCTCAAACACCATGAGCAACGTAACCCGGAGGGTCTCTTCCAGGCCTAGAAGCCTCAGTTCTGCCCCTGATGGCCACCACCACCCTGCCCCTTCCGTCTTCACTCGCCCACACCCCTTCCAGTCCCTTCCTCACCACAGAAACCCTGGGGATTTGTGGTAGAGCCTCTCCATAAAGCACAAATGCACTTTTATAAGCCCTCCAGCCAACGACTGGACATAAAAGACCCATTTGGCACTAACGAACCTCACAAAACCAAATGCCAGTTGGGTCAGCACTGCTTTGAGATGGCAGAGAGAGAAATAGAAATTGAGCTGTAGCAGGGGTTTAAGAATTTTATATCCAGGATGGCCAGAGGCAGTTCATTTCTCAGGAACTATCTATGGGTTTCCAGATTTCTTCCCAGGAGAGTTTGAACATTCAGAAAGGTTTCTTCCTTCCCAGACCCTCTTCTTTGCTTCCCCCTTTAAACTGCTGTTTCTGCCAAGAATCATCAGTCTCGTTACTTCCTGCTGCTCCATTAATTACAATAACAAGAAATAACCCTGCAGTGATGTCACCCAAACTTTTACTTCCTGTAGTGAACACAGGTCAGCCCAACTGCTCCCAGGCCAGCTGCATCGTGCCTCCATTTTGGAAAGAACGAAAAATAATCATAGCTCTTGCACTCTGTGAAAGCTTTTATGTTTACAGAGGCACTCGCCCCAAAGGTTTTATAAGTTAAATAAAAATCAAATGTGTGTTAGGCACTGCTACCACCCAAATGTAGCTATTGTAAGGGGAAAACAAGCAATCGACTGTGTAAAGCTGTGAATGTAGGTTTATATACATAAAGAAAAGCCACATTTTTGAGACCCGCGATGAGATGTACATTCAGTGTTTCTTGCACGTGTGAACCAAAAAGAGATGGGGTTTTAGTTTCTGACATCTGTGGGGATATGAGCTCAGAGAACATTTACTCCACTCCTTCACAAAGCCTGGTAGTCAACCCTGATGGGCAGACACATGAGAGCCTCCCTGGAAGGGAAAGGGGACCCAGGTCAGCTGAAGGTATCAGCCAAGGTGCTGAGCCCAACCCAACTGTACTCCAGCCTCCCCAACCCTGTGCACCTTGCACTCAACTTCCAGTCACCATCTGGAGTCTCTTCCTCAGTGCCACCTTGGGGGCCATCCCTGGACGTGCTGCTGGTAAGAGGGGTGACTACTCTGATCTGCATCCCTCAGCCCACAGAACACTTGCTCTCATTCTCATCACCCCTCACCCAAAAACTGAAGCTGAGCTTTATACTATTAGGAAGCCACACAGGCTCAGGTATTACCATCAACAACCAGGGAACTTTTGGGGCTCATTTCCTATTGCAAGGCTAGGGCCCGAATGTTGCCAGAGAAGATCATTTTTTTGTCCCTGGCCTGCCAGAAGCAAGGCCTTCTTCTTATCTGCAGTGGAACCTGCTGTGTTCCTCAGGACACCCCGTCCTGCAGAACTAAATGTTCTGTAGCTCTGTTTCCACAGCTGTTTTAAGCCCACGTGCCTTGGCCAGGGCCTCACAGCTCCCACAAGGGTCGATTCCAAGTATCTGGAGAGAGTGCCATGGGGACAGGAGGGCACTAGGCAGGCTAGGCTGCACTAGTGCTATCTGGGCAGGAGGGAGGCATGGACAGCACGTCTCATTGGGGGTGACTTTGGAGTCCGAGCCACTGTTAATTCACGAGAGGTGACCCGTGAGCATTTCAGATACCTTGGGGACCCAGACGTCCCCACACACAATGTAATCTGACCCCTGACAATGATGACATTCCTTCCCCAATTGTTTCTCCTACCATGGATCATGGCCAGAATATTCCAGGCCAATTAAAAAATTGGGAAAAACCATCCCACGCTCCAATCCTTGCTGGGTTCCAGTTTCCTCACCCTCCACAGTGGGTTTCAAAGCTGTGATGGGATTTCTGGTTTGCTGGGTCACCTGGTCCCTTGCAGGTGGAAGGCCTAGAGATGCAGCACCTCCCCCCAGCAGGTGACAGCGGTGTCAGCTGTCACCTTCCAGGAGTGCTGAGCGTTCCTCCCAGGTGAGCATGGGAGGTGCCGTGCCACACAATGTTCTCCCGTGATCGGCTCCCCTGCCTGCTGGACCAAGTTCCAGCCTGAGGTGCCACGCACCTTGCAGATGAGGTACCTTTCAGGTCCTCCTCTACAGACTGAGGTGAGCAAACAGTGGCCTGGTTTCAATAAAATATGAACAAACGACGAGGAAAGACCATTTTGATACAGCCATGTTCACACAGAAAACTAAATCAGGTCCTGGCTCCAAACAGAAGGGTGGGCCATGTAGTAACGAGTCTGCCGTTAATTATTAAATGTCCTGTAATACTGCAGGATGAACCAAAGGACCTATTCCCAGGGGAAAACCGTTCTCAAAGACAACGGAAGACCAAAATATATTTAACAGTTGTTAATCTGAACAGAATCAGTTCCAAAATTAGCACTACTTCAACGCTGAGTTTATTTACAAGGCATTTTCTCAGATGACACCAGAGAGGCTGATACAGAGACCACACGCCTCTCTCCTGTGATGAACACCATTTCTATGGAAAAGGACTTACATTCTTGCCCTCTGATTCTGAATGTTTTAGGCATTATTTTGAAATTCAGCAACCATGTTAAATGGTTCCAATACTGTACCTGAGCGTCTGAGTGATCTTGTCAAATAAAATGTTCTTCCAAGTTAACTCCGCTCTATATCTATGCATTTAATATCACAGCTTACTGCAAAGTGCACAAATCATTTTAACAGAGTGTAAATTTAACTACCATGAAGGCATTTTATACTCTGCTTAACTTCTCTAAGGGACCCATATTTTTTGAAGCAGATAAATCAAGCTTCCATGTAACTCTACTTAAGGGAACAACAGTCAAAACTTCTAAAGAAAAATACACCCCCAAAAGGTTCCTACACATCCACACACCCTCAATCAAGAAGTCTACCTGTCACCTGCCAACCCTTTCTTTCCAAGGATGGAGCAGCCAGCAGCACACCTGGCCAGGGCAGCTGTGGGTAAGTAACGGGCTGGGTTATCAGCGTGCACCCTGCCCACTGCCCCTGTTCACTGCCCTCGACCACTCTGCAAGGACTGGGATTGTCTACTGACTAGTCAGCTGACTAGAGAAGACCCCCTAACATCATGCGGTCTGACATCTGTGCCACCTTACTGTCAACACTAGGAACATGATCTCCTATGGATCTTTTCAAATGAACTCCATGCACCAGTGCCAGAAAGGTCTCCAGATACACACAAGAAATAAAAAAGTGGTAAGAAGAAGAAATCCATGCCCTCAGCAGCTGAAGCCATAAATTATTTACTGAACTGAGGGAACCTTAGCCCTGGCCCATCTGGAAGGGCCAGACTTGGGTCTCAGGCTGTGTCCCGAAGGTTGACACGGGGAAGGCTCTGTGGGCCCCAGAAGAGCCCGAGGCAGCAGACTAAACTCATGGGCACAGACCACAGGAGCACATTTGTATGTTCAGGGCATGCTACTGCATTCGCATCCCACCCCCAGGTTAGAAATACCCACCACCATGTGCCCCCGAGTCTACACCCAGACAGGGTATTTAAGTAAGATACACAAAACCAGGTACAGGATGACATGGAGGGGAAAAAGGGGGAGACTGAGTCAGAAAGTAAGGAAATGCCAATGAAGACAGACACATATCAAAGAGACACAAGACAGAGTAGCCAGCCTGAAGAGGCCCCCACCAGACACATCTGAGCTCTTATTACATGTAAGGGAAAAGGGGAATTTGTTAACAGTCGGAAATGAATGAATAAACATATGTAGAAGGAATGATGGAATCGGCAAAACATCCGTTTGGCAGCCCATCCTGAGAACGGACTCAGGTGTTGTGCCCAGTGGGTGAAGAAGTCTGATGGTCAGCGACATTTACAGTCTCAAAGCATCTCCCACAACACACTTTACTAATGACAAAGGCAAAGATAACAGCTCGAAGGAGAACACAGCTCTGTGACCAAGGGAGTGAAGTTTATTTCACCAGTCATGAGAAACCCAACACGACGAACCTTCAGACAGGAAGCACCCAAAAGAACAGCTACTTGGCTTCTCAAGTATCTCTGCCAAAAGCACGTCACTGGAGTCCAATAGGGAGAAACTCCGAGACAAACCCAAACAGAGGGGTCAAAGTGACGAGTCTGTTCTCTTAAAAACCACCAGCGGCAAGGAATGAAGGCAGACGAGGAACTGCTCTAGATAAAGTGCCATGCGGCCGAAACTTCTTTTTTCATAAAGGATATTATTAATGGGACAGCAGGCAAAATCTATACAAGGTCTAAATATTAGAATAGACATTGTCATCAGCAGTGCTCATTTCCTGGTTTTGATACTTATGCTGTGTGTGAGAGAATGTGTTGGCATTTAGAAAATACTAACTCCCTTATCTCCCAATCCTTCTGTGTTACGCATTTGCAAATAAATCTCAGAGGGTCAGGGGGATAAAATGCAGTGCTTCTGTGTTTATGAGTCTAAAAGAACAATGCAAAAGTGTTAAATATCATTTGGGGTGCCTTGGTGAAGGGCAGTCAGAAATTCATCGTCTCTAATTGGTATTAGAAATATCTAGGTAATTCTTAGGTATTTCCCCCACAGGACCCAAATTTTATCACTCTTGAACTATCAAAAATAAACATTTACAGGGGCTTTAGGTAGAAGACAGGTGGGGTCAGAGAACAAGGACTCCAGAATCACCCTGTCCTCCCCACCCCACAGTGACCCTATTTCAGTGATAAGCTAAGACAAGTCAGGGGAGGCCTCCCCAACAACCCCCCAGCACTACAGGCTGGGCTCAGTGGCTCTCAGTGGACTGCAGTGCACCAAGAAAAACCTGAGACCAACCACGAAGGGCTCCCATCTCCTCACCGGCTTCCTTCTCTCTAAGCTGGGGGCAGCCCACTGAGGACCCAGCCTCCAGCCAGGCTGCAGGAAATGTGAACCCCAGGCCGCCATGTGTCAGGTGTGAGGTCCACGGCCTTCAGGCTGCCTTCAGGGGGCGCTGGACAATAAAGATGTGAGATACAAAATTCACTGACCACCCCCCCAGCTCTACTTCATACAGGTGACTCCACAGGGTCACAGTGAAAGCCAGGACCAGCCGGACGAATGGCAAGTCTGAGGCTCAGGGTCCCAAAGGTTAGCACGCCCTCCCTGGCGACCCAGAGGCAAGGTTTGGGGGTGGGGGTGGGAGGTGGTGGGAGCTGACCGCCTTCTTTGCACAGTTCACAGGCCCCAGGCAATGCTGCCATTTAAAAATCCCTGGGTCTTTGTGGCCAACTGACATCTTCCCATTTAAATGCAGCTTGACTGGTCACTCTGTGGAGAAGTCAAAACTGTCAGGAGCTTCTATAAAAAAATTTTTCTGTAACAACCTCTACTTTCCATTACTCAATCTTTACAAAAAATTCAATATACCCCTTGCCTCAAGGTAACGCTTTCAGCAAATTTTGGTCCCCCCGCCCCCCACTCGTGACCAGACTGTGGTGGCTGGGGCAAGGCACACAGGCACATTCTGTATCTGCGATCATTCTCCTTCGGCTAGTTTTCAAAGGACAAGGCCAGTTGGCTTCAGCAGACCTTTTACTCTTCATATTCTGGCTGCCAGAAAATTCAGCTCAGAAGCTACTTCTCCAGGAAAGGGCCAAAGTTGGCAGTGAATAAAGCTAGGCTGATATTTCACCTTAAAATGGCAAGTTTCCATCTGACACCAAACACATATACATGGGACTAGGGCCACTGCACACAGCCAAGTCACTTAGGAAATGGGTCTCCATTTGACTTGTGATCAAATGCACCTCCCCACTGTGCAGGAGAGGATGGATGACTGGGGGCAGAACATCAGAGGCCTGTCTCAGCTCCACCGCGAGGCCTCAGGCCCTGCACCAGGGGGCCACCACGGTGCTCGCGGTGTGCTAGGGCTGAGGATACAGGGCCAGGCAGCTGCCCATGAGCTCCTGTTCTCCAGTGAAGACCCAACTGGGTGAGGCCTAGTTTCCTCATCTGCGGAAGATTACCAAGCCCACCCCAACGAAACTCCCACTCAGATGGCAAGATGAGGGTGACGCATCAAAGTCCTCTGTCCAGATCCCACGATGGGTAAGGAGCCGGTCATACTGGCTGCTCCCTCTGAGCACAATTCTCAGAGGCCTGTGAACATGCAAGCAGCCATGACCACCTGCAGGGGTGAGAGGTGGTGAGTCTGGTCATCCATGTCTGGAACCCTCTGCAGCCACCTGGAAAGGTGACTGACGGGTCAGAGCCTGACTAAGAGGAGGCACTCTGGAGGCCAATGCTCGCCCCTGTCCCCCACAAAGGCAGTCTCCTAAGTGAGACCCTGTAGTCCTGTTGGCACCCGCCCACCCTACACCATGCCTTTCCTCTCCAGGAAAGGGGGCGCTGGGAGTGGCACCTGAAGCCACCTCCCCAGCCCCAGGCCCGCACAGCCTCAGTCTCCCCTGATGGAAGCCCCAGTGTTAGCAGGATCTCCTGGGCCAGTGAGGTTCTCAGAAGCGCCTACAACCCTCTGCCCTTCTATCCTCTGTTCTCTGGCAGGCAATGGGCCTGGCAACCGTGGGCAGGTCCTGACCCCACCCAACAAGCAGCCCCATCATGCCCACACCTCCTGCCTTCCTTTGGCCTTGCTTTGCTAACCAACCAGGGCTCTTCCTGCCAAGGCACTGTATGACCCTGAAAAACATTTCCCTGCTGCTGCCCCTAGTCTGTCCCTAAGGTGCTGGCTTCTCCACCTGTTACTGCCGGTGCTTGACACACAAGCCTGGAAAGTTCTGCCTTGGCCATGCCAGCAAATCTTTGCAAAGGGCACTTCCCTTAACATTCCCCCCGCTCTACGCAAACAAAGCCCTATCCTTAGCAACAGCTCACTGAGCAAAAACCAGAGAGGACCCGACTTGGAGCTACTCCAGCATCCTGGGTCCTGGCTCATGACCACGAGGACCATGGCGAAAATCACCTTCGAGCCCGTCCCCACCCGTCGCCTGAGCTGCAACACCCACACGTCAGGGAAGAACATGAGGCAGATTGCAAACAGGTGCCGAGCTCCAAGATAAAAGTTTTATTTTAGTGGCTAAGGGGGAAAGTGAAGAAAAGTCGCCAACGTTTTTACTAACAGCATAATTATATCAGAGAAAACTCCCTCCTCTAAATTCCCGCACAGCCCTGACCGCAATTTAAGCAGCTGAGAAAAGGTGGTGAAGACAAAGTCATTACAGCAGGATCTCGTCCCTTTCCATTTGTATGTCTGACTCTTTAATGACAATGAGAGAAAGCTAGGAGGACATGGCGGGGGAGCTACCCCTGTGTGCACCAGCAGTTACAGAAAGTGTTCGTGGAGGATTTAGCCCTTTTAAAGGTCCCATTAACCAGAGACAATTTTCATCTCAGAATCAGGCAGAACTTGTAGCTTTACTTCTGAACTGTAATCAGGGCAAAGAACCTCAAAAGTATTCTGGGAGCATGCTATCCTCCAGCGGGAAGCCTTAAGGAAAGCAATTCCTGTGCGTTTCACACTTCTGAGTTTACAAAGCCATTCTTGGCAAAAATATGAGTAAATTTAAGTGGACATACGTCCACCTAAATGGTCTCCTTGTTTTTATGCTTGCCCCTTTCTAAACCATTTTCTAGAGTCATCTAGGGATCTTCCCCCTTTTTGGGGGGCGGTGGGGGCCGGCTCCTTCTTCAAAACTTGAATCTGATGGTATCCCATGGCCCATAAACCTGCCCAAGGGCTCCCCCTTGGCCTGCATGGCCTGGATGACTGCGGCAGGCCAGCCTGCGTACGGCCCACTGCCATCCCCTCACACGGTGATGGCTGCACCGCCCTGGGGGCTCTGCGACTGCTGCTCCCTCCTTCAAGGCCTGCACAAGGCTGGCCCCCTCTTCAGAGACCCTCTCAACACTGCAGACAGAGTGGCTCCTCTTCCCAAGACACACATATCTTCCCAACTTGATACTTACGTGCCTCACAAGAAACAGTCCTCCCGCGGTGGCTCCTCCTCCCGGAAGTCAGCCCAGGGCCAGCTGGTTCGCTGTGCTCACAGAGCCTCCAACAGTCCCTGGCACGCACAGTACACGTGCACACACACACACGTTTTAAACTAATAAACTATAGAGAGCAAGTCTTGCCAGACCCAACCTTGACCCTGAATAGATGAGCTCAGAGAATTCCTTGTTCAGGACGGAGCGTCTGTGAGGGTCAGCGGGTGTGGCCTACGCAGGTTAAAAGAACGAAGAAACCCCTGGCCACAGAAGCCCATTCAGATCAGGGAACATAGTGCCAGGCCCCCTAAAGGGTGAGGTCTGACAGCTGCAGGATGTCAAGCCTCCTAGTTTTGTAATCCTACTGCCTGTCACCCTACACCTTGTGTCCCCTATTTGCATTTATTTTCCTTCAATCTTCTCCATTTGATCACCAAGAAAGATCTCATGTCTTGATGCGAGCCAGGCAACTCAGGTGTGCCTGCATATAGGTCTTCCAGATGCTTCAATGCTGACTCCCGTGACACCCAGTGATCTTCTGGGCTAGGACGGGTGGCCTGTCAGGCAGTTCACCAGCATGCAGGTATCTAACTCATGACTGGACAACTTGCGTTACAGTAAAAATTCTTCGGATCTAAGAGAAGTATGCTTCCTGCCCGCTGCCCAGCTCTGCCCTCTGCTAGTTGCCTCCCCTGGTTCACAGACAACACTCTGAGGTCCAGTGTTCACTCACAGGCCAGGCCCCTGAAATGCTTCCCTGCCCCTTCCACCTCAACTTGCTCCTGTGAGCTCCTTAGGGGTCAAGGAGCAGCTGGCAGTGGCTCTAGACTCTAACCCCAGCACTGCAGGCTGCACAGAGCCCACTGAGAACACACCCCATACCTTCCTTCTGCCCTTCTTACCTAGAAGGACTAAAGTCACATGAATTCCTGTCAAGAAAATGTAATTAGTCCCTATTGTGTGCCAGAGATGCAACAAAGTCTCTCAAGAAGCTTGCAGAATGGTGCAGCAGTCCGTCAGTGGGAGTAGCAGAAAAGCCACTATAGCCAAACAGTAAGCTGATGAAAGGTGGGGTTGCCACTGTTACAAAGAAGGATTGGGATTGGGGGAGGGGACGACTTGGACAGATAAACCATGAGGTGGCAGGTTATAAACCATGACCCAAAAATAAGCCTGAAAATATGCAAGCAATGTCTCTTTACCACTCAAAAAATGACTGGAAGCCACTTCTGGTACCTTCTATGACATTTCAGGTTCTACTTTGCTAGACAGTGCTTGTCACCCAATCATGGCTAAGTGACACACCAGCGCTGAAGCACCATTTACCTATCAACACAGTAGCCGAGCCCAAACCACCCTGATAACCTTAGGACTTAGCTCCGTTACCTGTCACCCACTGAACTGTGCAGGTCAAAAACTCCTGGAAATGTCTCTCCTGGAAGTTACTGACTCTGACTGTTTGAAATCAGCAGCCCTGTGTAAGGCCTAACAACGTTGAGTTTCTTTGAAATAATACACAAAAAGAGAGAGCAAATAACAACCCTCATAATTTTCACTTCTCCCCCCTGTGTAAACCCACCTACCTGTACAAAATGCCCCCAATAGGAAGATGCAGCTGGAAGGGAGATAAATGTCTGTCTTAGCGCTCCCCTACCCTCTCCTAGAGTTCAACGATCAATTCTGCCACAGAAAATCATCAAGACAAGATAAAATATCACACTGAACCAATTTAGTTCCATAGCCCACCAAATGTGCCTTGCACTCTAGCCAGGATTCCAACAACTTGGTTGCTGAGATATAAAACTGGTACCAGTTTTTGTATCAGGGACCCAAAGGCTGTGTTCTATCTTCCCCAAAACATTCAACAGAATATGAGTAACAGCTCTCAAAAAGTGTGTTTGTCATGTATACCTCTGAAGAAGCTGAGACCTACAGAGTATTTTCTAAGTCTGATAATATGCTACAAAACACCCCTCATAAACTATAAAATAATTGCTCTTGACAACAGGTTTTAGACGAATAAAAATTGCTTTTTCACTAGGGTATTGAAAAAGAAAGAAACACAATGAATGGAATTCTGTTTTAAACACCAGGAGATCCTGATGAATCAGAGGTTGATGCAACAATTTTAAATCAGGGTAACAAAAACGCCCGATAGAATCAGTGAGGTCATTCTGTGAAAGCTGGCCACAGCTGATGGCAGGTCAACTTGAGCAGTGACGGTGTGACCCGGGGAGAAGCCCAGCGTTAGTAAATGACAGTGTTATCAACCTAGAGCCCCCATCACCCACCAAGCAGACTTCTGGAGAGCCGTTCCAGATGGTTTCTGCTGCTTCCCTTTCCCGAGTCTGACCAAGTGTGCTGATCACAGCCAGAGCAGCCCACCATGCCGCAGGGGGGATGGATGGAACTGTCAGTCCTTTGGGAGAGAGGAGCAGGGAGACAAGGATTCAGAGCGGGCTGAGCGGGCTCCCAGGCTGATGCATAGCCATTTCCCGCAGAGTCCTAGCTCCGCCCTTGATATACAGCAGGCACTTGATAAATGCTCTCTAAATTAAAAGAACCCGGTACTTGCACTCTGGCTGCTCAGGGGAACCCGATACTGGGCAGGATTGAGTCAGAGGAGGAGGACCATCACCTTGGCCTCCGTTGGCCCAGTTCTCTCCCCCACCCAAGTCAGCTCTCACATTCACTGGGGGACCACATCCAGCCGGGCCCCACCTCTGCCGTTGCTCAGCTGGGAGACACCTGCAGGTGAGGCAGCTCGCCCATGAACTGGTTCCAGGAGTGGCTCCAACGCAACAGTCCATGCAACAGTCCTTCAAGGTCACACCCCAACCACGCTGGCTACATCTGCTCACATGGCAGGGGGAGGGGAAGGGAGTCGGCGCGACCCATCAGGATTTTCCTTTGAAAGTTTGTGAAGGGCACTCAGCGGAGGGACAGGACTGGGTTGATGTCACCAGGGCAGTTAAATGCAAAGAGGGTGCATCATGACCCCACGCTTGAAGCGCTCCATGTGTACATGTGATGACAAACACGGAGAAGATGTGGACAAAGGCTGGTTGTTAAAGAGAGATGAAGAAAACAAAAATAAAACCAACGAGGTCAGCAAGTTGACCGGATGACCCCTGGGCTTCCAGGTGCCAGGCTACCCCACCCACAAGCAATCTATGACCCTTAACAGGCCTATGAAACAGGCATTACGGTCCTGTGTTTAAGGAGCCAAGTAAGGTACAGAGAGAATCGGCTTTTCCCAGGGTCCCACAGCCACGGAGGGCAGCTGCCCAACAACTGCTCCCTATTCTGCCAAGAAAAAGTTTTTTAAAAAAGGACCCTACTTATAAACAGAGCAAGTACACAGACCCCACTGACATAAAATCTTCTGTCTACCATGTGCCCTAAAACAGTCAAAAAGGAAACACAGGACGGGCCTCCCCATCTGTAGAGCTACCGATGCACGGTCTGTTGTATAAATGGGGCCGCAGGATGGCAAGATTCCTTCCAGCAAGCCAACCCAAAACCCCTCCCCACGTCCACACACACACTCGTATTCGAGGAAAAGCAGGGAGGAAAGAACCCTGGCGGTGCCCTGAGCACCAGGGAGGGAGGGTAATTGTCTCTGCCTTCAGAAATCTCGCACTGTCAGGCCTGCCCCCTCTTCACCAAGGATGTGACGCTTCTGGAAACATCAAGGTGACCAGCCACCTTTCCCCTTTAAACAAAAAACAAAAACAAAAAAAACATATATTCACTACAGAATAGGGTGAAGGGGAGATGGAAGGAAAAAATCTCTCAAATTCTACCAGTTAAAGGTGATCACTTAAAATATTCATCATCAGATTCCCACCGTGAACATCCTCCACGGTTCTAATTCCTGAATGTATACTCACTACTGAATCTTTCCACTTTAAGACAAGCCTTCTATTTATGTTATTTCAAACTGTGAAAGCATCATTTTAAAAAGAATTAGCTGTTCTCCCACTGTTGGATGTTTGAGGCATCCGTCTTGTTGCCATCAAAGAACACGGTGACAAAACATCTCGATGCAGGAAGGCTTTTTGGCATGGGGCGGGGAAGGGAGATTACTAGGTTAAAGGGCATGCCTGCTATTCTGGAAGGCCCACACTGGTTTCCATGTCTGAAGACACTGACTGGTCACTGCACAGTCACAATCCCTGACATCTTATTCACCTTCTCCCCACAGACACGCACACAGGTGTACACACACGCAGCAAGGTCCCATGCTACTGGGTTTAGTCCTGAAGGAGCATCAGGCCCTTGGATGGCCGTAGACAAGAGCAGGGTGGTGAATTACCAGCAGCAGGAACCAGCCTCCAGGTAACACGCACAGTGGCACACAATGCAGTTTGTTCCCTCATGCGCCAGATGCAGGCACCGGTGGACGTTTAGGAGCCAGGACACTAGAAGAACACCATCCTTATATGCCAGAGTGACACTCAGTGAGACGCTCACACCAAGAGCAGGGGCACCTTCCAGAGAGGCACGGCTGGCAGCTGCCACTCCAAGTTTACAGGTGCCGTTAGGGGCATGTGAATAGTACCCAGGGCCTCCTGGGCCGAGCTCTTTGCTGCCCTGTGTCTCTGCTCCAGCCTGTCCCTCAGCTCCCTCACCTGCAGCTGAAGGGCCACCTCAGGTCATGGCCACTGTCATGCCTGATTTCCTGGCAAACACCTCTGCCCATCTATGTGGGTTAAAAACACCCCAGCATTTTGGAGAAACGGGTCTTCACTGTGTCCTGTGATCTGATGGGGGGACATCCACAGGAACCCTGGGGCCACCAGAAAAAGAAGGGACAGAGTCCTCATCAACAGCCCCGAGCCCACGCCCCCTCAGCCATGGGCTCCGCCAGCCCGCGCGTACACTGCCCACCCTGCTGCAGGCAAGACGGGCATCGCAGAGGGGCCTGTTTCGGGCAGATGTTCCACATTAGAAAGCGAACTGGTTAAAGTGACTGCATGCTGCACCTCCCACTCATGACAGTTTGTTTAATTCAAAGTCAAATAGCAGAGCCGGAGAGCGGACTGTTGAGCACATTTATGGACGTGTGAGTGGCCTTCCTGACCGGCACCCAGGCCGCCCTGGCCCGCCCCCTTCTTTCAGACACAGCTGGGTAGGAATTCACTGACCTAATATTATTGGACAGATAATTCCTTGCCTCAGGGGAAGACGGGCAAAGCCCATGGCATCTGCCATTTCCAATCTATGTCTTGAAACGGTAAACAGGGGCCCAGGGACAGTGCAGACACCCCACTCCAAGTGAAAACTAAAATCTACCCACAGCCTGTGTGGAGTTACCACCTTGCAGAGGGAAAGCTGGGCGCCTGATTCAACTAAATCATCTCAAAGCCTGCATCGGAGAAAATAATTGAATTAAAGAGCTGCCGTAACTCATTCAAGTGAGATAACCACTATCCAGTGGGAAGCAAGACAGTGCTGTTAAAATCTGCTGGCTTCTTGAGATAGCGAGGAAAAAAGCAATATAACGTGGTTCAAAGGACAGATGGGACTTGCCTAATTGTCCCCAGATTCCTAGCAGCAGGGGTGGTAACTAAATGGTTTCAATTAAAAGTTAAAGAAACAGGGAAAGGCAGGCGGTAAGTCATGCCTGGTGTCGATGAGACTAATGCAGCGCAGTCTGAGGGACGCCTCGCCCCAACTTCCGACAGCCCCGCGTCAGTGGCACATGAGCAGTGAGGCCATCCCAGCAGGTCGCCGTGACAAGGTGACAAACAAATCTGTCACGAACACCCGTGCGAGTCTGATGGAGCTCAGCCGAGGCAGGAGCGACATCTCAACGGCAGGGCCCTTCCCTCTGCTGAAGCCGCTGCCTCCACACACAGGGCCTGGCCCCTGCCAGCAGGATAAAAGGCAGCCAGCCCAGGTATGGAGGTCACAGGTGCCTGAAAAGGGGCACAGGCCTGTCCTCTGTGAGGTGACTTCCATGCCACCCCAGACTCAGGGATGGAGTAAACCCCCCGAGCCCCGACCAGAGGATCATGAGCAGGGGACACTTCACAACAAAGGCACATTTGGGGATGTCTGGACATTTCTGGATGCCACCCTGGGGCGGGAAGGGAGGGTACTGCTGGCATCTAGCGGGAGGAGGCCAGGACACTGAGAAACATCCTATGACGAATGGAATCGACCAAGCGCATCAAGTGAGCGGAGTGGACGAGCACAAGCGCGAGCTCCCTGCCACACGAGGAGCTTGGGAACCAAGGTGTGAGGGCCAGGTGACGCCATCCTAAAAGAGTTGATTCCAAGGGGAGAGCCTGCCCCGTGCCCACCCCACAGCCCCTGGAGCGGAACCAGATGCTGAGAACTGCAAGCTGATGACAAGAGCAACCTAGGCTTTCCGGACAGGCCCCTCCACGAGCCCCACTTCCACTTCACACTCTCCATCCGTGCCGATGACTGGCTGTGAGCAAAAGATGGACACACACCTGGAAAGCGACCTCTGAAGAGATACAAATCCTTAAATGTTACAAGGTCCCCAAGTGACAACAGCAGAGTGACAGAGGGTCCCAGAGAACCAAGTTCAACAGATAAGAGCCTGAATATCAGTAACCAGAGCCTCACCTGGCCCAACAGTCACTGAGGGGGAAGTAGAGGTCCTTGCATCCCCTGGAAGTTAAAAGTCAGTCTTGCCAGGTGTTCACCTCCTCAGCCCCGGTGAAGTCCTTTCTAGGAAGCCTTGGGAACAGCACCCAGAGGCAAACCAGGGGAACGGAGAACAGGGCGTGGGGGCCTGAGCATCCCCGCCCCCCTTTTAGATACTTGAGGGTTTGGTCCTTGTCCCACTGTTGAAAGAAATAACCCACAAAGTAATCCATGTTCACCCTAACAACAAACAACGTGGGAGTCAGAAAATGTGAATATTCCTTAATTACACAGCACCACTGTTAGTTAACTTTTTGTTACTACAGTTAACACTGACTGTTCAGCGTCTTTTTCTGAGAGGGTTAAAGAGAAAGAGAAGACACGGGACGCAGTTTTGAATCTGCTCTATGGGAGAAAAAGGGCCCAACATCATGACAAGTGCAAAATAAAACAAAAATGCAAAATGAAATAATCTGGTGATAAAATTCCTGCATGACCTGAGACAGAAATCCCAGGAATCTAATTCTGACTGATCAATACTTATTTCCCAGCTCAAGAACAGAGGCAACAGGTCTACCCAACCAAACCCATAGCCGAATAAAGAAAAGGAAAAAAAGTTATTATCCACTAGATTAAGGCATGTGGTTGTTTGAAAATCTAACTGTGGGGAGACCCTCTCCTAGGTCAAGTCATCGGACAATGCTGCCTGACAAATCCTAATGATCACATACATTCAGATTGAGAAGGAGAGGGGCAAGCTGCTGAACTCAGGTAAGAATTTCAAAAGTCTATGCGGCGTGAAATATCTCCAGACCTGTTTAGTGAAATTAACTAGTGGTTTAATAGGGGGGAAAGCCTGATATACAAGAGTGCCCCAATTTCTTCAGAGAAATTAACATTTCAATCCTGTTTTTATCTAGAAGTCATTAAACTGTGCAACATGAATTATTGGAACTGTAGCGGCGAATTAACTCTATTCATCAACTAAGTCCAAACACTGTAGAGTGCATCTGTAATGAAAAAATAGCTCTACATTTCTGTCTCTTCTCATTAAAGTAAACCAGTTTTCCCTCTCTCAGTATATAAAACTGTCTTCTCTTCATGTAATTTATATAACCATAAGCCGGCTCACATTCTAAACTATTACACGCCTCCAATTAATTTCTGCAGCTTTTGCCTGAAAATTTAATGAGATAGTAGTGTATGAACCTGCTGACTCTAGATTACGTGTGTTCCCAATATTAATGTTGGCATAATAAAATAATCTGATCCATACTTGATGAGAGCGTCTCCCATCGTCACAGTGGTAAAGGTAATATGTAAACCAGGACCCCTCGTTTTCTTCTCTTAAATCCAATTACAAAATTTACTAGTCTCAAATTAAACTGCCCCTACTCATCAACCTGGGGAAGAAAGAAGGAAGCACCATCTAATTATCTCCAATTCCATTTCTATAAATATTTCAGCCAACAGTTAAGATGGATGACTGCCTAAGACCCCAGCTCTCCATGGGGCGAAGGAGGAGGCTGCATATCTCCGGCCAATCCTGAGAGATAGCCAAGGCGAGCGCCCAGATGAGGCTGGGGGTCCAGGAAATCCCTCAACCAGTCCAGTTGCAGGGCCCCATGGCACACAGGCCACGACTGGGGTCCACAGCCTACTCCATGTGCAAGTGCGTGTGCATCTATGTGTGCCTGAGTGTGCAAGTTTAACCAGAGATGAATAGGTCGGGGGTACTGGGAACTCACTGCCAGGCCCTCCATAGTGATGACCTTTTCCCAAAGGGTTTAGGTGCAAACCAAAAGGGGAAAGAGGCCAGCAACGGCATCACTAACTCCCATTCCTAAAGGATCTGCTATTCCTATGTCTTAAACCATACTGAGACAGTTTCAGGCATCAGTCATTGGATGGGTGTGAAGCTGGGTGTGGTCAGCCCCAGAACAGGCTATAGGACCTTGGGAAGCTCATTTCTTTCCTATGCATCTACACACATCATCCCTGGTGGCTGAGAATACGTGAGTAATGGGAGAATACACATCCCTGAGCACAGCGCCCAGGACATGGCTGACCCTTAGCATATCACTTAACTGGAGTCCTTGTGCTTAACAGCCTGGAGAACCTGAGGAATAGTGGGCCAGGCTTCCCAGGAGGGGAGGCTGGAAGACCCTCCTGCTCATTCCTCTCCGTGGGCTGGTCCCTCACCCCAGCTGCACCCTCCCTTACAGTGCCAGGGAGCTTGGGGGCCTGCTTCTGCTGCACAGACAGACATTCTGGGGTCGAGCTGCCCCCTGGCGCTGGTCTAGCCTGGCTACTACAAACTGCAAGGGGCTTGTCCTGGTCTCCACAGCCGAGCTGGCCCTGTAGAGAAAGGAGCTTGACACCCCACACATGCAACTCAAGCGGCTCACTGGGCTGTGAGCATTTACCATGTCAGGAAGCCCCTTCTTAGAGGCTGGCTGCTTGCAACCATACGAGAAATTATAGAACAACCATCAAATCAGCACTTGCTGGCTGGACGAGGGGCGTGCTCAGAACACTCACTCAAGGCTTCCTTTCCTCTTCTCCCCAGGGTTGCTAGACCACTTTGGCTCTCCAATAAAGCCATTGTCAACTCTGCTTTCCACTGCTAGGGAAAGCCTGTGGCATCAGCCCCACGCGTAGGCCTGACACTTAGGCTCACTGAAGGAACCTCCCTCTTCCCAGCTCAACCTGAAGCATCTCCCACCAAGAAGAATTTAAGGGATCAGCTCGTTAAGCCCACAGGAGCCAGCATTCCTGGGCCACGCAAACCCCCACCAGTCTGCATGAAGAATAAGCTCCTGAGGGAAGCACAAAAGGGCGCTCAGCTGCCAGGCAGGTGGCATCTCCAAGGAGAGCAGAAGGGGCCTGAGGACTGCCCAGGCCAAGGGCACATGCTCGGAGCCCACCGCTCCTGCTGGCCTCTGGTCTAGGATGGGGTGGGGCTGAGGGGCGCAAGACAAGGGTGGGCCATCCTGGGTTCTTCCCAGAGACAATACAGCACGTGACCGCAGCACACTCCAGCCAAAGGCGCCCCCAAAACAGGAGTCCACATGGTCTCAGGGCCAGCCCCAAGGCACCAGGAAAAAACTCCCAAATGCCACACTGCCGAGCCCTGGGGCGGACATGGTATGTCTCGACAAGGTCACATAGAGACCATGAAAATCTTCTCGTATGTTGAGGAACTGAAGCTATTAACTGTGTTACTGGCAAGCACAGATGTTGTCTATATCTAAAAATTCCCAAATAGATCAATTAGCATATTATAAAGAATTTACTTTCCCTTGACAGATCATAAAAGCCAAAACACAGCACTCAGTTTGAAACTGACAAGTGCATATAGCAGGAGATGCTCTATTAAATGGAGACAACAGCAGAAGAAAATGATATTTATAATGATTAGCCACCTAATTAATTCTAAGAGTAGAATGTCAAAAGCTATAAATCCATTTCTTTGGTAACTGAAGCTCAACATCAAACAAGTCACTTCTGTGCCGAGAAGGGAAGCTCGAACATCTTTCTGACATGTGCACCCAGCGACATGGCCGTCCCATTTGTTTTCTAGGACGGTACTCAGAATGTCCGTGAAAAGCAAGGAAAGGCTACAACTCAGGGAAAACACACACAATGCACACACACACACACACACACACACACACACACAAGAGTGGCAATAAATTCTCAAATTAAAACTTTAAATACCACAAATGTGTGAATATTAATGGAGTTCTAGAGACGTGTTCATTCCCTCCCACTGCAATTAACTCAGTTTAAAGAGAGAGATTCCCAAACTTCTGCCCCGTGGAGAAATTTGGCAGCCCTCTGCGCTTCCTCAGCTTGGCTATGGGGGGCGTGCGTGGAGGAGGACTTCCAGACAAAGGTATAACAACGTTATCTTCCTCTGAAGCTTCACGCATTTTCTGTACTTGTGTGTTTACAAATCACCCTTTGGGGGAGGAGAGGGATGGAGAGAAAAGCATAGGCATTCTGAGAGCAAGGATGACATGAAACCAAAACTGATGTAATAGATGCAGACCTGTCCTTCTTCCCTTACCCCTGAGTTCTCCTCCAGGACTGCAAATCAAAATCTGCATTTAAATAGAATATTTTTAATGTATTAAAAAGGAAGCCCTAGGGTACTGAGGTATTGCATTCAGTATCTATGGGCACAACATTGCATTTTAAATGAGATGTGGCATTTTGAAGTTTACTCAGTGTATTATGTTTTCTAAATTGTCTTATTCCTACTATTTTTACTAAATTCTCTTATCCTAATTGGTGTGTTTCTTTTATGGCCAGGACTGTTAATAAAAGTAATGTGATATTACATCATGTTATCAATTGCATCTTGAGAAAAGATCACACCAATCTAAGGATCTCATAAGCTCCTAGCTCCAGTAATTCCAGACATTATTCAACGTGGAATTCAAACGGTCTGAATTCATTAACATTGGTTGTCACAAATCTGCATTTTTAGACTTTGCCATAAAATGCAGGAGTCCAAACCCAGTGACCTGAATCTAACAACCTTTCATGTGAAGTGGCCGTGCTAACCAGCCCATCCTTGGGCAGCTCTCAGGATAGAGCCCCGTGTGCTGGCCTCCCCACCAATGGCCCACTGCTGGTCACACTGAATGTCTGGGCAAATAGCAGGGGCCTTGAGCCATTGACAGGAGAGTGGGGACCCATTCCCAGAGGACACACATTATTCAACAGATATCCAGGTAGCCAGTCACCCAGTCACACCTGGGAGTGGTCCGCTGACACCAGCACCTCGCCTCTGCTGCGGCTTGCCCAGCTCACCACCACAAAAATAAAAGAACTCAAATCTAATGCATGACACGTGGGAAAGGCTTCAGGGAACCCCAAACCCATCATCCCTTGATGAAAAGACATCATTACCAGGCTGAAGCCCCAGGAGGAACACACAACAGAACTGTCATGAGCAAAAAAGTCGAAAGTTCTAGTCCTCCTCCATCTACATGTTCGTGTAACCCAGACTCAGTGGCCTCCCTGGAGAGATACACTCTGTACTCCTCCAGTTGGGACAGGTTACCAGAGCTTCCTCCCAAGCTGAGTCTGTGGCCCTCTCATTCACTTGTGCTACCTCTGCCATGACAGCGGCCATCCTCTAGTAGGCCCTTACAAGGTATTGGCTACTTGCAAAGCAAGCCCTCCTCAAGGGCTGTTTCACTGAATGCCCATAACTCAGACGAGGCACTAATTCAAACACATGGGACAGAAGAGGAACAGAGGCACCAAGCATAGAGGGGTTTAGTCCGGCCAAGGCCATCAGAAGTGGCCCAGGTCATGCTGGAGGCATTTCCTGGCCCTGCCTTCAGGACCCTCCCTCCTCATCCCGTTGCCACGGCCACGACAAGGCAAAAGGAATCTGCATCTTCCCGCATGCAAATGCAGGCAGATGGGCTAGAGCTCTCGCTGCAGGAGGGAGGTGGCAAGCATTACGGTGCAACTTGCACACTAAAGAGGCAGCCAAGTCCAATCCCGTGTCCATGTGCACTTAAAACACATGCAGGAGGCTTTCTGGCGTGAACAGGCCTCTGGGGTGCTGCCACTTAAGCCCGGGGGAGATCGAGTACAAATCAATAGGAATCCTCCTTCCTAGAGGAAGTTGCAACCCTACGTTGCAGATTAGAGGTCGTCATCTGCTGTAATGAGGAAGTGGCCTGAGTTTCAACTGAACTACGAAAAGCCAGGAGGAGAGCTATATTCTCAAAGTTAAGGTTTTTCACAAATGTGGGACTGTGGCTGTCAGGTGCACATGCAGCGAATACCAGCTTCCCAATCTCCAACGCCAGACAAAGCAGGGAGGCCACCACGCTGGGGCCAGGAAGGAATTTGATACACAGGCCATCTGCCCTTTGGTCCCAAAGGACCCGGGGGCCAGGGGACTATGGGAGCCAATTGGGCCTTTTTGTTGTCCTCATAAGCCCAGCTTGGATGCAGTCAAAGGCAGCTGGACCACAGCCCTCACCCATGAGACTGCCCTAAGCACAGCACTCAGGTGACAAGAGGGCACACCTGGGTCCCCAAGCCACTTGGAGTTAAAACTCTCCACCCTACCTGCTCCTAAGGAGGAAGGGCATGCCCTCATTGCAGGAAGGGCATTCCTACTGCAGAAAGCTCAGAAACATGGCTTTATTGTTTCAGAACACATACAATCCCCACACACTGGTAGGTAGTATAACTATACTGGTTTGCCTTCTGCCTGCAGAAAACACTCCTAGCTGTTTCAGAATCACCCTGCCTTCCGAACGGTTGCTGGGATGGGTCCCTGCAGGGGCCCAACCTTTCCACACCTCCCTGGTCCCACGTAGCCTGGGATTCATTCATTCAAAAGCTAGCCCTGTGACATCTCTAATGTTGGACCACGTACGGAAGATTAGTGAGTCAATGAGGGCAACAGACATGGCCTCTGCCTCAAGATGTCTGCAGAGTTACTCTGGAAGGTTCTGTGAACAGAAGGCTGATCCTTAACCTAAGTCAGTTTACAACACCTTTATCTAATTTCACATGATAAAGTCACAAGACTCAGCATAGTCAAAGAGACTAAAATCCTGGGTTTGTGTGTGAACAGTGACTGGGGGCTTACACTACAGGCCACTCTCCTGCACTCGGTCAGGGGGCATGTGAGAGGCTGATGATACCCAGCAAAGCCAACCGTGGCAGATCATCAACACTGATCAAGAGATGCAGGTGAGGCCTAGGCGCCAAGGGCAGCCTAAGCCTAGACCTCACAGGACACAGAGCCGCCCCTGCCCCTGCATTCCCACATGAGGTTTCCATTCCTGAACTGTGGAAGCAGGTCTCTGTCCTCAGTCTGCAGAAGGGGTGGGATGCAGGGTGCCCTGATCAGCTGAGCCCAGGGGCATTCCAGGAAGCCTGCATTGCCAAGCCTATGTCCCAAGCTCCCCATGGGAAAGGGGCCAGGCCTGTTCCAAGGCCCTGGTATCCTGAACCAAAGCACCACCCAGCTTAACAGCCTCACCCAACGACCCGTTGGAAAGCGATCACCCACACTGCTGCGCTGCTCCAGCTGAATTTTTTAAGGAGTTGCAGGTTACACCCTGCCAGGGATAACAAAGGTCTCCTTTGAGTTAAACAACGTAAAGCTGAATCAGAAGAGGCAAGGCGACCGCAGACCAGGTGTTGAGTTACCAGACATAGAACCAGATAGTTCTACCACCAAGACTCGATTTCTACAAATATCCTATATGAAACAGCAGCACAATACTTGCCATCTGATAAATCAAAGCCCACTCCAAACAGATGCGACTAGAAGCTCATGGGGACATTTGATCCCATCAGCCTGGAGAGAGATTGGAATTGGGGCAGGGCAGGGTGGTGGTGGGGGACGGGGGGGTCCTGTGTAGAAGCCATTGTTGTTAGCATACATCTATGAAGAAATGGAAATTAAACACTAGAAATCAGACGCTCAGAACCGCTATTCATCCAGGGTTTGTGTTTTTTATCCCTGTGCATTAACTTTTTTTTCCCTAATGTTCTATCTTTTTGCCA
The DNA here is from genome assembly GCA_032199065.1 of Smutsia gigantea. Taxonomy (NCBI): domain Eukaryota; kingdom Metazoa; phylum Chordata; class Mammalia; order Pholidota; family Manidae; genus Smutsia; species Smutsia gigantea. The sequence continues at coordinate 37,154 of JAVSCE010017216.1, read as the reverse complement.
TATATAATTAATTTTAACAGCTTCTGCAGCTTACCCCACAGGCTGTTGCTGGTTCTTTTAAATAGTATACTGCTGAGAAATTGATTTGTTTGCTCCCCGTGCCTAAAGAAACCACATCATGAAATATGTATAAATGTCACTGTTCAGGCTGCTGCTTAGGATAAGTACAGAAAAATGTTCCATTTTACCTCCTTGCACAGAAGTCCACACGTGGCAGATATTCCGTTATTTCCCATGGGGCCCCCACAAAACCCACGAATTACAAAACACTTCTTTGAAAAACCTCCTATGTATCCTTACTTAACTGGTACAAGTCTAGGGGAATTATCTTAATTGCTATGTGGAAAGAATGAATTGCAAATGCATTTAGTTAACCAAGATAACTTTATTCTTAACAGCACGGGGCCAGGTGGGAATTGCCAGGTTTGCCAAAAATAAAACAAATCCATCAATCAATACAGTAAATGTGTTCAGTTGGGTGTTAGAAGCCACAGGCAACAGGCCTGGAGACACTACTTCTACCAGGCACAACTGAATTCTCAGCCATTTCCTAAAGCCTTACTTTCGGAAATTAATTAAATCTTGATCCAGAAATAAGATGATAAAAACCTCTCAAAGTACCAATTTTGTTCTTTCAGGGTCACACAGGCTTGCTCTTAACCTGTAGAGTATTTCTTTAGCATTTGAAGCTAAGGGAGTTGCTAAGTTGGAAAGTAATGCCAGGTTACACTTGAACCTGGGGAGGTGGTTTATGTCCCTCCATAAAAACCCAGATGGAAGTACAAATGAGACAGCCTAACACTAAGGCCATGTTAAAACAATGTGATGCTCTAATGCATTCTACAAGGAGTGGTGGTGGCAGGGGTAACATGTAAATGCTAAACAAAAATGTTTACATAAAGAAATAACCTTTTCCTCTTTCACGCATCACACCCAGAATGCTTGATTAGAGAACCAAACATTTTTAAAGGAGAAAACTCATTTATACCCATTCACACATAACATACACATCCTCAATGTGAAACTTACAGGTAACATAAAGCATCATTTCTTTCACCAGGCACAGCCCCTACCCTGCTGCAGGCCATCACCTCCACACACCCCTCCCCATCCTTCCTCCCTGTAACACACGCATGCTCCAGGCCTCCAGGAAACGATAAGCATCAGTCTACTGACATTCGCCTCTGGTTGTCCTGTAACCAGACTGCTGTTCCTCCGTCCAGTAAGGCCAGGGGCAAATCACTGTGCGGGTCTGTTCAGCTCCCCACCACGGCTGGCCCTAGAAGGGCTTTCTTGCACACGAGTCCTGCATATAGCCACACCCTTGGGGACAAGCAGCAGCCACGGTCAGCCCCCACTTCACATGGACAAGTGCTTGGGGCCAGGACTGACTCCATCATACCCCTGAGGCCTTCCCAGATGGCTATGGACCCCAGGAGTCACCCCCAGCTACAAAGGGATCCTGCCACGCTGGCCACACGTCACACTACTGCAGCAGTGTTTTCAGCAGGGGATCGGGGGAAACCTCAGTCTGGGAGGGCTACGCTGTCGGTGCCTGAGTCCCAGAGCTACTCACCCACCATGTGCCGAAAAACAGGATCTGATCATCAAGTTCCTCACTAATAAAATGGGATCTTAGCCAAGGTCAGAAGGACATTGGGAAGAGAGGGCGATGTCCTGGTTTCCCAGTTTATCTCCTGGACCCCTCCAGCTTCCAGAAGCACTGCGGGGAGCCACCCCTCCATAGCAGGGCTCTCCTCGGGAGCACAGTTCGGCATAGAGCCACCCTAGCCAGGAGCCACAGGAAGTACAGGCAGGCTTGCTTATTCCGGACACATGGATGACAGAGTGAAAATTAAGACCCTCTGTTCTGTTCCACGCCTCCTTGGCTGGTAAAAACTGACTTTGATCAGAACCAGCAGCCTTGAGGGGTGGGAGGTGGGGAACAGCGCTAACAGCAGAAAACGAATCCACCAGGAGTCAGGGGCCAAGGAGGGAAGGAATGGGCTTGACCCCGTGGGCTGTGGACAAGACAGACCCTGAGAACAGGAACAAGGGGCTGCGCAGATGGTCACTCAGCCCCCCAGGGGCTGGGCTGGGGCCTGACATTCTTAGGAGAAATGGGCAAGGCTGAATCAACACCTCCAGAGAACAGCCCCCCATGGAAGCCTGGATCCCGGCTCAGGAATAAAAGCCACACAGAACGCAGAGCCCAGAGCTCCCAATGGGACCCCTTCTCCCCTCTCCACAGAGGGCGGCTGAAGCTCTCCCCGCATCTTCCCGACGCCCCCTTCTCGGCCCCCTGGCCATTTCCCATCTGGAGTTCCCCTGGGGGCGAGAGGCGCTGTGGGTCCACCTCTGGTTTGTGTTTCCAACATGGCCAGTTGTGCCTCTGGCCTCAAGCCTGGAGCAGGATCACAAGTCCCCACGGCAGGCTGAGGGCTCTGGGAGGCCACCTGCTGGGACCAGCAGGGCCAAGGCCAGGCTGCTCCGCTGCCCCTCAGCCACCCACAGTCAGACCCACTCCGAAGTGTAGCTGTTTACTGCTAGAGCCAGGCAACATTCTCCCTTCTGGTTTTCAGGGAAGTAATCTCTCTTGGCAGAAACCAAGCGAGAGCTAGGAAAGAGGGCTTGGAAAGGACCTTGCCAAACCCCACTGGCACACTAAAACCACACTTCGGGTCAGCATGGCTGGTTGCCCATGGCAGACAACGGGAGGGCCAGTAAGCACACCCTGGCCAGATCCCCACCTGGGGTCCTCAGCTTCTTTCCCTTGTGAGGCGGGTCGAGCCTCTGATCAGTATCACGATCTGCCACACAGCGATGCACAAGTTTCTCTGGGAGCAAGCCGCTGTCCACCCCACCATCATTTTACAGCATAAAAGCTAGGGGCTTTGAGTTGCATCTTCGCTTACTTGTAGACATTTAATAAAAAGTGCTTATTTTTCCCTGACCCTTTTGTTAGAATTACCAGGTAATTGGGTGCTGCTGCAAATACTAATGCTTGGTAGTAAATAGTGCAAGAAAAACAATGATCCATCTGAACTGATGGAGGGCTAACCCTGGTTCCAGGAGAAGTCAGCAAACCAGTGGGCATATTGGGTTTTCATTTTAATAAGGAACAACACAGAGAACGGACAGTAAAAGCAGAACAACATACAACAGATGTAACTTTACCGTGTCATTTTTCATTAGTAATGACAAAATGGGTCTCTATGGGGGGAAGAAAGCTGAAATGTTTGATTTGAAGTTATTTTTCTTAAAAAAAAGGGGGGGGGCACAGAATATGAAGTCTAGAATAACAGGCATATGTTTTTAAATGAGGGCATACTCAAACATACAAAGAGGACAAGAGTGATGTGTAAATGGTTCTAGAGCCGCACCGGCTTGCTGTGCTCAGGCTGTGACCGTCCGTGAGGTCTGTGGTTTTCATCTACTTCGTCTCTGCCCACGTCAAGGTTTGTCTAGACTAGAGACTTCACAACAAGTGAGCGACCAGGTGGAAATCAACACGTGGGCCCTTCCTCGGGCAGCAATTCAAGATGCCTCTCTTTGGGTCGTTATGTATTAACTGAAGGTGAGCTGGGTGGGCGGCTGCCTGGAAAGTGGGGTACATCTTACCGGGCATAGGGACAAGCCATAGAGAAGAGGTCCAAGGGCCAACACATGCTTCCTGGGACCCTCGAGAACTCCACCTTGTGAGTTACAGGTGGTTGGTCTGCGCAAAGGTTAACTCCATGGCAGGCAGGGTGCCCAGTGCTGGGGTCAGCCAGGCCAGCAGGGTCAGACAGTACAGGTGCGGTTGTGACACTGAGGCATCCTCTGGGCACAACAGTCATGCCCCCATTATGGCCACGTCCAGGGTGGTACTGAACCTCTCAAGCGCTTCCAGAGTGTTATCAATAACTATTACCCAAAATTATGCCAAAAACTTGTACATGTTGAGAACCACCATACAAGACCAAGAGTCTGAGCACACTCAGTGCTCAGGAAAAATCTGGTATCGGGAATTGTGTTGTGATTTTATCTTAATATGGGATGCATTTATGCAATGCTAATGTTCCTCTGAGATCGGGACTACCAATGAACAGCATCCTGCAGTGGTTCAGTTATTAGGTTGAGTCATATGAAAATGCTGTTACTCAACCATTTTTGATATTTAAAAAGTTCATTTCATACCTCTATTATGAGTTTCCATGTTCCTATCTTTAGAAGAATAGTGTTCCAACCCCACTCTCAGCATCTGTAACAGGTACCAGGTGTCACTATTTGGCTGACATGCTCCTCCACCAGCAGGCGGGCCTCAGGCACCTTTCAGTGAGGGCTCGGACACAGACCTGGACACCCATGGCAGTCCGACAGATTCCATGACATCTTCAGCCAAGAACCCAATGTTCCCAGACCCACAAAGATTTGTACAGTGTGTCTGCCTGTGAATCTTGGGCAGATTTTAGCACACAAGGTCTAAAAAAAGGGTTTCTTTCAGGAGAAGAATGGGTGAGAGCCAGAAAACAAATAAATGTTGGCTCTTGAAGGCAAAACTGAACGTATATGGCTGAGTGGCCAGCATGACTTACTAATAAATACCCCCACATCCCCCACAAAGAAGGTTCGGTGACGTCTCTAGTCTCTTATCCTCCCAACACTAAGATTCCCAGAACTGTTTCAAGATTACACGGTCTGCTCTGGTACTACGAAGCCCTCTGCTAACTGCACGCTGTGGTGGCCTCTGCCTGGGCAAGGCCCCGCAGGTCACTCCTGGGAAAGGTTTCAGGGCCTCTACATTAAATTAAATCTTATCTTGAGGACCAACCCAGTACAACTACTCACTTCACAAATAAGGCCTCCAAATGCCGACAGGAGGTCACCGGCTGGTGAGCAGGCTCGGCAGACCTAGGTCGCGGACAGCTGCATCAGTGTCCCCAGCTGATCCTACTCTGTGGGAAAGGGAGGGAGACACTCAGTGTTCCTGGGCCCCAACCCACTCTACTGGTTAGGTTCAGGCTGAGGTTCAGCTTGGCCTCGCAGGCAGCTCACAGAGGTTTAAACTTCTAAACTGACCACAATTCCAAGGGAAGCTAAGCCCAAGTCTGCAGTGGTGAACTTGACCTTTCTCTGAACCAGAGGCTCTGTCCTATTCAATATCTCAGGGAAGAAACCTAGGGATTTGACAGAAAAGGACATTGAGAAAATCTGCTCACACACTCTTTTCCTTGTTTTTAAATGATGTTGTTAGCTTGAGAAGAAAACATTACTTCAGCAGGACTAAACAAAAAAAAAAAACAATCATCACTTTTGAGAAGTTGCCATTTTGAGACTTTGAGTAAGATCCACGTTTTGTGGGAAATGGCTAACGATGTACTGAAACTAGACTCAGAACCCCCAAACCTTGCTGTGGGGAAGAGTGAACTATGCCAATCAATATTTTCTCAACCACACTCCCAACAAGTACAGACAGGATTGAATGCTCCCCTCAGTGCCCGCCCACATTCCCAATCAATGTCACCAGAGAAAATCATTACATGTTCAAGACCTCCTAGAGGCTGGCAACTAAAAATCTAAGCTCATTAAAGATGTGCCATCATCAGCAAGCTGCTTTCTTTCTAAAGACACCCATCTACCGTTTTAGGAGAGCCCCTTGGGGTGATGTGAACCATTTCCCTAATTCATTTTTATTCTTTGTAATTAATACGTCGAGAAGTCCTAACGCGACCTCCACTCTGACTTGAGTTTCCTAGTAGTATAATTTCCATTGACTTATCTCTATAGTAGCAGCGAGGGAACCAACAACTGCTTTACATTGAATTATATTGCTTCAGAGTTAATTACACGTATTTTGCTTTTGATAAATGAAAATACCAGATGCAATTAACTGAAAGACAATCAATGTGATTCTGCTATTAGACATCCCAGTGAAACATCCAGGGGCATTCTGCAATCCACAGCCCTCAAGGAATTAAAAACACATTCCAAAGGGTATTAGAAAACCTGAACTTTTACCTGGAGATATTTTGCTGTAACTCACCAATATAAATCTGTCCACAAACTCTATAGTTCACACAACAGGCTGTCCGTCTTTTTAAGGGAATCCAGTTTCATTGGTTCAAAACCATTTAAGGCGATGAAACCCTGAAAGCAAAATAAATTGGGTCAGTGAGGCTGAAGCAGTGATTTTTTTTTTCCCTTTGGTTGTTTACATCTAGCCATTCTTTAATTGCATTTTTCCAATGCCTTCAATTCTAAGCTACCAGAGGTTATTAAATGGTTTCATTAAAAATACTATTTGTCTTGCTTTAGTCACACACCAGACCAAATTAAACAGTAGAGCACCAGAACAAATGAACTCTTTCTATCTACTCTTGACACAAAGCCAAGTGTGCAAAGCCAGAAGGTGATACTGTGTCATCACTGTGAAAATGTCACTTAACTTTCTTTACATCTCCAAGCAGCAAAGGGACAAACAATCAATACCTTCAAGCAAAAAGTATTACCAACTGTTTGAGAAATATGGAGTACAAAGTGCAATTCATAAGCCCATGGTTTATAAGTGCTATTAGCATAAATGCTGACAACTGTTAATCCACTGTAACTCTGATTAACGGTTGCAGTTGTCCATTAATAGAAGGCATTTTAACTTACTACTGAAATTGATTACTCAGTTAAGAATGCAATCCTAATGTTCAATAAAATTGCACTTTCTTGGCAAATGCAATATGAAATGAGGTGATGCATTCAACAGCGCTCACATTTATTTTACTACACACGGAATGAAGAGGAAATATACGGTGCCATCACGTTTTCTGAACCCCTTCCTGTACACACAGAGCTGTAAGAGGAGCAGGCAGGCAAGTTCCTGCTCCTGTGGCTGGCAGAAAAGGCAAACACCTGGGTGAGCACGTCCAGATGTCTTTTCTGTAGCTTTCCCATGAAGAACAGATAGAATTGCAACACTGGAGCTGCTGTGCAACTGGAGTGGCCACATTTAAGGTAGTTCTTTCTCGAGGCCTGTGAGAAAGGAGAGGTATGCTTCCCGGAAATGAACTGCTACAACCAACCTCCACCATTTCCAGGCCCATCTTACAATCAGGATTCAAGTGGCTGATTAATATTAAAAAATAAACTGTACAAAATTACTGTAACCAGCTTCCCAGCTATACTCTACTTTTCAAACCATTCAAATTTTAGGAAGCTAGAGTTTCCTAATTCAGTGTCTCTTCCTACTCTCTTGGGATCCAGTCCTGAGACATACCCTGCCCTATCATGCAGCCAGTCAGGACCTCCCAGGCCCGTCCACCCCCATTCAAAAGAAAGCCATACTCCTGAGTCCTCTCTGTGTAAGGTAACAATGCCGAGCATTTGAGGGCCGAGAGCGGTTAGCAACCATCATGACTAGAACCCAGAAGGCGCTGAGGAACTCCTCGGAAGGAGGCCTCTTCAGTGAGGTTGTGCCAAACTTCATAAGTAAATCACCCCCAACTGTGCCCCACATCATCTTATGCCCCATCCTTTCCAATTTGGGTGAGGGGGAGGAGTGGGGCATGGGGTAAGGGACAACAATGCCATTCTAATTGCTGGGAAGGGAGGGATAGGCACGGGTTTCTCCGTAGTCACAAGCTTCTAATGACACAATGCGGTTTCATGTTAATTAAGCATCTACTATAGCCAAGGAACCATCCTTTTGAGGTGGCAAGAGCTTGCCTAGCAAACTCCTATCCACCCTTCAAAACCCATTTCACAGGTATCTTCTGTAGTACCTTCCCTGACCATCTTCAAGTCTCTTAATGTTAAATGCCTTGATCATATTTTATTTCATCTTTGGGTTTCTCCATGTCTGGAACATAGCAGGAAATCACTTATTTAACTGACTGCATAACAGAATTTATTTTCCCCACCTAGTTTTGTTTGTCCTAGTATGCCACAGGCTTCCTTTTTCCTATTCCCAGTGCTTTAGACAGTAGACACTTAAATGTTTATGGATACATATGTAAACAATGAATTTCCAAAAATGTAAGGAAATTATATACATCTACTAAGTGGTGCATTGAGGAAAGGAAGGAGGGACAGCAAAGGAATGGAGGAAGTAAAATGTAGAAAGGTCTACATCGTAACCTCTTTTAAACAAAATCTGAAAATGTAGAGTAACATGTTCACATCTATCTAATCTAAGTGGTGGCACAGATTCTTACTTTGAGACACTTCATAGTAAAATTGATTAAACAGGGGTCAGACAACTCTGCCTTGTACAAGGCTTCACAGAGGAGGTGGTGCGTCATGGAACTTCAAGCCGCAAATTCAGGAGAGCCTGAAGACCGCCGAAGCCAAGAGCACCGGCTCATTTAGCAGATGATCATTAAAAGGCTTAGAAGACTGTCCAACGTTTAAAGATTTAAAGAATCTTTAAAGCAAGTGCCCATTGTTACTTGAAGGTGGAAAGAAGTATTAAAAACAACTAGAGCTACTGAAAGGCTCAAAATTCAAAACCCACTTGTTTCAATGGATACTTGCTGACTGTGCAATGTGGAGTGTGCCCGGCAGATTTGCCTGGGGAAATTTTTCTGGCAGGATTTCTCTAAGATTTTCCACGAGCATACAGCAAGACAGAGAAATGACTTAGTGGATTAGAATCACCACCACTCCTAAACCAGCCACGGCAGGAACCCAAGCGGGCCGTTCTGCCGCTAACTCGGCCACAGTGAGCAAACTCCAGTCAGCTCCAGGCTGCCTCAGCGAAGGGCTCCTATTTTTGGCCAGTGCCATCAACCTGGGTGAAATCTATTAAAGCCTTGTTTGGCAAATGTGTTCCACCCAGTCGATGAGAATGAGGGGTGGGCACACGCACACGCTGGAGGAACAGCAGCGTCCTGAGCCCGGCCTGGGTCCTGGGGCTTTCTACATGCAGCAAACTAACAATCGGGATCCAGGACACTGCCTAGAAAGAGCCTCTCTATCTGGATTTTTAGTTTCTTCTCTTACTAAAGTCAGGCATATGAAAATTACATTTTAGGTATGAACAGCTGACCCCCTCAACAACACAGGGGTTAGGGGTGCCGAACCCCCAGTGCAGAAAATCCAGATAACTTCTGACTCCCTGCCCCCACAAAAACTTAGCTACTAATAGCCTGCTGTTGACCAGAAAGCCTTACTGATAACATCGGTGATTAACACATATTTTGTGTTATATGTATTATATACTGTACTTTTACAAAAAAGTAAGCTGAAAAACACGTTTTTTCAAATTGTTGCAAATCTCTGAAAATTTTTCCCAATATATTTATTGGAAGAAATCTGCATATAAGGTGTACCTGTACAGTTCAAGCCCATGCTGTTTAAGGGTCAGCTGTAGTTAACAGGTCTACTTCTCTGAGACTGAAGGCAGTGAGCGCCCTGGAAAATCTGCTAGGGGCCTGAGAGACTCTGCCCTGACTCACTCCAGGAAGACCGGCCCTGCCCTCCCTGGAACTGCAGCTGTCTCCCTCCCAACAGCCCCTATGCTCTGCATGGCCCTCAGTGTCCTCCACCGTCCAAACTACAGAGCGAGAGGAGGGCACAGGGGTGGCTCGGCCTGGGCGCCCCCAGCACCCACCCCCCTGCTGAAGGCTTCATTTATGTAGCAAAGTGCCCGCTTACTTGCACTTACTGGGCGTGAATTATTTCTAATGCTCTTTCTTGTGTCTAAGGCTTTGATGTCCCAGCTCTTGTTAGCACCTGGGGCCTGCTTGAGCCCCACCTGGATTCTTTGCTCTGACTGACTCACGTTTGGGTCATCTAGGCTTTAAGATGCCTGTGTGCTCTGCCATGGGTGGGGCGCGGGGGAGGGGAGGCGGTGCGGCTTCACCCACTGCTTCCAGGTGAGGCACCTCCTTGCTGCCTCTTCTCCAGGCTGGCCCTGAGGCCGGGTCAGGCTGGCCAGTGAGCAGAAGTGTGGCTCAGCATGGGCCCTTCTTAGGAGAGGGAGAAAGATCCTCAGGTGGCCAATACTGGGCAGAAGCAGGAGGCCCAGGAGCCCAGGAGAGCACCAGCCTTATCTGAAACCTGCTCAAAGTTCCCATGGGCTCACCCTACTTCCCACTGTGTTCATCTCAGATCCAGGGCCCAGGAACATTTATTTCTTAAACAGAAAACCCCTCGGCAATTATGAATTTACTGCAATGAACAGTCCTTGAGAGGACAAGGAAGAGAGCAGGGGGCTAACAGGAAACACACACAGAGAAATCCCAGGAGCCACAGGTCAAGAGGACCAACTACCTTCCTGGAACTTCATTCTTCTGAGACCGAGGAGACACATATGCTTCACAGGTGAGAGGCCCTTTCAAAGACATAAGAAACCGAGGCTCGGGGCTCAAAAAATGCTAGTCATCATCAGACCGGGCACACAACTCAACAAGGCTGTCATCATCAGCATCTTCTAAGAACCAAGCCCAACTCTGCCCAAATCATGAGATGAATAGCTCATTCATATTTGGCACCAGAATCCAATGCTCCTAACCAGGTCACTAAGAAGTCTTACATGTTCTCCCAGGAGGGTGGCCTCACCCTGGCCTCGCTGAGTCCTGTGGCAAGGCTGTGCACAGAAAGGAGCAAGGGACTGGGTGTACAATCATCCAGAATCCCAGCCTCTCTCTTATAAAAATGCGCTCCAGGCACACATGGTGCCCACTGTTACCAAATTCACACCGAGCCATGCTAGCACAGTGCCCTGGGGCTCCAGGAAATGCCCACCTGTCCACAGCCACAGGCCACCCCCCCCCCAAGAGTGACCTGCTGGCGGGGCTGCTGCAAGAGGGACCCACAGAGGTGGAAGTTGGGCCACAGCTCCAGACAGGCTCACCCTGGCACACCGCGGGCCTCGGACAGAGCTCCCAGGGAGCCCATCGTGACCTGAAGGTCTGCAGGCTCAGCCCTACCCAAGCCCTTTTTCAATATGTTCATCTCCCTGGCCACACAAAACAGCCCCAAGGCACCGTTCTGGGGTGTTAGTCTGTGCAAGAGGAGAGTGGTCCTCAGTGATGGGACCAAGAGAGTCAGGGTGTGACGGGGTGGTGGGGGCCCAGGGCTCTCCCCAGTACCCACAGCAGGTCCTCAAAACATCTCAAGGGTGACCAGTGAGGAAAAGCCTCAGGCAGATGCAGAACCAGATGTTCAGAGAAACCAAATGCCCTCCCCTAAAACGGACCAGCCTGTAGGAGCATGAAGTTCCTTTGGCCTGATGGGCACAGACAGAGCAAGAGGGTGTTAATTCGAGGCTACATACAGCAGCACCAAAAGCGCTTCTCTCGGGCCACCGCGGGCACCTGCTCCAGAACAACAAGGGAAGGCCTCTCGAGTGCCCCTCCTTGCAGCTGCTGGTTCCCACGCTGGCCGCCTCAGCAGGCCTCACACCGACAATGTCCTTTCATGCCCTGAGCACCCTCCACTGGTCGGCCCTCTCTCTTCAGGGCCCAGGTGAGGTGTGCTATGCAAACGACCCACCGCGGAAACAGATGGCCTCATGGCTCCCCTGGCAGACTGGGCAGGGACCTGCGCGCTTGGGGAGCCGCTGGGGCATCTCTGAGCAACATGGGTCGGGGGCGCAACCGCTGCTGGGAGGCAGTCCCCTACCCTCTGCCCCCATATCGGCACACGGGGCCACACTTGTGATCTGCCCCCTCACCACCATGTCAGGCTGAAAGAGACGGCACAAGCCCAAGCTGCCTGGACGGTGCCCCCACTCCCTCCCCACATGTACTATGTGCCAGCGCAGCCTTTAATTATTAACTCACGCCCAGAAAGGCCTAGCCCATCAGGCGTGACGTAGCATGGAATTCTTTCTGGTTTGGCTGTCACATGGGAAAAACCAAGGAAACAACATTCACCAAAGAGCAAATGGTTCTATGCACACTGCGCAGGACAGAATTCACATGATGTGACCTTAGTAGAGCCAGGTCACTCCTTCCCAGGATTCAGTTCCACTCACTGCTGCCTAAGAATAAATAAACCATATTAATTAGCTTTGAAACAATTATCCTTTATTCAGGGGGGTGGAAAGCGACCCGGAAAGCTAATTTTTTCCGTGTCCCTGTACAGCCCACGTTGGCTTTGAGACACTCAGGGTCAAATCAACACTTCATTACAATACCTCGATGTCCAAGAGTTTCAACTTCAATAAGAAAAACTGCCCTCCAGGCAGAAACATTACATACACAGTCTCTGTAGAAAGAATGTTTATGGAAATTTTGTAATATTAAATATGTTCAGCTCGTTTTAAGTTTTAACAATGTAAAAAGGTCCAACAGCCAAGACTTCAAAACTCTTGTCTTCATAATATAAGGACAACCAGTGGAAAATCTTAAGGGAAGTCTTGGAACTCTGCCATTTTTTTTAAGGAAAACAAAATAGGATATTTTCTCAGTGTTGTCTCGAAGGTAGTCAATTTATTTACCCGTTTCTCTACTCTCAGTGTTTTTACTTTTGTTCCCTACAGAGCCAGCAGACAAGACAGGCTAGGTGGCCAGGAGCAGCTTAGCATTTTAACATCCAATCCCCTGGATAAATGCTCTATCCTAAGTGGCTCTACTGATGGAGAAATAAACAAGGACATGAGGATACCAGATTGGAGGCAGGGGCTTGGAAACTGGAAAAATGAAACCAGAAAGCAAATCATTAAGTGGGTGCTGCTAATGAGGCCTGGCACAGGCCAGACTTTGAAAAGAGGTTGGGCAGGAGGGAGATCCACGAGCAGCAACCCACACATGTAATGACGTCAGTTTTGTGAAGTCGAGCTGTGTTCCCACACCCCCAACTGCCCAGCTGGCCTTGGAAGTGAAGGCAGCTGGCTTGAGCAGTCTGACCCTCGGCTCACAGAAGCCTGGCTGTACCCCCACTGTCTGTATGAAACTCATACAAGCCATGAAGCGGCTTGTTAACTCTGAAAAACCAGGAACAGAGGAATCCTCAACAGGCGGCCCCTAAAATCAGCCCGGCTCATCAGGAAGCCTGGCCACTGAGGTCTCAGCTGAACTTACCAGGGCCCATTTCCAGCAATGAAACAGGTGTAAATCCATGCTGCAAATCAGGGGCACTTGGGGACATGTCACCAGTGGCTTTTTATGGTTCCATAGAGCAACTGAACAGGAAAGCTACTGGCCGAGGAGCACACTCCTCTGTGAGATGGCCCAGAAACTCCCAGGAGTGGAAGGAGAGACGGCTCCCCAGAAAATAGAGCCCAGCTAACCAGCCTCAGCACCTTGAAAGAATGCTCTGGCCTGGGCTTTCTCTCCAAAATAGAAACCATCTCAGAGCATCCCCCTCCAAAAAAAAAAAGGAGGGTATAGCTAGGAAACTATCTCCCCTAATACACAGTATTATGCTATACCTATGTATCAAACATTATAATACCTATGTCTCAGATAATGTATTTTTAAAAATTCAAAAATATTTAATGACAGGAATAATATACATACACAAGGGACAGAAATTACATCCAGCGTGTTACTTCTCCATGCTAAAATTAAAGCTGACTTTTAAAATACAGGTCTTTCAGTTCTTAAAAATCATTTGTAAGTTTCCCCCTTCTCCCTACTGTCCTTTATTTCTACATTTTCTTCCAAGAGAAGATTTCCTACAATCTGGAAAATGCTGTGGGCTCCTGAGTCAGGGGGGAGGCAGCTGAGGCTGGAAGCAGAGACCATGAGATGCTACTGAGTGGCCCATCCTTGACTCCTGCCCATTGTTTCCCAGCCCAGCAACACCGCAAGCCACTAAGGGTGTAAGTCCCTAAGTCATGGCCACACTCCAAGACGGGTTCCGCAGGCATCACCCACCCCCACATGCTCACACAAGTTCAATCTAGGGGAGGGAGCCCTCTTGGGGATTCTGATGTGTAACTGAATTCCAGGCCAGTGAGCCTGGGAGAACCCGGGGAGGGAGACAGGCGGCACCGCAGTGGGGATCCCTTCGCCCCAGTGGAATGCTCAGAAACCACCCTCCGGGGAGGACGGCCCTGAGGAAGTGGGGTGGACGCTCAGCAGGCTCCAGCCAAGTTCTTGGCCACAGATTAGGCTGCAGCAGACGGAGCGAGGAGCAGCATTAAAAAAAGCAGTATGACTTGAGAATCAAATGACTTAATCCACAAGCCTGAAAAATGACTTACAAGGAGGGGGATCAGCTTTCGAGATCAACACTACTGACCAATAAGCTACATACAGAGCATTGAGCGGGGCAGTGGGGCGAGGGCCGGGTGACAGCCCCTCAGCCTCTTGCTCTGCACCCTGTCTTGCTCACCCCCCGTGTCACTGTGGAAGGCAATCGCTGCTCTCTGCCTGTTGTGTGACTGTCCAGCGGGTCAGCACCACGCGAGCATGAGAGTCTGGTATTTCTTGGAGAACTTGGGACACTGATCAGTAGTTAAGAGCACTGAATGAGGCTGAGTGGCCCTAGAAGAGCCGCCTCGTCCTCAGTCTCCTTTTCTCACCCAGGAGCCCAGGATGTGGCCATCAGTGCCTCCTTCATGGGCCCCCAGCAGGGATGACTGGTGCTGCTGGTGAATCCCTCCACTCTGGAAGCACTCAAGTAACTGTGGTTTAACAAATGCTTTTCTGACTAAGACAACTAGGCGAATTCAAGAATCCGGAGTGCTGGAAAGAAAAAAGGCCTAAGGGAAATTAGGTTCCGTTTTATTTCAAACCAAACTTATTCAAACCTGACCTTCCAGGTTCAGGGAAGATTTAAGTTTAAAATGAAGTACATCACTGCCATCAAACAGAGCAGCTGCTGTACGTGCAATAGAGGAATGGCTTTACTTTTTAAAATCCATTTACAAGGCTAGGTATGACATGAGAGCAGCACACAAACGCTGCAAACACATATGGGAAGGAAGCCCCCAAAGGTCTAGTAGAAGGTAAATTCACGGGTCTAAAACGTATTTCCTGCAGGGGCAAGTAAGTTTCGTTTTTAAGAATAACCACAGAGCCAGATGAGACTTAAGAGAATCCCATCCAGGAATGGGGAAACCAAGACCCAGGTCACCCAGCCCATCTGAGACAAAGGCAAAAAAATCTGTCTTGACTCAGTTGTTTCCACCCCTAACCCCAAACTGCCTGATACCCAAAACAGCACAGCACCTTCTGTCCAGCCTGCGCACAGACCGCCCAGGTGCAATGGTCCCTGATACAGACGTTACACTCTCTTGCCCAGAGGAATCCAAGCCAAGGAGAGAAAAGCCAAATGCAGACCAGCCTCCTTCCCTCTCCATGCCCTCCAGCTGTGAGCTCATCCCCAAAGCACCAGGCACCTCCTAGGTCCCAGCAGGTGAGGCAGCACTGCCCACGAGCAGCCAGGCTGGCTCACAGCCTTAATCTAGGAAAAAGAACCAGAGCCCCTAAGAGCTTTTAAATATTACCTATTGATTCACATGCATCAGGTAAATAACACTGGGAATCCTGAACTAACTCCTGCACGTGCCTAATTACTCAGTTACATTTCATTAATTCTGAAAGTATAGACAACCTTTTAGCATGGATGTTTATGAGGGCAATAATTCATAAATGCTGTCCTCACGTGGGGAATGTGTAAATGCACACAGGTATATATGTTCAAAACCCCGTGCAGATGGTCTTCTGGAAGGAACCGCTCAGGATTTTCACTTGGAAATGAGATTCTCAGGACTTGTAACTGTGCAGGCCTCACAGAAGCGTGCCAGAGCCACCTAGATGCCTCGAACTTCCTCCTAAAGAAACCACGCTGACACAACCTTTACTATTGCCACGGCATGACTGCTAATGAACAGAACATCAAAATTCAACGATCCTTTATCCCAAGTGTGGTTTGTTCACACACTGCAGTTAACGGGCACTGTGCAAAAGCACACAATACAGATGAACGAAACTCACAAGGTGAAAGGGGCTCTTCCGTTGCTTTCCAAAACCAAGCACGCCAACGTGGCACATTCCACTCCGAACATCACCCTGTGGACATTTGCTCAGAAACAGGGCAAACTCAGGAGAGGCTAGAGCCACCCTGTCCCTGGGGACCTTCAGAGCAAGGAAGGTCACCTCTACTCTCAGGTCTCCACAACGGGTTCCTTCTTACCTGGGGTTCCACTCTAAGACCCGGTCAACAATCTCTAGGATGAAACATTCCTCCTCAATAAAAGGAACAAACTAGTTATACATGCAACAACTTGAACGCATCACAAAGGGAACTGTGCTGAGTGAAAAAACTATCCCAAAAGGCTATAATTATCTGATCCCTTTTATATAACATTCTTAAATGACAAAATTATAGAGATGGAGAACAGTTAAGTGATTGTCAGGTCTTGGATAGGGGCAAGACATTCCTACTCTAGAATTTTCTCTGAGCAGGCTGGTCTTGGAAGCTGGCCGGCCCTGTGCACAACCATGTATGCTGGCTGTGAACGGTCCTGGCCCCCCGAAGAGGGTGTGGCTGTAAAGGGGCAGCGGGGGAGATCCTTGGGGTGGTGAGCCTGTTCTGTATCTTGACAGTGGTGGTGCAGAATGGAACCCGCACACTGAATACAATCACACAGAAGTAAATACACACCCAAGAGAATCCGTGCCACTGGGGAAATCCGAGTAGTATCAGTGGATTGCATCAATATCAATTTCCTGGCCATGTTGTTTCTATCGTCTTGCCAGTGGCTACGGGAGGCTGCGGGCAGGGGTGGGGAATAGGTAAAGGGCACCACTTCTCTTACTACCTGGGATTCCATGATAACCTCCATGTAAGTTTAATTACAAAAATCGTTAAGTAGGCTCACCCTATTTTTTTTTGTTTGGCTCATGTCGACCAATAAACTGGCAACTCCCCTCTCTAGGGCATCAGTGTTCACAAGAAGGAGCCGACCCTGCTGAGATGAGTCCCGCACTGAACTGCAGTCGGCTTGGTCTGGCTTCCCGACGCCCAGCCGCCCATCCTGCCGCTCAGAGCCAGAGCTCGCAGCTCCTGATCTCCGTGAGGCTGGGAAAGTTCTCTCCTGCAACGGGCACGACCAACTGACTGGTTTCTCTCTCCCACCTGTTGCCAGACACCCAGGGCTCCCCAGGTCATATCTTAATAGAGGGCACCTTCCCTGGCAGAGCACCCTGGAGAGGATGAGAAGGAAATCCAGCCCCTGGAGCTCGTCTGTGCTGGGCATGGTGGCAGGGAACTCCAGGACTCACTGACCCAGCCTGGCTAAATCGAAACTACAGGCAGCATGCAGGAACAGGCCAAGACTGTCCCCAGATGACACACACAGTTGTACGCTGGGCTGGCCACCTTCCAACACCCAGCTTGCTCAGAGAAAGTTCTGGAGCTGGTGACCGGGGTCAGGGGAGACACCTGCCCGAGCTGATCCACAGCTATCTTCCTGCTTTTCCGGCAGCCTGGGGGCCCTGCTGGTGCCCTCACACTCCACATCAGCCTTTTGTGACAAAATGTAACTATACTGACCAACCTAAAGATCCTCCCTGGCCTTCTGTGTCTGTCCTCCGAGACCCCAGGGTACCTCCCGTTTACGGAGAGCTGGCACACGCACTCCTAACACTGCCAGTAACTCCCTGCTGATTCAAAGAATGCGGAGAGAAGAAAATTACAGGAGCAGCGTCTTTGCTGCTTCCGCCCTTATTGTCTTCAGGGTCACACTTTTCTCAATTCATTCGACAAGACTTTTATCCTTACTGTCTCCAAGAGACAATAATGAAAATATCTCCCTCTCCCCAAAATGTGCCATTAGGTACAAGTGTAATAGATGAAAAATATTTCAATAAAAATATTTTTTCAAATTCTACAAACCATTTACTTGAAAGAACCACTTTCAAATCACCAATGCTATCCAGCTTCAAAGCTGCTAACGGAATAACCAGCGACTGACTTCCATGGGAGTAAAAATTATATTCTACATAAATTAAATATATAATTTGATTAAACATGTTTATGTCCTGGTGATGACATTTAAAATGGAAGTAATCATTTTCTTTCTTAAAGGAAAAACTCTTTCAAATATAATTCGAAGCTGTCAAACCTATCTCCTGCTACAGATCTTTTAAATGTCACATACCTTCAAGAGTGGATGGCAGTTTCCTTTTAAATATGTGATTCCAAACAGTGCGTGCTGAATCAAGCATGTATTAAAATACACCGCTGGCATTTATCCTGATTAAGTCTAGGCCTCTCCCATTGCTCCTGATTGATGCATTTGCTCAAGAGTGTAGCACACAGCCGGCTTCCCCATACAAGTCCGGAGTGTTTAGTTCCACTGTGGACTGACTGCGACCCACAGGGCCTGACACCAAGTCACACCCCTTGCGCCTTAAGGGGCAAAGGTATTTATTCTCTTATGACTCCTGCAGTTTCCCTCCAGATACCTTGCTGAACTCTGTGTAACCCAATTTTGACATGGCATCAACAGGCCAATTGTAACACAGTGCTAATCAGATGCAAAGAAAACTCCGAACTCATTCTCCTAAGTCAATGACCTACATACTCAATTGCTTATTCTCCAACTCAGTAGCAAACATTGTGCTATATTTAAACACAGAGCACAGATATATCTTTCTTCTGAAACGCTCAGACATACAGATAAGCCTTATACGCCAGCCCTCCTCTTCTCAACTAAGGAATGCAAACCTTGTCAACATCAACTGTCTGGGCAACTCTGAAGACAGCAGTGTGGTCCATGTCTCTGTTATCTTCCTAAGAAGGTGCTCAGTGTCATTTTTTGCCAAAAGCAAATGTGGGCAGTTTCTCTGCTGGAATGTAAGCAAAATGAAGCCTGGGTCACACTGCCTTCCCAATACTCAGAACATAGCAAGAGCTCAGAAAAGCGCCCAGATGACTTTAGGTAGTAAGGGTGGGTAACAAGCACATCCCACACCAAGTGTCCAATAGGGATGCAAATGCTTCCTGACTGCTGAATCTTGGTACTAGGGCCCAGACCCTGAATAATCCTGCAGGCACCAGAGGTGACAGCAGAAGGAGCAGAGAGTTCCGAGTAACACTGGTGGGACAGCAAATCGGCCCTCCCAGCCTAGGCTGTAGGGGGATCCTGAGAACACCTGAAGAAACATCAAGGCAGAAGGTTCAAGAAATCAAGCAGAAGATGCAACCCAACCCAGCCCAAAGCCACAACAGGTACCTTCTTCCTGGGAAACTGGGGCTGTGCTCCTGGGGAGGGACCTGCCTCACGGCTCTACAGGAGCTTTATAAACCTGGCAGCACAGCAGGCGGCCTGGGAAGGACCAGGGTGGGTGGGATACATTCACAGCAGAAGCCCAGATCTGCGCTGGAGCTCAGAAACCTCAGCTGCGGACACCTTCCTGCTTGTCCGTGTGGCCTCAGCTGAGTCATTTCACCCACAGAAACCACCTTCTCACAGCTGTGAGAGAGGAATGAGCCCCAAGACACGATGATTCTCTCACTCAGATTCTAAGTCCACTTAAAATAGGCAACCTTGAAATTGAAAGCCAATTTTCAAGTCACCGGGCCTAAAGAAATCAGGCGGGTGGAAAAAAAGAATTACAAAGGGGACTTTCACTTTTTCTTTGGATTCAGGTAAACTCCCTTCACTGAGTGGCAAACTACTTCTCCCCCACAGCGTGGATGAGGAAGGAGGGTCAGTAAACAGAACCCACGAGTCGGACCCCAAACATCCAGAGTGCCAGCAGTGAAACCAGAAAGCATGCATGGCCAAAGGCCCCACCCACCAGTGAAATGCCACGCTTGCTCTTAGCCACCCTGGCCCTGCTGCAGGGTGCCTGAGCCCAGCATCCTCCCTAAGAGAGGAGCCTTCCCAGTTACCACAAGTACGTCTATCGCCCCAAGCCTTAGCACGCAGAAGTGGTCAGCCACTTGTTTTTGGGGTCTGGTTAGCAAGCTTTCATTCTTATCCACCCCCTGCTGGATATGTACACACATTTACACATCTGTATATCTATACATATACATACATACACATGCACATGACTGTATTTCCACATGCATATTTATATATACATGCAAAAAAGCTGGCATGGAACTCTGATACTCAGAACCAACAGCCGTTTCTCAGCTGCCATCTCTTTCCAGATGTACATCTCTCTCTCTCACACACACACACACACACCTCATTACTTTATCCATTCTGATACTGCACAATGTAAGGCAGGTACTATCAAGAGAGGCAGATCGGAAGGTTAGTGAAACAAAACCTTGCTTTCAAGAAGTTTCAACAAGGAACAACAGAAATGAACTGCTAGAAAAGCAAGTATGGACCAAGGGGAGATTGCAACTCTAACTCCCATCCAGGTGCTCCGGATGAACTCCTGCCACTGGAGCTCGGGGTGCCCCTCACCCGTGCCTGCTGCATACGTCCTCTCAGGCTGCGTGCCCCTCCCACCCGTCAAACTCAGCTCACCACCCAGAACCACGGCCTTCGTCCCCTTTCCCCTGGGAGTCCCTGCCTCCCAACAGAACAAGCCCAGACCCTGGTCTGACTTCAAGTTTGTGCTCCTGGAACCAACAGGCCCGCCCCTGTTTCTGTCCACATCCGCAGCTAAGTGGCCAGCCAGGCCCAGTGCTGCCCCCACACATCAATGCCTGGGCAGGAAGTAAAACTCCAACCATCACCTCTACAACACCTGTCAAAAGCCCAGCTCAGAGAAATACTTTTTTGGAAGAGAATGACACATTCCATTCCAATTTGTTAGTATCAATTGGCTCAGTCTTTTAAGTATTCTGAATTCCATCCCAAACTGAATCATACTCTGAAGGGCTCCTCACAGAACAGCTTCCCCTAAATTGTCCCTCAACATTGTGCTTCTGACTTTCTCTGGTGGATCCAGCCCAAGCAGCGGCTGTGGGGCCCCTGGCCTGGCGTCTGTTACCAGACCCTAGCCGGAGGTAGAACTCTCCATCCCTACACAAGGCCCCTTGATCCGAAATTTGCAGTTACCATATTTGCATTTTTGTAATCAACTCTGGCCCCTCCTCAACCTCATTCCCTCTTACAGCATCCCGTTTTCTTGAAAGAGGAAGGATATAAATAAAATGGAATCCACTCAAGGACACATTAATAGCCCTATAAACCGTGTCTCCGAAAGCACTGGCCCTAGAGAGACTTGGGGAAGCTGGCAGCAACCTCCCCAGGGCCAGCATACCCCGACCTCTGGGTCCCTGGATGGCCCAGCTCACATGGGGGCTGATCTGCAGGCAGCTACCTAGAATGCCCACTTAGCCAGCACCCTTACACTGAAAAACACTAGAAATGCATGTGCTGCTATGTGATTATCAATGGACTCCAGTATCAACTTCATTCTGTCATGAAAGCAAACAGGGTGGCACAGATGTGAAAAACCAGAAACACAACAGGAACCAAAGGTCCTGGCTTTTGTGCTTCACTGGAGGGTACAGTATTTTCAGGGGAGTGGCAGCAGGGGAAGGGAGGGGCAGGGTGGGGTGGGGGATCAGTAACTGTCCTGAATATCCAGGGAAAGCCGAGAGAAGGAGGCCCTTTCCAAGTGAAGTGCTGGAGTTCCAGAGCGGGCGACCTCCACAGCCCACCCCGAACAGAGCGCATGGTGCAGACTCCGCATCTGCCTCATGGGGGGAGGGGGGCAGCGAGGGAGAGGAGGGTGCCCCCAATCCACCCACGCCCCCACCCTCAAGCAGAAAGCCAACATTCTGTTAAATGGCTTAAGAAACAGCTCCGTCTTCCCTACATGATTGGTGGCAGTGTAAAAATTTATAACTGCCTTATAAAACTAAACATACACCTATTCTATGACTCAGCAATTCCACTTCTAGGAATTTACCCAAGAGAAATGAAACTTACATCCATAAAAAGACATGTACACATGGAATGGACCATAGCAGATTTATTCAGAGTAGCCGAAAGTTGGAAACGGCCCATGTCCATCAACAGGGTGAATGGGGAAACGCAGCAGTGGACTCCTGCCATAAACTACTACGCAGCCAGTAAGAGGGCAGGAAATCGATCCAGGCTAATGTTCAAAAATGTCAAAACACATTGAATAAAAAAGCATTTGCAAAAAGGTACATGTGGCATAATGTCCATGTATACATAACGTGTGTATGTATATGTCAGTTCTAGAACAGGCAAAAGTAATCATGTGGGGGGGAAAAAGGTGGTAGCCTAAGGGGATGGGGGTATCAGGAGTGGGGACTGCCCAGAAAGGGCCATGAGGGAACTCTCTGGAGTGCTGAGATATTCTTTACCTGGACAGGGCTTGGGGTATGCCAGTGTGTGCATTTGCCAAAACAGACTGACTGGCATGCTTAGGATCGATGCATTTCATTTTACCTCATGACCCCATTCGCACCCCCAGAACACCTACCCTCGGTTTTACCTCGAAGGAAAACAAAGAACCACAAACAAGTCACTTCAGGTAATGAGATGCATGCTGAAGGACTCAGGTGACAGGAAAGGCAGCCAACACAGGTTGCCAGGTAAAGGATGGATGGACAGATGGGAAGAGGGCAGGAGAAAGCAAAGCATTAGCTCTCAGACCACGGGCGGCAGGTGCTCACTGCAACAGAATCATGTCCACTCGGGGAGGCTTTTATGCATGCATGTCAGTCCGCAGCAGCCCATCTCCAGAATGAGGGCCACAGGAACACCACCGCAGGTGCCATTCCCCACTCGGGTCTGAAGTGCGGGGGCCTAGGCAGACTAACCACCCAAATCAAAGTCTTCCATACATGATTGGTGGCAGTGTAAAAATTTATAACTGGGGGCAGCACACATCCAAGTCACACCCCTCTTTCCATGAGCTGATTCGCGAACTCAAGGAGACCCGGGGCATAGTTCGGTTGTTTGTGTTTATGCAGGCTGACAGAGTGGGGCCCTGCACAGGCGAGGCGCCACCACCGGAATAAAACCCCAGGGCAGGCAACCACCTCTGCCTCATTCAGGTTCCAGGGCTCTGCGGTGGGGAAAAGAACCCCCAAGAGCAGCTGCGGGGTGCCTGACCCTCCTTCTCCAAGCCTCTTCAGGGGCAGCCCAGCCTTTGGCCACAAACAGCTCCCCAAGAGCAAAACGATTCCCACAGGCCCATTTGGAAACACCCGCTAAATGCCATGCGACTTTAACAGGCTGTCCTCCAGTGCTGGGTCCTGTAAAGTCAAGTCGGACTTCTCCGTCTCAAGTCGTGTTACCAGTGCAGGTCACTTGCGGGACACCCCTGCGGTGACACTCTCGTCTCACCCAAGAGGCTTTTAAAGTATTAAGTATAGAAAAATACATGCAACTTCTCAGTTAAAGTATAGCGTGTGGACACTCAAAACGCTCAACGCGGCAGCCTATTTCCACTACTGATGCTACACCCAGATGGTAGGGGAGCGACGGTGACAGCACATTTAAGTTTCACCGTGCTGTAAGCATGAGCCCTTCACGAATCCTCCACCTCCCTCATCCGGGCAGGTCCTGGAAACCAAGCACAGGCCTCGCATTTCAGTGGCCAGCAAACTGCAACCTGGGAGAGGAAATACGGCCTGCTGCCCATCTGGAGCAAATTCCTGGGCACCATCCCTCTGACCTACTTTATTTTAAATTCACTGTTACTTTGGGTCCTCCCAAACCAGATGCTACAATAGTAGCTATGCAAGAGACCTCTGGGGGAACACAGAAGAGCCAGCAGAGGACACGCACGGGTCTGACTCCTGTAGAGGAGACACGGAAGGAAGGAGGCCAGGTGGGAGAAACCTTCATCCATGGTGAAGTTCAAAGCTGCCAGAGGGGGAGTCCTTGGGCCCAGTGGACTGGCTGCTGGGAGGAGTCCCAAGTCTTGCAGGAGCAGCCTGGCTTCTCTCCCCACCATGCTCACGCCCTTGCTGGGAACCACCCACAGAGCACAGTCACGTGGTGGAGTCCAGATCCCCAATGTGCGGCTGGGGCCAGCCATCAAGCAGAAGCCCAGAGGTGTCTTTTCATGGTGGCATACCCTGCCTGGCCAGTGTTGCCATCTTATGACCTAAGTCTTACTTCTGAATTTCTCCAAGATTAATACCAGACTGCGGGGCCACCTGGATGCACCCAAAGCATTCAGGTGGATGTCATTTGGCAGGGAAGACCCCCCCCCCACCTCCAACTCAGGGACCTCACAGCCTGCCGGCAGTGAGGCCCTCCAAACAAGGGCAGGGAGAGAGAGAACCTCCACGCCTTGGTACCTAGGTGGGCGTGAGTGGATGGAGATGAGGAAGCCGTGAGGCTGGGCCTGGAAACTGGGGGCAAGAGCCGCCTCCCCACGGAGGCAGAGCGTGAGGCAGGGGTTGGTTTGGACTATCAAGTTCATCAACTACCCAAACTCACGGCATTAGTTAAATTAAACAACATCTGCTTCAACAAGTGACCCCCCAAACTGAGTAATCAATTCAGCACAATGCAAGCTTATTTCTTCACCTCAAAAGAGCAGTAGGGAATAGAGGGGCCCAGGATGCCCTGCTGGACTTTCTGAATCCAGCCGACAGTCAAGGTTAGAAAAACGGGGGAAAGCAACCTGTGTCTTTACTACTGCCAGGAAGCAACACCCGTTTCCAACAGTGTTCCACTGGCAAGTGCTAACCTGGCTGGGGCGTCCAGTACCTGCCTGACAGCTGCCTAGGCAGCCAACCCGGCATGAGTCCCACCAGTGGGGGAAACATGGACTTTTGGTTATTTCATGGTTTTAGATCTGCTCATCTACAGCATGCTCACCTTCTAACCTCAGCACAGGCTTATTTTGGAAGCAATATTGGGATTCTTGTCTCTCTGAACAAAGAATCTAAGGTTACTGGACCACTGAACCGAATGTGAAAAGAAATGCCACCAACTCCAGAACACATCTACTAAATTCTCTTGTTGCCACACAGCCGTGGCATTTAAGTAGAAGTCTGGTCACAACTGGGCTTGCGCTGATCAACTGAAAAAGTTGAGGAACTCACGTGAAACCTTCTTAAGATTGTGTATCAACGATACCTTAATTAAAAAAAAAAGTTTAGCGACTGTCCTTTTAGTGGAAAATGCTCAACTCTTAACACTTAGAAGTTTGCAAAACACTTTCATTTCCATCAAACCTAAGATGCCATTAAATCTCAGATCTACCATTGTCTTGTAAACCACTCATGAGGGAAAAAAAGTACTGTCAATAATTAACTGTGGCATGTGACCAATTTTATGACAACTCACTTCTAGAGATGAAAATGAATGAAATAACGGGGCTTTTGTTGAAGTCTTCCAACGACCTTGAGAGCCACCCAGCCATCCCCATTTCACAGACAGGGGGCCCCAGTCCAGGGCCACTTCACTTGGCAGGGGTCACCCAGCTGGGGAGGGTGGAATCCGGAGGAGGGGGTTCCCACCAGCCTGACTCAGCACCTGCAGTAGGTCGACATCCTGGCACATCTGAGAACTCGCAAAGACCAAGGCACGCTCCAGTATCTTCACATTCATACGGAATCTGCTTCAAGAGGCAAATCAAGCACCTTGGATATAATGATCTTATAAACTCACTGGGAATTAAAAAAAAAAAACTCCACTAAAAGATGGGTTTTCATCTGCAAAACACTTTACCAACAAATTCCACGACATTCAAGTGAGAACAGATGATGTACTGAAAATTTAAAAACAAGAATCCGCTTTGGTAAACAGTTGAGTGCTATTTTCACATCATCCTAATGAATTTAGTTTCAATAAACACAAATCAGCAAACACTCTGAAAATTTTAATGGTATGGTACAAAATGATGCTCTGAATGACAGCCCCAGGAAACGAAGTCTTCTCAGCAAGTGACAGACACCACAAGAAGAGAAAAATCAAAACAGATGACTCCCTTCAAAAGGTCCATTATGGCCAGTGGATCTCAACTTGGCCCCAGGCTGCTTCCCATACAAAGCTCCTTGGACTTTGAGTGAAGCCAGCAAGGAGTCCTGGACCCCTGGATCCTGCTCAGACTGCCAAGCGCAGTCTGATACCAGGTGGCTGGTGTGTGCTAACACATGTACAGCGGTGGGGCAGCACCCACAAAAGACAACACAGATTCAGGCAGGCTCTTGCCTGAGGCAGGCAGGCTCCTGCCCCTTTATCCACCTCTGGACGGCCATCAAGTGCGCAGGTTGCTGGAAGTATCTGGGGATGGAGATGGGATACAAGCTGAGTAAGCCCAGGTTCCTCCAGGGCCCTGCTCACCCGCCTGTGTCTCAATCCTGTCACCACTCTGACAGTGGTTCCCCAGTTCCATCTCAATAGTGAGCTTACTTCCCCTTAGTTAACCTCAAGCGTGCAATGACCAGGAGACGGGAAAACACTGACACCTGGAGGAATGCAGGCAGGGCCACCTCTTCCCAGGGGCGTCTGGGCACTCAGTTCTCCAGAGCCTTCATTTTTACCATCTAAAAACAAGTTGTTCTTTGGAGGCTGTATGTAACTAGAACACATTTAACACTATTATAAACTATAAATCACTATAAAACGACTGTACTGGTCTTGGAAATGACATTTTTGCCTTGGAAATAATAAATCAAAATTAACAAATTTGGAGTCGTTTTAAAAAGAATCCCAAAGCCTAATAAATTCCTTAAAACACAGTGCGTCCAGCTCTCCAGACTCCAAGCTTGGGGGGGGCCAGGATTTGCCTTATTCTTACTGTATTCCTCCCTGAGCCTAACATGGGAGAATCAACACATGATTAACTGAATTCTGAGTGCCTGGCTGACACTTCCTGGCTGGGGCCCAAGACTGGAGGCAGGAACTTTCTTTTGCATGGGCAATGAAGCTTGGTTCCAAAAAGAAAGGCACATAAGGGCATTTAAGACTTCACCGGTATGTTAAGCAAAAAACAAAGGCCTACAGATGAGATTTTAAAAGCATATGATCAGAAGGAACAAATGAAAGCATTCAAAAGCCACGTCCCAAGAAACCAGTTATTTTCCCTTTGCTGTGCACGCAAAGACCAAGTCAGTCCCAGGACCCAGCCTATTTAGCTGCAACTCTCAAACCCACTACCTGTTTTCATTCCAACTGCCTCTCCAAGTAATTGTTATTACTCACAACTCATGGGTGGGGAGACTGAGGCTCTGAGTATCACACCAGCGTCCACAGCAGCAAAGCAGAGATTCAAGCCAAGTCCCGTTCAAGTGCACCCACTTGGGACCTACTCAGCAAAAGCCAACAGGGCAGGAGGAATTTGGCTTCAACAGGGACCCCCATGCAGAACTCATGACCCTCTGCTTCCTGCCACCCACCTTCCCCCAGGTAGGCAGAGGGTCACAGCACGGTTCTAGCTCTGAGCTCAGGGCCAATCCAGGTACCCCCAGGGAAAGGGTGGGGCCTGTCTGGCCTACTGGTCCCTCACCTGCAGGAGATTCCTCAATGAGGCAGGAGCAGCCAGGCTCCCAAGGGAGAGGAAAGATCGCAGAGTACCTGGCTGCAAAAGTGCACCTGGAACAGCAGCCCCAGAACCCAGCACAGAAGAGCAAGAACGCCACCAATGAAGGAAGGTGAAGCACACAGCACCCATAAGGTGCCACTTCTGCAGGTGCTCAAGGAAGGAGATCAGCCAACAGGACCTCAGCTTCCTCCAATACAAGCCTCTGCTCCCCACGCCAGCTGGGGCCTCTCAGCCCAGCCTGCTGGTCAGCTACCCAGCTACAATAACGCCCAAATGGGTTCATCTCAACAAAAGCCGGTCGCCCCAGGATGTTAATTTCTGATTTGGAATCTCAAAACCATTCATAGTTAAGAGGCAGCAGTTAGACAGCACGGCACACAGAGGGAGGGCTATGGGGCACCCGACTCACTCCGCCCAGCTGGAGGACAGCCTTTCCTTTGGTCCAGGTCTCCCACTGGTTACCATGCCTCACTTCTCCCTACCTGGGAGCACCAACACCCCTCATGCCTCCCAGGGCCGCTCAAAAAAGCCCACCAGCAGAGGAAGTAGAGCAATTCCCCAGCAACTCTGCTACGGCTCCTTTCTTCAGGCAAGTCCCCCCACCCCCCGACACCGCCTCGCCCCCTGGCTCCCTCTCTCCCTCCTGTCCCTGTGAATCATCCACAGAACACACCCTCCATTCTCACTCCCACCCCCACCTCTGCCGAGGAGTCCCCACAGTTGGGGTTCCAAACAACGTCCGGTCCGAGAGTCCCAGGAGAGAGCTGAGAGCCAGACTCTTTCTCTGTAAAATGCACAAGTGATCCTCCCCAACCCCTCCCAGTTCACCTGTACCGTTTCTGGGGCTCACAGCCCTCCATCCCCCAGGCATGGCCCCCTCAGAGGTTCACAGGCCTGAGTCAGGCCCTCCAGCTTTGTTTCCTAGGTAACCGCTGCTCTCTCCTCCGAGCCACACACGGAGCACACTGCCCAAGGCAGGAGGAGCCTGCGCTCCGGGACTCTCCCCCACCTCCACCTCCACCTCAATCCTCCCCACTCTCCTGCGTGCTCACAGGCACCTGTCCTGCAAAACTACGCATTCGCTCTAGGAGCACCTCACAGAGGAAAGGACACAGCCCCGAGGACCCTCACCTGTGAGAGGAAACCAGGCCATGCCAGGTCTGCCAGCGACACTCTGCAGGGAGCAGCTCTGGGTCACCCGGCATCTGGCCCCACAGGAAAGGTGTACTTGTAACATCAGGCACGTGTTTTGAGTTGGCTTCAAAGGAAGCCTCTCTCTGCTCAGCCCCCCATCTGTGCAGTTAAGACGTTAGGACTTGCCTGATTCTCCGGCCTGGGCCTTCTGGCCCATGGGCACAAAGGGGCAAGTGGCCTCAGCTGAGTGCTGCCGGCCCGGCCATGGTTCTCTACCTGGTTACCCATTAGAATCATCTGGCTGTTTAAAACTACTCCAGGCAGGTCCCACCCCAAGACCACTGACTCAGAACCTCTGACGGTGGGGCCCGGCGTAGATCTTTTTGAAGCTCCCCAGGTGATCTCAGGCCCAGGCGGGGACGAAAAGGGGCTGGAGGATCAGGCACAGGGTGGAGCAGCCCGCAGTGAGGACCAGCTGGAGGGAGCCCAGGGGCCCCTTCCCCCTGCAGCTCACAACCCACACCCACCCCCTGCAAGAGGCCTTCCCTGACCTCCGTGCATATGCGGCCACCCCAGTTTCCAGTGGCGGGACCCCCGGGCCTCTTGCCCCTGCCTGGCTCGCCTGGCTGCACGGTCTGCGCCCTGCAGGCAGGACCAGGTCAGGCCTGTTCAGGCCGTCACCCCAGGGCCTGGCCTCACTCTTCTGAGATCATGGAAGGTCCACTCCCTTGCTGTGTTCATCAGAGGGAAGAGGCACTGTGGAGAAGGTGGGCAAGAAAGAAAACAAACCACACAGAGCCCATTCTTACAGGATTTATGCCCCAGCACCTTCTGAGCCTCTCTACTTAGGTCTGATCCAACCTGAACAACCCCTGCAGAGAACTAAGTCCCCGAATCCGCAGTGTGCGCCCACCGCGTGCCAGGGGCTGATGGACTCGGGCCCTCCGGGCTGTCGCAAGACACCATCCAAATGGTGACTATTAATCCCACCAGAACAGCTTCACTCACCACGGACATCTAGGGACAAGACATAAAACACATTCTCCCAAAATGGTAACAGGATGCCTCTCCGGTGGAGATGCCTGTGGCCTTGAAAGAGCCAGCAATGAATTCAAACGGGCTCTGGGCAGGTGATAGGAGAGGCAGCTGCTTAGGAGGTGACAGGGCACCAAACTTTCCCAGCCCAAATTTTTAGCACTGACATCACTGCCAGGAAATGAGGTGTTTATTACACGTTCTCACTCTTCTACCTACTCTTTACCTAAAAATCTTGGATTTCCCATCTGGGTCTTCACATACCAATGTCGCCAACGTCACAATTCACCAAAATATCGAATGCACCAACAGTTTTGGAGAAGGGGTTTAAGGGTGTGGGGTGATCAAGAAGATAGGCAGGTCTTGAGGAACAGTGGACAATGTGATCAGACCGAGTTTTGGTTTTTTACAAAGGCCTATTGAGGTGGTGTCCCTTCCGGGGGCAGCATGAGTGGCCAAACCAGAGCAGAGTTTTATTGAGTCCTTGCCGACTACGGCGTCTGGTTATTAACCTCCAGCAATCCCCCCCGAAACACCATCTCCCCCCAACCCCCAGCCAACCCACAGGTTGAAGCCGTTTCTCTTCAAGGATGGTGAAACAGTGCACACGATACCAAGGGTCAGACTTTATCTTTTAAATGCAATGTGCTCGAGCCAAAAACAAAACAAAAAGCCTTTCCAAGATGCTTTCCAAATTCCAGAAACACACTGGGCTGGAAAAAAGGAGCCCTGTTTCCTCGTATTTTTAACCTTACATTGGCTGGGTTTATAATAAAAGGGAATAACCTATTTATTTGCTTACCTTACTTGGAAAGACAATAAATTGGAAAGGCTTCATAAATCTTGCAGGAAGTCCTTTACACAAAGACTGTCAGCAAAAATCTGTAAATAACCTTCTGCCAGTCTCCCCCAATCACTTCCACCACACATCCTTTTTTTTCCTTCCTGCTTTTGTACTAATCTTCCAGCAAACAAATCCAATCAAACACCAAGATGTTTTTATTCTTATCCAGGTAAGGCTCAGAAAACATCTGGAGTCACCAGAGCTTTTGGCTTAGGTGACCTGAGGAGAATCAGATTCAGAGAGGCCCCAGGGGACCGGACAAGGAACACCTCTGCACTCCAAAACCAGCCACAGTCCTCCCACTGACTTACAGGACATCAGCATCACAAACAGAGTCATGGGCACAGCAGTACTCCACCTGGAGCACACCAACATGCAAAGCCCTGGGCAGACAACCTTTTGAAACAATGTCCCGCCCAGGCTGGGGACAGGTCCTCACACCTCCTCCCACCTGGGCTGGTGTCAACAACAGTGCCTCACACCCTTATAATCCCAGTGTTGACAGAGCTCCTGGATCCAGGTGGCTGCTGGTGAAGTTCACTCATCCCATGCTCACCGAGTCAAAGGGAGAAAGCTGGGTACTAGGCGCCATGCAAACAGGCCCTGTTCCCACCACATTAACATGACTTCCAAAGCAACCCTTGGATGGGGTTGATTAAAATGACCTTCAGCAGTTCAGAAACAGCAGAAGATGGGCAGTCTCACACTGAGGTTTCAAGGACTGTGCTAAAAATAAGTTTAAGAAGCAGAAGTAGGCTCATGGATAATCAAATGTGTAAGACTTGGAAAAGCCGCTGTAATCAATTTACAAATCAGGAAAGGAAAATTACCATAACAAAAGGGAAATTTCTCCAAAGCCAAAAGTTACAAAAAGACCAGCACATCACTACCCAAACAAAAATTTACATTTTCAGAACAAAATGCCTGTCATTTTCAGAACGAAAAGCTTCCAGAGCCTTGAAATTTCATCCCAAGACCTTGATTCTTGGATGCGAGAAGAACGACTTACGAGATCCAGACACACTTGTGCACATCCTAGCTTCACTCGGTTGGTTAGTGTGGATACAGTGAAGGTTCCTGTGGCCATGATTCTCACCTGGCCCTGGTTGGCTAGCTCACTACACACATGTGGGCAATACGTTGCTATTGACTCTAAAGAGCTCTGCGCCCAGTGCTCTGGGTGACATGGTGGCATGGCCGCAGGGCTACAGGACAGCAGAGACTGGAGTGGTGGTAGCACAGAGGACAGAGACTGAGACAGCTTGAGGGCGGAGAGGCCCAGAGGCAGAGACCGGCTTGCTGCATGCACA
Organism: Smutsia gigantea; assembly: GCA_032199065.1. Taxonomy (NCBI): domain Eukaryota; kingdom Metazoa; phylum Chordata; class Mammalia; order Pholidota; family Manidae; genus Smutsia; species Smutsia gigantea. Next base: position 5,496 of record JAVSCE010017216.1, on the reverse strand, counting down.
CTGGCTTTAAGTGGACAGGATTCTAGTGACTGACCTGCCACCATGGGAATAAAGTTTGGTATAAACCCTTTCACCCCAAGAACGTTCCATTGTCACTCCTTGGTCTCATTGAATCCATAGTGAACTTGCCCGGGGCTGAAACCCACTGGCAAGACAGTTAGCTGTCCAAAGAATGGGCTTTTGATTCGAGTCCCACTGAGGTTCTCAGGCAGCACCTGCAACCAAAGAGCTGCAACACTGCAGGTCACTGCACCGCCCTCAAGACCCCCCCAGACCGCAGGAGGCATGTTAGCTGTTACTATGATGGGTGCACCAAATACAGTTACTTTTATCGTCTCTACGCGTGGCATATCCCTGGTGCTCAATAAAAGGTAGCTTTATTATTATTATTGTTTATTCACCAAGTGAATGTATTTCTGGTATTCTTGAATGAAGGCAAAGGCCTTTCTTAACTGCCTCCCTTTGAAAGAGTCGTCTGGCAACTTGCACACCCCAAGAGCGCCTTCCTCATTTTGTGAGCCTTAGCAGCTGGGTGTGAGCGTGCAAGAGAAAGCTGCTCCCCCGTGAGCTCGGCTGAGTGGCTGCCCATTCACTCTGCGCTGCAGCCACTGGAATTTTAGGATCCACTCAAGGGAAGTAGCTTCCTACCTAGCAGTCACCTCTTGAAGACAGAAGTGGAGCTCAAGGAGGGCAGTGGGCAGGTATTCCACGGAAGGGACGTGGGCAGGCCCTGGAACTGAAGCCTCACTGGGCTCACAGCTGCCCTTTGTGTGAAAAGATCCACAGGTAGCTTTCAGTGTTGTGGATGGCACTACTGAATATGCCTAGTGACACTCTTCAGGACATAAAACATTTTCCTCCCTTGCTTTTAAATAAATCCAGCATTTATCTTTTCCCAGCCTTTAGGCAATACCCCTCTCCCCCCACCCCCGCCCCGAGCAAGGATGGCAGAGGGAACCTCGGTCACAGGGTGGCAGCAACAGGTCTCACCAGAGCCCAGACTCATGGGCCCTCTGGGCTGGAGGCCTCAGGCTTTCCTGTTGGCTGTGGCCGAGTAAGAACTGCCGGACAGCCAACCCCACTTGCGCGCACACAACCTGCTTGGGACCAAGACACCAGACAGCCCACTTCCCACTGGACACTGAAGCCTTTAGGACATGCTGGGGTGCCCACCTTTCAGCTACTAACCCCAGGCCCAGTCTCCTCACACCTGCAGCCCCCGTAATCCTGTAAGCAGGTGTCCATGTGGCCACCACACTCACCACATGCAACTCAGATAGATGTCCACCCCAAAGGGGCCGAGGATGCTTACATGTGAATTTCAAGCCAGGAATCAAGGTCATGTTTACTCTGAGCTCACAGGCATCAAAGACTGCTGTCACCGCCCTAAGCACTGGGGTGGGGTAATGAGCATTCAAAGGACCCTTCCAAAAACACTCGCAGATCAGTCCATGCAGTGAACCCCAGAGAACAAAACACCCCCGGACAAATTTCACAAAACTCCTCCCAACTCAATAGAAATAAAAGAATATTAAATACTGTGAAGAAAGAGCCAGTTGGTTGTGGCCCCCTCGCAGAGGGCAACTGGGATCACTGGCTGAGCCCGTCCCAGCACCCCCTCGCTATACAGCACCCCCCACCGCCCAACCAGAGACGCTACAACCCTTTCTGGCACAGCTGAGCCAGGAGCCACCCCCCCAGCTGGCTTTGGCAGCCGCTGACCTCCCCTCAGGAAAGCCCACGAGGGCCTCCATGCTCTCCCCAAACTCCACCAGAAGGTGTCTGGTCTGGCTGGCCTCTACCTACAGGGAAACAAACAGGGACTCAGAGGCCATGGAATGGCCACAGCATACAGCTGAGTACATGGCCCACTTGCTCCAAAGCCACTTCCCCATGGAGGAGAAAGGAGGACGCAGCTAGGGACGCGGCTCTCACTCCCAGCCCCTCTGGACCTGAAGCCAGAGGAGGCACCTGTGTACCCAGGCACCTTCCAAGAGGGACCCAGGGAACACTGCGCAGAGGAGGGTAAGCAGCCGTTGTGTGCGTGTGCCGACAGGCCCAGGAGGCTGGCCTAAGATGCCAAGCTCCTGAAGTCTCAGGCATCTTGGGATGCATGGGACATGCCACTCAGGCAGGTCCACCCGCTATGACCAGAGTGTCCTCCTGGGCCATGTGAAACCCTTGGACATTACAGGTGTCCCCCCAAATCCTGGCACCTCACATATCTACCTACTTCCCCAAACTTCCTAAGCTGTCTTTTCTACTTTCAAAATGGGACAATTTCATCAGTGGTGGGCTGGGGCAAGACAGAACTACAAAGAGGCATGGAACAACTCTCCTTGGTGATGGAATTGTTCTAAACCACGTGGCACTTATACAACATTTGCTGAAACTTGTAGAACTGCAGGCTGAAAGGTGAATTTTACTGTACATAAATTTTACCTGTATGATATTTTTAAAAAGTTGATGCCACATAAAAGACCAAAACAAGTAATAAAAACAAATGACTTTCCCTATGCAGTAAACTGAGTCAAGAGCGGTCAAGATTGGCAGGTGACCCCAGGCCCCTGCCCCCAGCTCTCCCCAGGAAACTGCCTGTGTCCCCATCAGCAGCGCCCCTAAGAGCATGAGCATGGGCAGAGGGACCTGTCACATGCACTCAGGGTTGCCCTAAATTCAACTGCAGTTCAAACAGTTTCGTCAGCGAAGATCTCTTTCTTACCTCCCACAGTTCAGTGGCCAGGAAATGGGAAATGAGGTGTCTGTCCCATACTGATCTTTAACTGCTCTTACCTCAGGGATCCATCTGTACCATTTAGCCTCACCACACTCCTTTACCCAACTCCAAACCCACCCGTTATCAGGCCAGGATGGGGCAGGCTCCCACCACCCTTTGCCGCTCCCTGCAGGTGAGCCCTGCTGGGGCTCAGTCACCTTGCTAAGGGCTGCCATCATCATCCTGGAGAAGCCCAGGACAAGCGTCCATGAGGCAAGCCAGCAGCCCCTCTGAGGTCCCCCCAGAGGCCACACACAGCCAAACAGGTCCTGGTCTGTAGGTACTGAGACCCCAGGTGTGCCTCCATCAAGGGAACCCAGGAACCCACACGGACAGGGAAACAGAGGCACAGCATCAGAGTTCCCCCAGGGTCACATGGCAAGGTCACAATGTAAGCTCGGGGCAGAGTCACAAGACCCCAAGCTTCACCTTCTGTTAGAGAGGATCCCCACCACCCCATGACTCTGCAGATGACCTATGTGAGGTCAGAGGGTAGAAGTGTCACTGATAAAACAGACCTCACCCTTATCTTGGCACCTGGGCTTCTCTGGGGAAGGACACAGCAGGATCTTCCCAGGACCTCAGAGTGAACAGAAAATCAAGCCTCAGGGTCAGATAAGCTGGATGGAAAGGATGACTGACCACCATGTAGACCCATGTACTTGAGCTACTGCTTTGCTGACCTTCAGGGTAAACCCTCCTTGCTCTTGCAGTGGCAGCTCAAGCATCCAGCACACGGTAGGAGCTCTATTTCCTGAAGAAGCAGCTCTTCGCTCAATAGGCAAGGTGCAAGGAGCAAATTCATCTCAATGTCACTGCATACATTTCTACAAATCAATCCAAATTGAGTTACCTTATCAAATAATGTAAAAATTGTAGACCCCAGGCATAAAATATTATACATCTATTTTTATTTGATCCGCTAAGTTATAAAGCTTTCCTAAATCTCTTAAAGGTGGTTTTTCCAGTAGTGCATAATTGCTTAAGTGGGAAGTGTACAAAACATAATTACCCTGCCTAACACCACAATATTGCTTATGGGAATATCTCTGTTCATGCATTCTGCTTTATTTTGTATTTAATCTCTATTAAGGTGTCTATATGAAAATAGATAGGTATGCCAGTCTTCATCAACACCATAAATCATAAAGTCATTTCTTTGCTAACCCAAGTCCAAAGGCGGGCCCAAAGAAACTGCTAGGACCCCAAAGGCTTTCACTTTTTGTGTATTCAGAGTTGGAGGTCTCTTAACATATGGCCCCAAACACCTAGCCCTGTGCCACTTCACCAGGTTAACGTTCAAGTAATGGCTGTAATTTCTCACAATAAATGGCTCTGGAAGCAACTCAAAAAGTAGCCCAAACTTCTTCCAGAAAGCAGTTACCCAAACCAGAAAGGGCAAATTCTTTCTGTGTAACACCTCAGTTACCAGCTTTGTATCAAAGGGCACACAGAGGCCCTTTAAATCGCTCCTTGCCTGAGGACACCTTGCATGCCCTTCAAGCTCATCCTTCAACTTGCTTGGGGAACTCAGCAAAGGCTCCTGGCCCTTAAACTGGATGGACTTCCCTGCTTCTCTCCCTGCCTTCAATTTTGCACATACCCACCCTCATCCCTAGAATTGGGTTATCTGAGCACCCAGCTCCTCTTTAGACAGCTTGGTATTGATGGACAAGAACCAGGTCGGGTCCAGCTCCCATCATTCATTAACAGAGAGCCCATCCACGTGGTTCCTGAGCCCAGTCTAGAATTCTGCAATGGGAAGTAACCACACTGCCTGTCTCTGTGGTTGTAATATTGGAGTTGTTACTAAACAGGGCTGTTACTAAAAACAACATAAGCTCGTGTGTGACAAAGTGTTTCTACAAATAGAACTAAGGTAAGCTGTCATCTACATGGAAACACTGAAGCCCTGTTGAAGCCTGCTAATTAATAAATTCACCAATCAAGATAAAAAGGATTTGCCACAAAACACGTTTATTAAATGGAAGGTGCTGTCACCAAATCTGTGTTTGGCATCTTGACGAAATAAGGCTACAGGCACAGGTGAGCTCCTGGAGGTTATTTCATCCACCTGCATGAGGACAGACTGTACTTTGCACTCATCTCCGTGATCATGCTCACACAGGCCGCTGGGAAAACCATGGGCTGCCGTTCATCCACCTCTGACTTGTATGTACAGATTTTTAAAGTGTGCTTCACTGAGTGGTTCATGTTTTACTAAAATGTAATTTGCAGAAACAAGTTCTCCCCTTGCCAGTGTACTGTACCCTTGCCCAGTGCCCTCTCAAGGTCAAGGGAAAAAGCTAAATGTCAAGTGTATCTGAATATGAAACCGGCTCCAATTTTAACAGGCGCACCCCAAATTTCCCCCATGTCCCTAGGAATGCCTGGTACTATTCAAAGGGGTGGAGAAGCCCTTTTAAACCAAGGGGGCTTGGGTCAGGCAGAAATCCCTGCTTCCACTTTCAAATCTATTCATTCAGATTTGGGGGGGATGAGGTGTTCAGATTACATAGAATTTTCTTTCAATCATTTGCTCAATAACTAGACTCCAGTGTGTGTGTTTGTGTGAAACACGTGCACGCACGCATGCGCAGGAGGGCAGGGGTGTTTTTAAAGACAGTCTGTGTGCTGTTGGCAGGTTCTTGGCTGGCTGCAATAAGAACTACCCAGAGGAGTTTGCTAAAAAAAAAAAACAAATTACTCTGGCCTCAGCT
>JAVSCE010017215.1:0-76855 GCA_032199065.1 Smutsia gigantea | reverse complement strand
CTTCTTCTGAAGGTCAGGTTCAGATATCACCGTTGCCAACAACACAGCTTCGTGTCCCAGCAAAGGAACTCCTCACACATCCGCCTGGGCTTCGGCAGAAGGCAAGCTCTCAGGCTATCAAATTTTAACAAGCCCATTCATGTAGAAGGATGCTTTCTTGGTTCATCCCTCAAAAGTACTTCCTTCCCCGCCATCTCCCATCCCCCCCACAGCAAGAGTTTAGTCTGGCTCTCACTATAAAATGGCCTCTCTGAGGGGCCGCCCTCCCCTTAGCTATTGGAGGAAGGAGAGTATTTGGAGCATTTCCGGCCCTTCTTGGCCAGCTGCCTGGGCCCTGCAGCCAAGACACATCTGATTGGAGCTCCCCATGGAGAGGCGTCCTCCCAGGTCTGCAGCAAGGGGCATCTGTGCCTTGGCTAAGGACTGGCCCTAAAGTGCCAGGCGGACGGAAGGGCTCCCTGGACCAGCAGGTGAGTCGGCAGGGGAACAAGAGGGTGAGAGATGCCTAGACATTCCGCACATGGAAAAGACTAGAAACAACGGAGAAGGTATACCAGTTTCCACAATGCCCGCCTGCTGATACTGCTCTCATCTGTGACAAGGCAGGCAGGGCCTCACCCAGCTCTGCACCAGTTCCCAAAGTTCCAAAAAGCAGCTATGAATCTGATAGCATGGACTTTTTAAAAGCAGTTTCAACCATGCTGTTTGGCTCACACCAGCGTGTTCTATACTGGTGCCCTCCCTGTGGCCAGCGACTGGGCCATTCTACCTATGCAAGATGTCTGTCAGTTCCTCTTCTCTGGGCAACAGGGCTCCCTGCATCCCCCATCTCTTCTTCCTGTGAAAAGAGGACTTCCTTCAGTCCTGGGTTCTGAATGTCGCCTGTACGGTGGGGGTGACAGGTCACCCACTACCTTGCCTCCTGCCTTTTCCTTGCCCTCTTCAGCACTTGGGTCACTCATCTCAACATAGGACCTCAACTTCAGGGACCCTCCCCCTCAAGAAGGACTCAGATTAGGGAGCAAGGAATTTCTGGCAACTTATAAAACATGATGAAGATACGCTATCAATTTTGGAACCTGCCTTTAAACTAGTTATTGCCAAAGCACTCTCCCGGACAGCTCTAACATACTTTAAAAACCTGCCAAGGGAGGTGGGTTCCCAGAAGAAGCAGCACGTCCTGGGCCAGAGAGAGGGGACCTGTTTCCTCAGATGTGGCCGCAGCACGCGCAGTCCCACCCGAGGGCTCCTGGACGTCAGGACGTGACCTGGTGGCCCTCAGCAGCAGCACAGACAGACCTGAGGCCACCCAGAGACCACACAGGGCTGCGTCCTGCCCCTGCCTCAGCAGAAGACCTCACCACCACAGGCAGTGCCAGCTAGGGCAGGGACATCGTCGTGGGGCACTGGAAACCACTCTTGCCCACCTTGAGCCTCCCTCTCCACCTACGGTGGTACTGAGCTGGCCCCTTGGAAGGCTGGGAGGTTAAGACAAACCTGTTAAGCAGGACACAAACACTCTTTTCCTTGGTGACTGTTTCAGCCCCTCCCTTGGCTCTCTGCTCCTGGCTGGAATGCTTAGATTTGGTAGAAAAGCATAAAGAATAATGTTTTTCCCTTCTCCACCTATGTAAGCCTGCTTTCTGTGACATATGCACGAGAGATGGATAAACAAAAACAAAAGCACAGAACGAAACAAGGAGCCCTCAACTGTGTCTCCTCTGAGCAGTGAGCAACATAGGCGACATGAGGTGTAACTACTGCTATACCAGGGACTTGGGTTTAAATCCTGGCTCTGCCCTATAGAGTGTGTGGCCTTTGACCTCATTTCTTCATCTGTGAAATAAATGGGAGACTAACATTACCTATTTCACAGAGCTGTGCAAACTACCAGGAGCTTAGGAAGTGTCCTGGCCCTGGTTATGTGCCAGAGTCAAGGGCTAGTCATTCAGTACACAGCACTTTCATACCCTTATCTCGGTCTCAATCTCAACATGTTCACACTGAAAGAGGCCACAGAGATTTCTTCTCACACAAAGGTAGTGGTGGGGCCAAGCTGGGAAATGGTCTTTTCCGGGACTCCACAAAAACCAATCAGTCTTTCTCTAGCACACACACAGACTCCTTGAGGGTGGCCAACCAGTTCCTTCCTTCCTTCCTTTTGTGGCTGGCCTCTGAGGAGTCTGCCCGGGAACAAGTGCCAAGGAGTCTGTCCCACCTCCAGGAAACTCACCTGCTCCTACCACACCTGGCTGTTTCACCAGGACCAGGCAACGAGTCTGGGTGTGTCCACCTGAGACAGCATTAAGCTACAAGTCAGGAAACCGGGCTCTTGCCTCACTTCAGCCTTGCAAACAGTGTGGGTCTTGCCTAAGGCACAACCTCTCCACAGCTCACTGTCCTCAAAGGTCTGGAAAGGCCTACACTGCACGGTCTCTTACAAGGTGGCTTCAGATCACCTAAATTTGAACTCAGACACCCTTAAAGTGGAATGCACAATGCAAACGAGAGTGCAGTCACATTCAGGTCCGACTCTGGAGCACGATCCAGGCTGACACTAACTAGCTGCTAACCTTGCAGGAGGTGCTTCTGCTCCCTCAGCAGAGGTTTTCCTTATCTGTCAAGTGGGGGTAAATTCCTATCTCACAAGGTCAACGGAAGGATTAAGTGAGATACTAGATATAAAATGCTAAGAGAAGTGCTCTGAAATATTGTCTGTGACCCATACTGGGTAAGTGAGGACCGTTCCCCGTCCATTTATACTCAGAATTGAGGACTCCCTTTTAGTTGCCACAGGATCATTAACAAACAACAAAACTGGATCTCTCTAGGGGCCTCTTCCTGCTCAGGGATAAACAGGCAGTTGGGGCCACTGCCACGCTTACCTGGCTCTTTTCCAGGGACACTTGTCAGAATCACAGGGCGCATTTGGAACACAGGCATGCCTGGCCCACCTGCTCGTGCTCTGATTCGGTAGGACCCAGGCGGGGGTCTGTATTTTTAGAAAGTGTCACAGGAGATCCTGATGTGTGCTCCTGGCTGACAGCCAACTCCTAAAGGTTGCCAGTGGTCCTTGACTACCCCTTCCAGGACTGGAGGGTGATTCAGCCAGCCCCTTGGCCTGCTCGCCACCATATCTCAGCGTCTTTGCGGGTCTCAGATGTTCCCTAGGTTCTGTTTTCCTTTCTAGGGCGCTTGCTCTATTTCATCACGGAGCCAAAAGACCCAAGCCTGCTGTTGCTTCCTGCAGGCCCCAGTTCCTGTGAAGGAGGGGTCCTAGCCCCCTTCTACTCTGGAAACAGAAAAGCTGGGATCCACCATCCTGGGAAAGCGCTTCCACAGGCATGTGTTATGCAATTTGACCTTTCCCATGAATCTGCTTAGCTCTCCTTGGGACTGGGGCCACATTTGGTCCCTGAGAACAGTACAGGTGGGAAAAGAGCAAATCCTATAGGATATGAAAGTTAATCGTATGTCATGAGATAAAAGGAGGCATAGAATAAATAGAGCAAAGTCTGATTTGGTAGCATCTGGGAAGGGAAAGGAAATGTCAGGAGGTCCACTGTGAGATCAAGGTTCAAGGCTAACCCCTAGAACAGCTGACAAATAAAACAGGACACACACACTCCTGCCCAGAGGGAGGCTGCCTGCTCGCCGGAGGGCGCATTCTATAACACAGACCTGGAGCAGGCACACTCAGACCTGAAGGGCTGGGCACTTTGCCAGCAAAGAAACTCAGTTCTAGTTGGCCTCTGGTCCACAGAGGCTTCCTGTTCTAAGCCAACTTCTCCACTTTGATTTCTACTCATTCCTTCATAAGATTTGCTTGTTAACCTAGTCAATCTGCATCCCAGTTGGGTACTGTGCCTCTGTTTCAGAAGAGGGAGGGAATCATATCAGGGCCACACCCAATCCCAAATTCCCAAGACAAGTGAGCTAATTCTGTGCTTCCAGGGTTGGCTGGCATGAATCAGGATTAACACGAATGTACCGCTGCATTTGTGCTTTCCCAGTGTTGTACCCAAAACTACAGCAGGAAAGACATAGCTTAAGAGCACCTATTTCTCTTCAATACCTGTTTTTATTTCTTTCCTTCGTACTAGAACTCCCTGAAAGAAACCTGAATCCCACTAGGCTCATTAACTCTCAAAGCAAAGCAGACTTTAAGACAATGTATCACACAGTGGTCTCCGTATTCACGTATGTCCATTTCGGAGAGGCCAAGCAACTGCTCAGAGGTTTAGACTTTCAGGGACTCTTCACAGGAGATACAGAGCTAGCTCCCCAGCCTTCTCCCACCACAAGAAGCCCAGGCTCCAGGGAGAATGGCAACAGCCCCAAGGCACATGCCGTGAGTACTGGTGCACATAATATCCCACCCAAGTCACACCGCACAAAGCAGGGGTCCGTGCAGCAAGGATGTTTCCAAGCCTCGAAGGCTGATCCTTCCAGGAGGCCCACACCCCACATTAGTGTCCTCTGTGACCCCTGGCCACCTGTCTTTAACAATAAAACCCACGTGACTGTGCGCTGTTTGCACACAGCTGAGGAAGGGAGTAGCGGTCTAGCTGTGTAAAAAGGAAGGACATTAACACTGATCACCCTAAATAAGTACCAGACACTACAGAAGTATAAATATCAATATTCCTATTTTACAGATAATTCACTCAGAACAGGGAAGAGTCTTGTCAAGCCTCACTGTGAACAGGAAAAGCAGGGATTTGCACCCAGGCCTGCAGCAACTGACTTTCTCCTGGGACAATTCTTGAGGTAACAATGAACCCTTTAACTGCTACCCCTGCCTCCCTCCCCCATTTCACTCAATACAAGAACCAGACCTCTCAAGATGGTAATAAAAGACAATACCCCAAATTACCCAAGAGCTAGTGGGAAGAAAGTTGAGGACCAAGAGGAAGGAAAAGATATTTGCATGTAAATATGTATGTATCTATATATCTTCCTTTCCCATACTTAATTGCAAACATTTCTATTAATTAATTCTCCATATAAGGCTGAAAGCATCAATTCATCTTGGCTGGAAATGTGACTTCTATAGTAACTATCATTTTAAGTAAGGGATTTGGAAGGTCCCACAGAGAAGAGGTCACAGGACCTCCAAGGCCCAGTTTCATACAACCCCTGTGGTTGAGAGAGGAGCAGACAGCAGACAGGCCACAACCAACCTCTGCCACCCCCAGAGGGGTTTTTGCAGCAATTCCCAAGTCCTGCTCCCTTGAAAGCCCTGCAAGTCAAACTCAGCAGCAGAACTGCAAACTCCCAGCTCCAGGATGGCAGGCATTTTACAAATTCCTGTTGACAAGTTGGCAGCACTCGCCAGGATCCTTGGTTGGGGATGAGGGGGAGCAAACACCACAAAGGCCCCTACTCCACTCCAACATAGAGGAGAAACTCCAAAAGAGACATAGGAGGGCGCCTCAGCAGCCACAAAGAGGCCAAGAGAGAGACTGGGCAGGAAGAACCAGTGGGGCAGGAGGAGCCAGCTGTGCACGCACACTCTGGACCCACACAGAGCAAGCTAAGGCAGAAAGCCCCAGCGAGGCTCACTGTAAGCTTTTCAAGTTAAGGACCTATCCACAACTACAGTGAGAGGTATTTGAGCTTTTTCAAGAGAGATTAAGGCAGAATTTCTCCCTACAGGAAGAAAGCAGGAACTTGAAAAACTTGCCATCATCCTAATTCTTAGAGATGGTCAGCTACCAAACCTGTTCAGCTCCGCACGTGAGACGACAACCCGAGGCTCCATCCTCCTGTGTCTGAGAGTAAGGGGCCTCAGGTCTCACAGAAAACAAAAAAGGTCCCAACTGCCCCACAGGACCTGTGGGTCACTCCAAGCTTGGAAGAGGCTGCCTCCACCCTCTCATTTCACTCTGAGAAGCTACCGGGTGGGTCCTGTTTCCTTGGCTCTTCCCCGCCTGACCCCAAAGCACAACCTCCCAGTGCTGGGGTGCCGCCCTCATAAAGGGCTACAAAAAATGGCCCTTCTCTGGTCAAACTAGTAATAGCTTTTCTTTTTTCATTTTTGATGTTACACACAACCCTGTTTTTGCTGTACCAGGAAGCCATTTCACCCATCTGTCTGGGAAGATCCAATTTCAGTCCTTTTATCATCAATGCTTTTAGCAACTTTGCTCTACTTCCCCTACTGTAATTACTTTTGAATCATCAACATACCCAGCCAGCCTTAAAGCTCCAAGAACAGAATGCTTAAGAAAAAACAAAACACAAAACCCATGCAATGGCAAAGAACTTCACCAAAAACGCCAGCTAAGCTAGGAGCAATGTGGTCTTCTCCTACAAATTTACTGATTAATTAACTGCCTCACACTCTTTTGCCTCTTTCCAAAGGGCAGGAGGGCACGGAACTAGGATGCAATGGAGAGGGGAAGGGCAAAGAACTTCTGAAGATGATAATTAAAACATCTGCTCCCCACCTCACTTAAAAAAAAAAGATGCAGGATTTATAAATGGTGAGGGACTCAGAAAGTTGGCTTGCTGGTTGCTGGGTGCCCAAGCAACCCTGCGAAGAAAGTACTGCCGTTTCTAGAATGCAATCAAATTACTTCAGGGTAGAGAGACCCACGGCTCCTGGCTTGGGAATTCAGATCCTGCTAGTGGTAAGTTTGAAGGACAAGCTACACACAAAAAAGAAAATTAAAAACCTAACTCCAAGCAAATCCATCCAACACCAGCAACAGAACACTATCAGAAGGCCAGCTCTTTGCTTTCTGCTGTCATCTCTATTCTGTTCCCCACCATTTGCCCTGGTGGATGAAACTTCCAGCTCTGATTTGTAAGATGTCCCTTCAGCAGTCCAGCTGTCCCTCATTCCTGGTATGGTCCCCCCACCCCCCTGCGGGGAAGGCACCCTTGCCAGTCTCTGGATGAGAGGTGGACCTGAGTGGGAAAGCACAGGGTTGCTAACCCCCACCCTGTTCATCAACATTGTCCCCTCTGGAATCTTTCCACACCAAATTTCTTCACCTCTGGCTAGCCCTTGGAGTCCTTTCCTGGGATGGGGTGGGGAGAGTTGGGAACAGGCACGGTGAAGTTGTAACACAGAAAGCCTCCCCTGTACAGCCCTCAGCACCACTGAGCAGCCAGCAAGGTGAGGCTGCCGCCTGGGTCACGCAGCCTGGCTAGTGATGCAGCCAGGGGAGCCGGGAGGCAGGGGCTTTGCGGGGCTTGGGATCTGATGAGACGCAGCTCTACCTCTCTTAAGGGCAGGCATATTTAAAGAGGGGCAAGCGATGCAGGAAGCACACACTGCCCCCTCCCCTTCCACTGCAGGAGTTAGGGAAAGGCTGACACCAAAAGCCCAGCTTACCCCTAGGCAAGTTGGAGGGGCTCCCTGGGCCCAAAAACCTCAGGAGTTAAGTGATCTGCTGACTAATGTTGCCAAATGGGGGGATGGGGGAGACACCGAGGCCCCGCAGCCGGCTCCTGACCAGGCTCCAGGCCTCGAGGTGTTCAGTTGCAGTATTGGCCCCTGGAGCCCGGTTCTGGGGGTTCCAAGCAAGGGCAGGAACGCTCTGGACTTGATCCCAAGAGCGCACGCTTTCCAGCCTTAGGGCCAGGGCCCCAGTTCTGTAAGTTCTCCAAAAAAAAACCAAAACCGATGCTAGTCCTTACTCCCCGTGGAAATCCTGTCCGCTGTTTTAGATACATTCCTCAAGGCCATAAGAGGAACGAGGGGAAGGAGCAGAGTTTCGGGGCTTCCACCGCGACCACACTAAGAGATCCCAGCCTCGGGCCTCAACCTTTCCCCGCTCCCAGGAGAGACCGGGGTCTCACTCTGTCGCGTCGCCAAGCCCACCCCCGAGGGCTCCCAACGCTCCTCGCGTCTCCACCTGACCCCCAGGAAGGCGGGGGCCGCGAGCCGCCGCTCACGGAGAACTCCCACTTTCCCGCTGAGCGACTCAGAACCACGCCGGGTCTGATACGATCCGATGAATTATGTAACCAGGGACACCGCTCCCGGGCCAAACAAACGCGGCTCTGTGTGCACCAGCAGCCCCGGGGGCGCGCGCCGCAGCAGGGAGGGGCTCCGACTGGGCCTCGGGGTCGGACGCGTGGGCTCCGCGAGAGCCGCGGGGACAACCTGGCCTCAGCCGCGCGCCGCCTGGTCCGGACCCAACGCAGGGCCCAGCCCCTCCCCCACCGCGGCCGCCCCCGCCTCCAGGCGCCGAACTTGGTCCCAAGTCCCGCCGGACGCGTCACCGCCCGCTGCCTGAGCGACCTCGGGTTTGGGGGGCCCTGGGAAGTTCTGGGCTCCAGTCCCGGCCCTGTTCTAGCTCCGGACCTCTCCTCACCCCTCTCCCCGCGGTGCCGGGGCAGCCGCGCGCTAGGGTGCAGGAAAGTGACGACCCCACCCCCCAACTCCGGAGGGTACGCGAGCAGTGACTCGCGCTTGGAGCGTACCCCTCTCACTGCACCGGGGGGTGGCGCAGGACGGGTGACAGCTGCGCGGATGCCGCCCCTCCCCCTCGGGCGTCGCGGCCCCGCGCAGCCCCCAAGGGGGCCTGAGTACACCCCCGCATGCTGGGGCGGAGGGACTAAGGGATCTTGTCGGAATCGTCGCTCCGACGCCGGAGAGGTCAGGGTCCGGGGTTCGGGTTGCGGGGCTGTGCTAGCCCCCTCCCCGCCCGGGGGCGACGCAAAGTTTTGGGAAGTTGTTGCCCCTACCTTGCTTGGTGAGCACCAGGGCGTCTTCCCTCCGCGCCTGGGTGATGATGGAGCCGTGTTCCATCTAACAATCCCGCGGGCCCGGGCTGGCTGGGCGGGAGGACGGGCGAGCGCGCAGACTGGGCTGGGCTGGGCTGGGCTGGGGGGCCTGGGTGGGGACCCGCTCGGGCTCCGACTCCGGCTCCCGAGACTCGGACTCCCACAGCTGTTCACATCCCTGCTCTCGTTCCCTCCCTGGGCCAGGAAGGGAGGCGGCCTGTACGGAGGGCGGGCGGCCCGGGCAGCGGCTTCCCCGGGTGCCCCGGCCCCGATCCTCCGGCGGCAGCTCCGGGTTCCTCAGTTTGGGTCCAACATGGAGAATCCGGAGCGAAAACAAGAGGAGGAAATGGGACACGGGGCGGTTTCCAGGCTCCCCCCTCCCCTCCGTACTCCGGATAAACAACCCGCGGCTGCAGCGCCCACCCCCGCGCGCCTCTCTGCTCGATCCCCAGCTTCTCCACAGCCCGTCGGCGCCTCCAGCTCCGGGGCACCGTCCTAGGCCCCAGGCCTCTCCACTCGCAAGCAGCCGGGGCTACGGAACATCCGGAGCTTTGCTATTTTGTTACGGAAAAAGCGAATCCCCGAGGGGGGTGGGGTGGCGGGCGGGCAGGCTGGCTGGGGAGACTTGAAACCGCTCCAGGGCTCCGATTGGCCCTCTCGGAGAAAGGGGCGTGGCCCCTTCTTACTATGCGGTGCGGGGACCCAACAACATTCCAGTCGCTACGGCCACACCCCCAGGCCACGCCTCCCCGCCCTGCGGAGGCCTCCCAGTCTCCTCGGCCACACCCCCTTTCCAACTACTTAAAAGGACACTCCGAGGCTTAGTGTTTCCCTACGGGGGGTTGAGGTGTTTGTAATTGTCTACGCGGTACCGTGGAAAGGTTCCGCCTTCCGGGTAACCAGCGCAACCCGGGAAGCCTAAGGTCGGACCAGGATGGGAGGGTTTGGGGAAGTTTTCTTACTTTCTGCTTGACCCACAAATCGTGAGCCCTGCGTTGCACATAAAATAGGACAACCATTGAATCCCCTAAGGGATGTGTGTGGGTGTGAATCCCCCCTCGGGATGGTCTGCCCTCCACACTTAAAGGTGCAGGTTCTGCTCAAAAGCACTCACATATTCCCACGCAGGATTTTCCCCACCCCCCGAAGTCAGCCCAACCCCCTTCGCTTCCCGCTCCACCCCCCTCACAGTCCCGGCCTCAGTGTAGATGAATAGAGGTCACTAAGGTGAGAACTTCTACTCAGCTCTGTTGACTTAGGCTGCCCATCCTCTTTGCTTTGGGGCCAGGCACCCTCTGCTGACTGGTTCCTGGACTCTTAGGAGCCTCCAGCTCAAGGTTGTAGGTGAGGGAAACGTATACATTTGTTCCCAAGGAGTTAGAGCTCCAGAAAGGCAAATTTCAGCTCAATATCAGGCCTTTTACAGCGAGCTACGTCTGTCCACAGGTGACATGGGCTGACTTGGGAGGAAGGGAACAATTCCAGTCAAGGTCGGCAAGAGTGATGGGTGACATTGCACTAGGTGACTTCTGAGCTATTTCCAACCCTAATAGTCCATGATTCGATGGAAGTCACCCTGCCAAAGCAGGGGCTTCTAGAAAGGTCAGGACTGCTCTGGTCTGGAGTGTGGGAGTAACTGATGGCCTTCCTGCCTAAGTTACTATTGCCCAACATGTACCAGGTTTCACTGGGTTGGGAGGACAAGCAGGTCACACATTAACTTGCCAGGTACTATCAAACACCTGTACCCTCGGTTCCTCCACGAGGCCAGCTGAGATTGCGATGTATATGTCTTGTGTGCCCTAACAGTGCTCAATGCATGCCTGCTCCATCCCTTCCTACACAGGCGCGCGCGCGCACACGCACACACACACACACACACACACACACACACACACCACACCTTTTTATATAACACCATTTTAATGGAAATGCTGTTTTTCCAAAATGAAAGTAGCTGCTACAGAAGATCTGAATGATGCTTATGTAACTTTAAACACTGAGTTTGGGTGGAATCTAATTCATTAACTAAAGAGGAAAGGGAGGAAGTTCTTACATATTTATCTCCCATCATCAAATGATCATTAAAACAATAGAATTCTTAAGTTAAATAAATCTTCAATATTCAGGTGGGTAGGGGCCCATTTTGAGCTCTGCCTGCGCACTCCTGCAAGGTGGTGGATTGCAATGGAAGGAGCAGGAATGGAGACAGGAGTTGAGGATTTAGGATTGAGAGGGACCTGCTACCTACTCCAGTCCTGCAGTGCTGGGCAGGACACTTCACTTCTGTGCTTCCTTTTCCTTATCCACAGAGACAATGCCTCCTCTATTTATGGTTTAAAAAGTACTTTCACATACTTTATCTGTCTCTTGATCTCTTACTTCTTGGAGGTTATTTTTTTTGACACATTAATTATATTAGCTCCAAATAGGGATAATGAATTATCCCTGTATTGGACAATGAGAGTGCTATTAAACGGTAGCCAGTCTTAAAAACGGTGGTTATGAAGATTATGTAGCAATGTGGAAAGTGACTGTATAACATTAATTGAAAAAGGATTATCATTTTTGTGTAGGTTTAGTATTATAAAAACCATATGCAGAAACTGTATATCCAGGAGCAATTCCAGTTTTATGCCCATTTTGTAGATTATGAAACAGTCTGGAAAGGCTAGTTGACTTATCTGAATTCTCACAAGCTTATGGAGAGGAGAAAGCAGGACTAGAATTACTCTTTAGACTTTCAAACTAGAACCTTAACACAGCACCATAGTTCCCTTCCTATTTATAGGATGGAGGGGAAACAGAACCTAGTCACTGTCTTTCCTTGCTAAGGACTCGAACGCATCACCTCCTCTGGGACACCCTCCCAGATACTCACTCTCACATCAGGGCTTTATAACTTCTTACGTACTCTTAGAGCTCTTAGCATCTTGTATTGCAACAGTTAGTTTGCTTATGAGCTTCCCAACCAGAAGGTGGGTTGGGACTCAGGACTATAGTATTCATTATTGGGTCTCTAGCGCCTAGTGCAGAGCAGGCAACCTTTATGTGTTTGCTGTGTGAATCTTGACTTTATGTCTTAACCAGTGTTCTTTTGACTGGGGGTACAGTGACCCACAGCAGGAAATGCATTTTATATTGTGAGATAAACAGAAATTTCATGGGAGAGTACTTATCCTTGCTATGTACATATACTCTGATATTTTCTATTGCGTTTATTGTATTCTATTTCATTTTTTTGAGATGCCGACCATGACTCTCTAAATTGATTTCATGACCTACGATAAGACTGTGATTATAGTTGGAGCAACACTGCCTTCATCTCCGGAATACCCGATTATAGGGTCCCCACCTGAGAAAGCTCTCTGGGGTCATGGTGGTCCTCTTTCCTACAGTTGAGAAGATAGGGGAGAAGGGAAGCAAGTGGGCATTCCAACTTCTGCCTGTAACAGCCTCTTAAATAACCTGCTGTCTCCAGGAGGCCCTGAGCTATTCAGTGGCTGTGTGACTTTTGGTAGGCGGCTTAGGTTCAAGGGTAAGAGTGGCAGCCAGGGTTCTCTAGGCCTGACAACTCTCCCAAGAGAGAGCTCACCCAACTCTCCATCCCTTCAGTCAACTGCAAGGTTGCTAGACAGTGGGGTAGTGAGGGTGGGGCTCAAAGAAGTGACTGTCCCTGTCTGTCTCCTGTGGTACTTGAGTTGGCCTAGGTGTTTCTAAGCCAAGGTTTGCAAAAGAGAAACACTGTTGCAGGAGCTTCCTCTATGGGAGATGCGTGCTGCTCAGAGCCCTGTCCCTTTCCCCACAGAAAATAAACACACGGTTGGGCCAAGGGAGACCTTTCATGACCCTCTGATGTCACTGAAATGTCCCATTAAAAAAAAATGTTTATTTTTATTACAAATGGAGCTTGTGTGGTCCTGTCCTGGTTGCTCAGAGCCAGATCCTAGTGGGCTGGGGGAGGAAGACCAAGTGACAGTGACTGAACAGCAGTGCGGGTGCTGCATGCTGAGGGCTGGGGAGCAGCTAGTGGTATGGGGGTAGCTTCTCTGTAGAGCAGCCTGGGAAACCTCCCTGAGGCGTCCGACTTTGGATGATGTGTTCTACAAGGTGCAGGCACGTTTATCATCCCAGACCTGCCACTTGGTTTCTTCACCTCTTCCTTTCCTCATATTAACATGGGGATAACAATGTCCCTATTTCATGGGTACCTGTGAGGATTAAATGAGATAATATGTAAAGTACTTAGCGCCTGAAATGCTGGAAGTGCTCAGTATTACTCTCATCACCATCAGCACAACACTTCTTCCAAACCTGTTCTTTCTGCACCCATCATATGCCCGGGTCCCCGGCCAGAAACCTGAGGTCACCTAAGACTCTTCCTTACCGCTCATTCTATTCCACCCCCACTCAGTCCTGAAGACCAGTGGTTCTCCCCCTCAGTGTGTTTTTCAGGCCTTTTCTGTCTTTCCGTTCCCACTGCTGCTTTCTCAGGGGAGGCCAGCAATAGGCTTCCTACCAGCCTTTCATCCTCTAGGTCCAAATCCAAATCCATCCCCAGCTCTCCTAGATGCAAATCTGATTTAGTCTGCGTGGAATGATTCAGCAGTTCCCCAAGACTTTCAGAACCAAGCTCAGACGTACAGCCAGGCACACATGGGACCCAAGATCTGGCTGCTTTTGGCTTACCCACCCCATCTCCTATACCTTCCCGCATCCCACCATGCTGTGCAGAGGATCCATGTACCTGGAAGTCTTTGACAACCTATGCCTCCACACCTTTGAACAGGCAGGTCTTTCTCCCAGGATGCCTTTCCCTCTCCTATGATGACTCCTCACCTTTCCAAACACAATTTCAGAGCTGCCACTTCCTCTAATGCTGCCAGCTCTGACTGAGATGCTTCTCTGTGCTCCTGTGTTTTCATTCTGGTTTACTTGACTACCCCCTCCCCCAGTCCAGTGCGACCACCTTGAGGGTACTGTCCTTTTTTCTTCACAGCCTAATGCCTTTCACAGAGCCTGGCACACAGTAGGCTCTGCTGGAAGCCAGTCCCAGCGGGCACCTTCCCCCTGGGCACTGCTGATCTCCTGAGTCACTGAGACACAGAGACTGGGAGGCAGGATGCCAGCCTCCTAGGCAAGCTTTCCAACACCCAGGACACGGGGGGTACCAGACCCAGAGAGGAGCCTGGGAGCTGACCCGCCATCACGGAGCCAGCAGCCTGACATTCCAAAGCCACATCTACCCCGGGCTTTGGAAACAAGCCGGAAGCCCACTGAAGCTTGGTGAAACCGACAGACATCTTGCCCAGGCATCAGAACTGGCGCATGGGGTGGTAGAACCTGCAACAGTGCAGACCCTCAGCCTTCCCACCCCATGGACAACGTGTAGGACTGTATAAAGGCAACTGCAACTCTATGGGGCGGAAGCCGGCGGGCCTGGCCCTAGCTCCCGCCTCGCTGGATCTCTGTTCCTCGGGTGTACAGCCTCCTCCTCCCCCAACCCAGTCCTGGACGGCCACGTGACCTGCGCCCCCAGCAACCACTAATCGCCGGGCTCGGCCCTTCTCCTAAATAGGGAAGGGACAGGGGCAGATCGAGTTTCTCGGGCCCGTATTTACAGGTTCCCCGGACGAAGCCAAACCTCCCCTTGCTCCCCCAGCTCACGCGCTGGAGGAGCCTCTCCAGCGCCCCGCCCCCACCCCTCCTGTCTGGCGACCCTGCGAGGCCCCTCGCTCCCCGCCCCTCCACCCCACCAGCCCCTCCGGGGCGCTGCGGAGGTGGCCGCATTCCAAGCCCAGGCTGCCTTTTGAGGTCACGTGGAGCGGTGGGGGTGGGGCGGGGGGAGTCCCCTGACCCGGGCTAGCGACCTGGGGGCTGGCTTTCCAGGCTGCAGACACGAGCTCCCTCTCCCCAGACTTCGTGAAGGCCAGGTTCGCTTTGGCCTATAGAGCCCGCGAGTGACGCGCGGCGAGTTTTTGCCCTCCAACGCCCACCCTGTGTTTAGCGCCTGCTGAGCGGTTGGCTTCCCACCTCCAGTCCTCCCTGCACCCAGGTGGGGGCCGCGCCGTGCCTTGCCTTGTACCGGCAGGGAGTCAGCGACGAAGGCCAAGCCTGAAGGGCTAGAATCTCAGCTCTTGCCCTCGAAATAGGCAGGGAGGCGAGAAGACCGCGTAGAGCCGATCGTCTAGTTTAGATCTATTCTTGTTCGGCAGGCCAGGTCAAGAGCTGTGTCCCCTCTGTTGAGCCTGGGTCCCAGACCTTCGTGAGTTGTACTTGGGCCTGGGGACAGGAAGAGTCAGGGGATTGATTTCTTTTTGGGCTGGGCAGAGAGTCCTTCAACTGCTCACTCCATTCTAGTGTGGCTGCAGTAGTTAGAAAGTCTTGTCCTGGAGCTGACCCCTGTCACGTGAGGGGGCCTTGGCTGCTTTAAAGGGTGAGGCAGAAGTGGTGGGATTGGAAGCATGCGGTGCTGTGCTTGGCAGGTGTGACCTTGTAAGAAGGTAGGAGTAGATGGTGGAATGGAGATGGCAGAAGGGAGGCATGTTTTGGGTGGAGGAGGAGGTCTGCATTTTTCGTGAATCATTAATTCACTCATTCAATTATTTATTGAGCCCTTACTTTATGTGAGTGGTGTATCCAGCCATTTGCATGATCACTGACTGCTGTACAGGGCTGGAGTGAGTAAGGCAGCATTCCTGCCCTCATACAGCGTTCAGTCTGGTGGGAAAACCAAGCAAGCCAGGGTCATTACTGTGCAGTGTGCTAAGACGACTGTGGGAAAGCCTAGCTCCGTGAAAGCACGGAGGAGGAACACTTAGCCTAGGTTAGGTGGCCGGGAGGATGGCTGAGGAGACAGTGGTATCTAAACTGAGGCCTGAAGTATAAAGCATCCTTAACTGGTTGGGTTAAGAGTGGAGTAGGAAAGAATAGCCTTCCAGGCAGAGAGGGCAGTGCATGCAAAGTCCTAGAGGCCTGTTGTGGGAACAGTGCAGTAGGGCTGGACTAGCCACTGGCTAGGTGGCTGATGAAAACAGGAGATGGAGAGATCACATTTGGGAGAAGAGAGCTGAGCTGATTCATAAAATGCCCACCTGGGGGGGGATGAGGATGGGGAAACCTTGCTCCTTTGAGTCCACACGGGGCTGTAATGGAGGATGTAATGCCTGTCTTTATAATTGCTTTATAAAATTAATATTTACTTTTATCAGGATAATACATACACGTAGCTTAAAAATCAAATAGCTCTAAAGGGCTTGTAACAAAAACAAGTCCCTCTGGCCTTTCTCCCAATCTTTATCCTACTCCCCACGGGCAATCACTTTCAACTCAGCAGTTTCTTCTGGTATTTCCTTCCTTATTTCTAAATAATATATGTACTGCCATTCTGGATTCATCTACCGAATTTGTTGACTTCTTGTTTTAGTAGATGAGGATTTTGATTCTCTAATTTATCTCTTCTCCCCGCTACCCACTTATGTTTATGTCATAATTTATGGTTAAACCCATGTTTGGCAATTTCATTACTGACTTTGAAAATGTTTACTTTTGAGGCAAAAATTTCCTCTTCGCATGTAACTTTTTGTTGTATGCTCTGTTTACATTTCCTTTCCTGTACAACTTTTTTGTTTTTCCTGGAGTTAATTGCTTCATTTTTTTATTTGCTTGGTTTTCTTTGAATCTCTGGCTCCATCTTCCCACACCCTTCAACAGCTCTGCAAAACGCCTTCTTAGTACAATTTTGCATATGGCCAAACCTGTCATATAATCTTACTGGTTCTGTTTTGATTTTCCTTGGAGACATTTGTCCTGGGCCGCTCCCTCCTTCTGTTTTTCTGCGGATGTATGCTCTGAGGCCTGTAGCCCACCTGTCACCTTGGACTTCCCGTTGCTGGTAGTTAAGAATCCCCTTTGCCCTTTTCCTCTTTCAGGGACCCAGTGTCTTCCTCTTTCTGTGTTTACTTCCTTGTTTGGATGAAGCATAGCCTCCAGTAGTTTCCTGGGAAAGACTGCCAGGGAGGTAAAATTTTAGGACTTTTGCATACTGAAAATGACTTCATTCCGTACTCAATTTTGATTATATTGTTTCAGCTTGGTATAGAATTTTAGGTTGAAAATCATTTTCCATCAATTTGGAAGACATTGCTTTTTTGTCTCACAGCTTCTAATTTTGCAGTTAAGTCTCATGTTATTTTGATTTTGATTACTGAGACTTTGAATTCACCTCCCTGTATCCCCACTTTTAGGATTTCTCTTTTTTATCCCTGGTGTATTAAAACATCACAGTATATTGGCATGGTTCTTGATAGGTCTTTAGTCTAACAGTGGTTCTCAAAGTGTTCCTGGACCAGCACCGTTAGCATCACAGTTCGAACATGCAAGTTCTGGGAGCATGTTCGATATGCAAATTCTGAGTTAGAACATGTTAGGAATTCAAAATCAGATTCTTGTACTAGGTCCCAGTAACCTGTGTTTTTGTTGTTATTTATTGAGGTATGATTGACATGTAACATTACATTTGTTTTAGGTGTATGACATAATGATTTGTATTTGTATACATTGTCAAATGATCATTTATCTTGTGATGAGAACTTTTAAGATTGACTCACTTAGCAACTTTCAAACATGCAATATAGTATTATTAACTGTGGGCACCTTGCTGTTCATCCCCGTGACTTGTTTTATAGCTGAAGTTTGTACTTTTTGACCATCTCCACCCATTTTGCCGACCCCCCACCTACACCCCCCCCACCACTCTGGCAATCATCATTCAGTTCTCTGTATCTATGCGCTTAGCTTTGTCTTTTTGTTTTTTGGGTTCTTTTTAAAGATTCCACATATAAGTGAGATCATATGGTATTTGTTTTTCTCTGTCTGACTTATTCCACTTTGCAAAATGCCTCAAGGTCCATCTATGTTGTCAAAAATCGCAAGATTTCCTTCTTTTCTATGGTTGAATAATATTTCATTTTATATATATATGAAAGCAATCTGTGTCTTAACAAGCCCTCCAGGTATATTCTAATGCATGCTAAAGCGGGAGAATGCTGTTCTTTTTTTTTTAATTTTGGTATCATTAATATACAATTACATGAGCAACATTGTAGTTACTGGATTCCCCCCATTATCAAGTCCCCACCACATACCCCATTACAGTCACTGTCCATCAGCGTAGTAAGATGCTATAGAGTCACCAGTTGTCTTCTCTGTGTTATACTGCCTTCCCCGTGCCACACCCCCCACATTATGTGTGCTAATCGTAATGCCCCTTTTTCCCCTTATCCCTACCTTCCCACCCATTCTCCCCAGTCCCTTTCCCTTTGGTAACTGTTAGTCAGTTCTTGGGTTCTGTGTGTCTGCTGCTGTTTTGTTCCTTCAGTTTTTTCTTTGTTCTTATGCTCCACAGATGAGTGAAATCATTTGATAGTTGTTTTTCTCTGCCTGGCTTATTTCACTGAGCATAATACCCTCTAGCTCCATCCATGTTGTTGCAAATGGTACAATTTGTTTTCTTCTTTTGGCTGAATAATATTCTATTGTGTATATGTACCACATCTTCTTTATCCATTCATCTACTGATGGACACTTACGTTGCTTCCATTTCTTGGCTATTGTAAATAGTGCTGCGATAAACATAGGGGTGCATATGTTTTTTTCAAACTGGGCTGCTGCATTTATAGGGTAAATTCCTAGGAGTGGAATTCCTGGGTCAAATGGTATTTCTATTTTGAGTTTTTTGAGGAACCTCCATGCTGCTTTCCACAATGGTTGAACTAATTTGCAGTCCCACCAGCAGTGCAGGAGGGTTCCCCTTTCTCCACATCCTCACCAACATTTGTTGTTGTTTGTCTTTTGGTTGGTGGCCATCCTAACTGGTGTGAGGTGATATCTCACTGTGGTTTTTAATTTGCATTTCTCTGATGATTAGTGATGTGGAGCATCTTTTCATGTGCCTGTTGGCCATCTGAATTTCTTCTTTGGAGAAGAACCTCTGTTCTAACAATTTATGTCCTTTAGTTCTGGGAATTTCCTTATTATTTCTTTGAAATTTCTGCAACTCCTAATATTTGGATACTGGACCTCTTGGATTGATACTCTAATTTTCTTATTATTTCTCTCTTATCATCTCTTTCCTCTATTTTCTGGAACATTTTGTCAATGTTATATCCCAACCTATTTACCTTGTATGTTTTTCTTTTCTTTTTTAATTTTTAAGAGTGCTTTCATGTTCCCTGCCTTTTCTTTTCTTTTTTGAATGGTTTCCTGTTCTTGTTCCCTGGATGCACACAGTATTATCTGTTTAAAGATATTAATTTGAAATGTTCTCCCTATATTGGCCCTTTCTTCTGATTTAATGTTTTCTGTTGTTTTGATCTATGTCATGTTGGAGACCTTCCTCAGATGCCTGGTTTTCCTTGTATGTCCATTGATATTTGAGAAGGAGGCCCTGCAGAGGCAGCAGAAGCTCTTGATGTGAGCTTATGGTAGTGGATTAGGTAGCTGGCTAGACTCTTTCACTGGGGAGTCCCAATAGTCCGTATCAATAGCACAGCTTGTTTTTTTTCCAGAATAGAACCCTCTGGTCTAGTCTTTGGCTTGAAGGCTACAAGCCCACCTGCCCAGAGTCAGAGAGCTGGGTAGTGTGGGCGGCGGGGAGCGGTGTGTGGCAAGCAGACTGAGTAACACAGTTGAGAACGCTGGCTTTCACTCAGGTTTTGATCCCACTCCTTCACCACCCCTGCTCCTTGCAAAGTCCAGAATGTCTCTGTTTCAATATTTCCTGTCTCCTGCATGAATGTGGAGGGTACACCAGTCCCTTGATTGTTCTGGGTACAGCTGAGCTTCCTATCAAACTGCTCTTAAATAGAGCTTTGAGCAAATGCCCAGCTTTTCGACCCCTGCCTTCTAGTTTCCTTGCTGCTTCCGATTCCTGGGCTCCTCTGGGCTGTGCGGGAAGAGGCAGCTCACTCTGTATAGGTGTGTGCCTCTGGATGTGCTGGGCCGACCTGTCCTAGCCATTTGCCACTCTCCCCTCCTCTTTCTGTTCAGGAGTCTAAGTGTCTCCTAGTCCAGATGAAGATGGAATTTGAGTTTCTGTTTCTTATTCTTGTTGTTTTGAGGGTGATTTTTGAGAGAAAAAAGGGACAGGAAGGGCTTTACTCCACCATCTGTGACCAGAAGTCTGAGATGCCTTCTTGAGGCGGCTGGTGGTGGTGTCTGGCCTTATACTGTTGCTCCCACTGTCAAAGAGGGACTGGGCTGCCTGTAGGAGGAAGGTGAGCAGAGGAAGGAGAGGAGCTTCAGGAGCTTAGAAGAGCTGCTGTGGCACCTTGCTTGGGAGTCGGCCCCCAGGGATGCCATGGATTACCCAGCTAGTTGACGTGAGACAGAATCAGTGGTGAGTATAGCAAGGAACAGGAATGAGGGCAGTGGGCAGTGGGGAAGAACCCCCGGCTCAGAGGGAGAGAGAGAAAGGGGTGGGGGGCATTCTAGAACCAGAGCAGGGGCAGTAAAGTGGCTGGCTTTGGGCAAGCCATTTGCCACGAGGTGGAAGAGGATGAGATGTGTTGACAACCACCAACTGGATGCTGATTGTGTGCCGGGGGCTGGACCATGCTCTTCAGAGCAGACTCAGGGGAATGGGAGCCCAAGAGTGGGGAGGAGATGAGGAAGGAAAGGAGTTTAAGGTCAGAGAAGGAAGGTCTGAGTCTTAGATCTGAGGGTGGAGCAGGTCTGAATGATGATGGAGTCTTGGGTCCAGAGGTGGGAGAGCTGCTCGAGTTCAGAACCACGAGGCAGCATGTCTCTGAGGAGGGTGAGAGAGCAGGTGGGGAATGGCTGTGCGATTGCTCAGGTCTTCTGAAGGAAAGGCAGCGGGTGGGAGAGGCCTCTTGGACACCAAGGAAGAAAGGGTGCCACTTCAGTCTCCTTCAGTGTTTACCGAATGTCCCTGTGGACCACCTTCCTGGTAACAGTCACATAGCCTGGGAGCACAATTAGGGCAGAGTCACCTGAAATGCAGAGCCTCTGGCTCTAAGCCTAACAGTTCAGCTCTCAAAACCCGCCAGATGTTCCTGGGGTCTTAGGGCTATTTCACATCTGCTGCTGTGGCCCTTCTATTCTCTCTCCTGGATGTGTGCTGACATCAGCCCTGCTGGCCTGGAATCCTGCTGCTGTTCTTCCTCACCGCCCGGCCCTGAGCTGCATAGCCAGAATGCTGCGGTTACAGGCCACATAAACCAACTTCGGCTAACTGAAGCAGAAAAACAGTTTATTGGAAGGTTATTGGGCAGCCCATAGTTTCAAAAGTCATTCCCCATGCTATTTTCTGTGCTGGTAAGCCTTTATTTTGTTCTTGAATTTACCTGCCCTGTACTCAGGGAAGAGACACCCCCACCATAGGAGATGAATGTTGATAAGTCTAAGGGGCCGGTCAGGGTGCTTCTGCCTCCCTACCTGGCTGGTTTAGGACTAGGTGCGTGATGCAACCCTGGCCAGTGAGACCAAAGGGAAAGCCTATCAAGGCCAGGGGTCTTGGCAGAATCACAGAGAAGCTGACGGGAGCCTTGACTTTGTTGAAGGTGGAATTAATCTCTGCTCTGAAAAATGATATCCATGCTCATTGTGTAAGCCACTTTTGTTGGTTTTCTGTCTCTTCCAACCAAAAGGTTGTGACACATAAATGTCAGGCATCTAGTTGAAAGGATGAAGGAGGGGGAAGTAAACTGATGGCCAAAGGGTAGGAAAATAAAAGAGGTTGATGCATCTTTTGGAGACACAAGAATCACCTAATAAGAATTGACTGAAAATGCTAGCAAGAAAGAGAATAACTCAGGGAGGAGGCCGCTGCCCATGAAGCAGACATTTACTGCATTTACTGGGCTCCAGGCTCTGTGAAAGGGGCCAGGATAGTGATGAGCAGAAGATGAGGCCCCTGCTCTTATGGAACTTTCAGTGTGGTGGGGTGGGGTGACAGCGAACATGTAAATAACAAAATAAATAGGGTGAGGTAATGGAAGGTATTTTTAACGGGGTGGTTAATTTTGATAGAGGGTGGTCAAGAAAGTCCCCTCTGAAGAGGAGACCCAAAGGGTGGAAATGAGCCAGCCATGTGAAGAACCATATGGAGATTCCAGAAAACATCTCAGAGCAACAGTTGGCTCTGTCCTGGCTGGGAGTCTAATGCCTGTTGCAGAAAGGGAAAGAGATGGCAGCAAAGCTTGCCTTGAACTCATGTAGGCCAGGAGTGATAGAGTAGGTTCAGACATGTATTTTCCCAGGTCTGGTATGGACATCACCTCCCTCATAACAGGACAGGGTGGGAACCTAAGTATCACTGGCTGGAAAAATTTGAATGGAGTATTTGGAGGGAGAGCCTGTGGGTTGAAGGAAAGACACTTGGGGCCAGCAGATGACCCTCTGGTCCCTGAGTACCCAGCTGCCTCCTTGCCCACCAGTCCTTAGCATCAACCTGAACCCCTGTTTTAACCCATCTTGGTTTGGGCTGCTGCAACAGAATATCATAGACTAGGTGGCTTATAAGCAACAGAAATTTATTTCTCATGGTTCTGGAGGCTGGGAAGTTCAAGATCAGGGTGCTGGCAGATCTGGTGTCTGGTGAGGGCCTGCTTCCAGGTTTGTAGATGGCTGTCTTTTAGCTGTGTCCTCACATTGAAGAAGGAGCCAGAGACCAAAATGGGGGTCTCTTTCATAAGGGTACTAATTCTATTCATGGGGGTCATGGTCTAATTACCTCCCAAAAGCCCTACCTCCTAATCCCATCACAGGGTGGTGGGGTGGAGGGTTTAGGAGTTGAACATGTGAATTTGGGGGGACACAAACATTCAGCCCTTAAGAAACAGCTCAACCAAATCAATAAGACTTCAAGAGTGTTTACTTTTTGTGTGGCTTCTGCTGATAATTTGTTTGTTCGGAACACCCCAAGAGAAAGACAAGACCTGGCTTCAAGGAGCTTTCACCATGGTCAAGGATTCAAGGATACTGCATCTGAAACAATTAGAAAGCAATTTATCAGCAGAAGATCAAGGATGCCCAATGGGTTATATATACCATCAGTGGCCATCACAAGTACCTTACTGTCTACTGCATTGGCCACAACCTCCCAATCTAGGGCTAATGGTCCTCTCCTTGCCACCCTTCTTCCCCAGGGTCAAAGGTGGCCTTTTTCTTACTGAGCCCCCAGATCCCTTCACGGGTGACCCATCAAGTTATGATTTCTTTCACCCTGTGCTGCTTTCCTCCAGTTTCCTGGGGATGTGAAGTAGGGGGATGGAGGGACCAGTCTGCTGGACTAAGATTCCTAGGCCCAAAGTTGACAGTGCCACAGTGGTGCTCTTCAAGGGCCCACCCAGCAAGAGGTCCTAGTTCTGGGGATCCTGTGGCTGAACCAATAAGAGAAATACTGAGTGCTTACTTTGTTGGTCTGTCGAAGAGGCAGACTACTAGCATTTTTCTTGTATTATCTCACTAAATCTACCCAACACAAGGTGGGACTTCAAGTATTCTGTTTTACAGTTGAAGAAACTAAGGCACAGAGAGGCCAAGTCACTTGTCCTGGTCAAACAACTAGTAAGAGGTGCAGCCATGATTTGAACCCGAGCTGTCTGACGGCAGCATGCCTGGTTGACACCATTGTGCATGCTGCCAAATTGGCTCATTCTAGGAATTTCCCTTCTCCTTGCCACACCACTAAGAACTGAGCTAGAGGCCATTCTGAGCCAGGACTGGTTCCCCTCCTCCCTGTGTGAGGACAGGGAATTGGGATCCAAGAGAAGAGGAATTCCTGAAGAAACACTGCCATTTCGGCTATTTTTGCAATGTTTCCCAGGCAGGGAGCTCTAGCTTTTGATTTGCCAGGTGTCTCTCTGTTCTAATTAATGCCAGAGTCAGCCATTAGCTAGAGCCCTGCCTATAGCTGGAATGCATAAGCCAGTGGCCCAGGGGCCAGTCCTCTGGCAGTCAAGGAGGACAAAGCAAGTTCTAACTCCAGGTGGCGCTTCCCATAATGACGTTCCCTTCGCCTCATCTACAAAAAGCCCCAATGTGATCTACCCCGTTTATGGGTGGAGGCCATGGTGGCAGAGGGCAGGAGAAGGAAGGCTTGGTCTCAAACGGCTCCCCTTTGCCATTCTGGCCTCTCTTCCAAAATGCTGTCCGCCCTGCCAGTTGGAAAATATTTTTCTCCCTCCCTTTGTCTTCTTTCTTATTTAAAAAAAAAAAGAAAAGCCATCTGGTGTCAAATTCACTCCTGGCACATCATAAAGGGTAGCACTAAAAATGTCCCTGAAAACTAAAAGCAAAACCACAGCAGTGCACATGGGGTTTAATCTCTGCAGCCTAGAATTTCGGATTGCTCCGGGCCTCAGGGGGCAAACGGCCCCGCTCCCGCTCCGTTGGTTGGTTGTACAGAGGGGGAAACTGAGGCCAGGATTGGCTCTCTTTTTCAGAAATGTTTATTGAGAGCCTACCACGTTCAAGGCACTCCTCAGGCGCGGGAGATAACCAGGAACGCGAAAGAAACAAAGCCCTGCGGTCCTGAGTTGCCGCCACCGCGCCCCAACGGCCTGGCCTCGGTTTGGCTCTGCTAGGCGCACGTCGGGGCGCCGCTCCCGCGTGGGGACCGCCGGGTGCCCGGGGTGGGGGGTGGGGAGCAGTCCCCGCCGCCGCCGCCGCCGCCGCCGCCGCCTGGGCCCGCATTCCGCCGGCGTGAGCAAAGCTTCCCCGCCGCAGGCGCTGGGTCGGGCCAGGCGGGCGCGGGCTCGGGGTCCTCGGCGGCAGGCGGTGCGCCCGGGAGGCCCAGGCGGAGGCGGGCGGGGCGCCGGCTGCCGGCTGCCCGAGGGCGCGGTGGGGCCCTGACCACCCAGGGGGCCCGCTCGCCACCCAGTCTGGGGCCCTGCGCGGGGTGAGCGCAAAGTTCTCTGCGATTTTCACTCCCGTTCTGAGGAGTTTTGACCACGCCGAGAGGAGGGTTTGTAGTAACTATAGAAAACAGGCCCTAAAACGGTTCTTGGTATGAGTAGATATTTACAACAAGCACTTTTCTCCTTTATTTAAAAGAGAAAACACTCTAATGCCTGCTGAACTTCAGCGTATCTCTGGGACCAAGTCGGTTTCTTACTGCTTGGCTAATTTTCAAGCGCAATAGCCTAGGCACGTAGTTCTGTGATCCCCCGGAAGCGAGAAGGAGTTAGCCCACCTCAGCACCCTGTCTGCAGCCGCCTCAGGCCACCTGACTCTCTCAGGTCAAGTAAAGCCCTACCTGGACCCTGATGTAACAGGGAGAGGAACTGGCCCGACTTTTCAGACCTGGTAGCTGAGTGCTGGGGCCTGTACGTGGAGTGGGGTTAGATAAACAGATTACCCTCTAGATCTGCTAAAATATAAGCACAGGGAGGGCAGAGATTTGACTGTTTCCTTCATGGCTGTATCCCAGGCTCTGAAAACAATGCTTGGCACATAGTAGATGCTCAATAGATACTTGTTGAATGGATGAGTATAGCAAAGGTCCTCAGATTCCTAAGAATAACATGCATCCTCTCTTCTTGCTGTTTTACCTTCTGTTTAAACTTATATGTTCTCTCTCTTCCTCTTAAATCTTGAGCTTCTGTTTAAAAACATTTTTTGGGGGGAGTGTTTATTTTAATATATCTGGAATAATTTTAGACTTAAAGAAAACTTGCTATGATTGCATAGGGAGTTGCCGTATACCCTTCACCCAGCTTTTCCCAAAGTTAACATTTTACCTAACTATGGTGTATTTGTCAAAATAAAGAAAGTAACATTGGTACAATACTGTTAACCAAACTACACACCTTGTTTGGATTTCTTATTTTTCCACGCATGTGCTTTTTCTGTTTCAAGATCCAATCCTGGATCTCTCATTGCATTTAGGGCTGGAAGCCTTTTAATATGTAATCCAGATCTCATTGTGTAGGGTCTCTTTTCTTGATAATGAGGCAGGAGGCAGAGTCCCTGGTACTGGACTGAGCTCCCTGCCCTGGGGCTATGCCTTGTCGTAGGAAGCACCTTGAGCCCCGGATTTCATCAGATTTTATATTCAGGGATTCCTCCTGGGTCTGCTGCTGGCTCTGGTAGCATCTGATGTAAATCCAGACCCCAACACCTACACTGGGTCTCCCCTTCCTGCCTGCCTCCCTCCCCCCACCTGAAGGGGGCTGGACATACTGCTCCACGTGATCTGACCCAAGTCTGCCCTTCCTTTAGGACCTGACTCCTCTCCTGGCCCCCATTCATTGGTCTTCATGAGGGGCAAATCCCCATTCACCTTTGTCTAGCCTCATTGCTCCGTTTCTCCATCCTGGAATCATCTTCCAGCCTGAAACCCTCAGGGAAGCAGCTTCTCTTTTGGGCTCTCTAGGATCTTATTGTCTGGAGGAAGAGACAAGTAATATGAACAAATGATTACATGTGTTGGGGGACGAACCCTGATGGGAATTGTGTGGCAGCACAGGGCAGAGCCCAGCCACTCGGATTGTGGAGGAGCATAGAGGACAGCTTCTCAGATGAGTTATGCTTGAGTTGGGTCCTGAAAGATGGGTAGGAAGGGGTAGTGCCAGGAAGCAGGCAGGGAGAGGAGAGAAGGGCACCCCCAGCAGATTTGATAGCAGGTGCAAAAGTGCAGGGGCTTTTGAGAGGACCTGCAGAGTGGCCCCGTGTGGCTGGAGCGTGATGGCGTTTAGGAGAGGTAAGGAGAGAGAGGAGCTGGGTGAGTGGAACAGTCAGGTCTTCTGCGCCATGGTGAGGAGGGTCAGCTCTGATCAGCAGATGGTGAGGGCTGTGAGCCAACCGACTTAGAATAGTCACTTGGGCAGCTCTCTGAAGCCTGGACTGGAGGCTGGGGACACCTGGTGGGTGGCTGCTATGAACACCTCGGTGAGAAGTAATAGTAATAGGGTCTGGACCAGGGCCATGGGACTGGGACAGAGGGAACAGCTGGAGTTGTTCCCCACACACAGATGGGCATCTGGACTGGGGGGAGGGTATTGCCTGAATGGCCGGCTGGGCCCTAGTTCCCTGCCCACAGAGGACTGGCTTAGGGCAGGGAGGCAGCTGCAGAACAGGCTGACTGAAGGTTGTAGCTCCAGGAGGATCTGATCTGGGAGACGGGGGTGGAAGGGTGGCAAGGAGGGTGGGGGAGTGGGCAGTAGGGGATCTGGAGGACATGGGGTGGGGCGTGGGGAAGGAGGTTCAGGGAACTGTGGAAAGGATCACCAAGGCACTCCAGATACAGAAGCTAGGGTGGCTTTCAGCAGCCTCCTCTAATCTGGGAGCCAACTAGGTGGGGACAAGGAGGTCAGTGGGCCTGGACAGAGCACTCAGAGCTGAGGAGGGGAGCAGGTGTGTCAGCTCCTCTGTCTTTGGCATTTTAGGACCTGCTGGAATTCTGGAAGTGGCTGGCATTTTGCCTGAAGGCCGCTCCCTCTGTGGCTGTGGGATGGTGGAGGCACCTGAAAACACCAATGTGGACAGGTCAGGCAGCTAAGAAGGGACCAGCCCTGCAGAAACCTGGATTCTTAGCAGGACACGGTCAAGAACTGTGAAGGTCTGAGGTTTTATCCTGTTCACAAGCTAACAACTTAGCCTGCGTCATAGCTGCTGGCAGAGGCTGAAACTCCTGGGTCAGAGAAGGGCAGTTTATTACTCATGGCGATAGCAACAGAAGAGTGTGAGCCCCAGTCCCACAGGGCTTCCAGAGAGGGCAGGGCTGCCTACACACGCAGCAGGCTGAAGTTTGGGAGAGGAACCTGAGTTTGGGGAGCCTGAAGCTTTTGTAGTGGGAACATATCTGCCCTTTGCCCTGGAGGAAGGCACTATATACCTTCCATGGATGTACACCATATCCTGAAATGATAATCTAGAACTAAAGACAGTCAGTGCTTCACTTGCAAGATGTGCATAAATGGAAATAGAACCATGGAGAGCTGTCTGCCAACAAACACATGGCCATATAAAACAAAACACATTCCCCAGCCTCTCTTGCAGCTAGGTGTAACCATTTAACTAAGTTGTGATCTGTTAAATGTAAGCTTTTGCGTGACATCTTCTAGGAAATTGCAAAACATGGCTCATCTTCTTTTTTCCTGATGGCTGGAATGTGAATGCAATGTTGGAGGGTGAGCAGCCATGTTGGCCAGGAGTGGCAAGTAAGGACTAAGGTGGGCAGAGCCACAAGATACAAGAGGCCCAGTTCTCTGATGACGGCAGCACTGACAAACTAGGTGAGTACTGATTATGTTCAGACTCATTTACATGAGAGAAAAATAAACTTCCATCTTGTTTTAATTTTTTGGGGGGGGGAGGGGTATATGCAGCTGAACTTGATTCTAACTGATACAGAGCTAGCACAGAGGAGGACCAGTGGAGGGTTAAATCTGCTGCAGAGAGAAGGCCAGCGGCACTGTTCACCCCTCCACCTCAGCAGTGATGAGGGAGGGGACAGGGAGTCACTTCGGGCTTGTTCGCCACCCACTGGTGATGCCCCATTCACAAGGGGGCCAGGCTGGCCACGCGACCCAGCAGCATCCATTGGAAGGCAGCAAGCAACAAGCTGGCTCCATTCATAAACCCTGTCCTCCTTTTCAAACCAATCACTGTGCAAAGCGTGACTGGGTGGTGGCCAGTGCTGGCCCATCTGTCACGCCCTTTCAGAGAGCCAGGCGACGGCAGCCAGCCTGGGCCGAGCCAGCCCCTCTTCCTTTGTGCCCCAGGGACACGCACTGTAACGAGATCGCAGTGACTACTGAATTATTCAGAGCCACCCTGAGTGTCGGTTTTATTATAAACGTGCAGATTACTCTGGGCTCCAAACTTCCAAACCTCTAGCAGCCATCTCCCTCCAGGGTTTTTCAGTGGCTGCTTTGGGCCTGTGATTTCAGACCTAATTTGCCTTTTACTGGTTCCTACCTGCTGCCAGGCAGGATGACCTCTGTGCCCTTTACCCACCACCTCTTCAGGCTCCGTTCTTTGCTCAACACTGTCCTCACTGCCACCCTGGCAGTCCTGCTTGTTCCCTGTGTCCTCCTGGCTCATTGTGCAGGTTGGTGACATCAGACTCTTCTCAGTGCCTGTCTGTTGGGGCCCTGTTAATAACAGGATCCCCCACTCCCGTGGGCCTCTGTTTAATCTGTGTCCTTGTGAGCTGTTAAGCCCACTAACATCCCATGTCTAGCCCAACTCAATCCTTCCCCCTTGCCCACAAGTCCCAGATTCCCAGTTCTCTCCAGAGTTGGTCTGCAGAATGCCCCCCAGCTGGTAATGAGGCGAGATGGTAATGCACATTTAAGAGTAATGAAATGCAGTGATATTTCAGGCCTGACAGACCTATTTCTGGCAGCCTTAGAATCAAAGTGTGAGGCTTTGTACTGCAGCTGCTACTAGGAGCCTTCAGAGTTTTTCTAAAGATGTGAATAAGGCTTCCCGGATTTTAGCTCAGATCACTGTGCCTATTTATCCTGCTGCTGCTTTCAGTGTACCTTTTTATTTGAAATTTTGGAGCTTTCAGATGAAGGAAACACAGTAGCAAGTGCAAAGCATACAAAATATCCTGGTGGGGGAGAATGTCCCGGTTTCTCTTGGATTGTCCATGACAGCACTGGGGAAGAAGAGCGGTTCACAGGGCTTCCTAGCATGGGGAGCGTTGCCTCTGTCTCCCCTTTGAGCAAGCTCTTGCTGTATTCTTGCCCTGCTGCGGTGGGGAGTGGGGCCTCCTGAGAAAGCTCTTGGAGGGAGTGTGTGTCGCCAAGATTGATGGGGCTGGGCACCGGCTGCCCCCTCCCCACCTCACTGCTGTGAACTGGGTATATGTTGTCGTTGGTGGGGGGATGCGGCAGAGAGGAGATCCACTCCAGGACAACAGTGAGAGCTCATTCTCCGACTCAGCTGGAAAAGCTGGCCTGCTGATTCCCATCTCTGCCCCTAACTCCATCTCACCGTGGCCACCAGGAAGGCTGGAGCTGTCCACTAGGAGAAGCCACACAGGGCACAAAACATGGGTTGTTGTCAGATGCAATATCCAGGGAAGCCAGTTACCCTTCCTGGACCTCAGCTTCCTCACCTGTGAAATGGAGATAACGATGCATCATCTACTGTGTAGGTTCTTGGGATGGATGTAATTATGAAATTACAGTGTCTGTTATTAACACTGACATTGTCTCAGGAGTCAGGATAGCTAGGCTTCCTTCCTGGCACCACCACTTATATGCCAAACCCCTTCCCCACCTGGGGCAGTGGGAAGAGAAGTGGCTTTGGAGTCAGAACCAGATTTCAGCCCTGACTCCTCCACTTTCTGGCTTTGTGAGCTGCCTGACCCCAGTTTTCTCATCTGTCAAAACACTGATAAAAATGACCCCTTCTGCTCCCTCTTCTCTTCCGTCCACTTCCGCTCAAAGGAGACATGTTTCAGATCCAGCCACCCGTTCACAAGAAATGCTGGAGGAATTTGACAGCAGATGACAGTAGGGGAATTCCATTGGCAAAATTCAGAATTTGGGAAATTCTACAGACAAGTGACCCTGCATCCTCAACTAGCAAATGATGAGAGAGAAAGAAAGAGAACCAGTTGGAATGTGTGGACCTTGTTTGGATCCTGATTCACACAAAGCCACTGGGAAAAATAGGAGACCATCGGGGATATTTTGCTATTGGCTGGGTATTTGATAATGTTAAGTAATTATTATTCATTCCTTAGGTGTGATGATCATATTGTAGTTTATGGTTAAAAAGAGCCTTCATATTAGGAACAAAATAGCAGCAGACTCCAGGAAGGGACTAGCAGTTACCAAAGGGAAGGGGTGGGGGAGAGTGGGTGGGGAGGGAGGGAGAAGGGGACTGAGGGGTATTTTGATTAGTTCACATGGTGTGGGGGGCATCATGGGAAAACAGTGTAGCACAGAGAAGACAAGCAGTGACTCTGGCATCTTACTACACTGATGGACAGTGACTGCAGTGGGGCATGGGGTGGGGACTCAATAATATGGGTGAACGTAGTAACCACATTGTTTTTCTTGTGCAACCTTTCTAAGAGTGTATATCAATGACACCTTAATAAAAAAAAAAGAGCCTTCATCTTTTAGGATGCATAATGATGAAATACAGATCAAATGATGCGATAAGTGGGATTTCCTTCACAATAATGTAGTGGAGTGAAAGGGGAGCACTGATGGAGCAGATTTGGCCATGTGTGGACATTTAAAGCTGGGTGATGGTATATGGGGATTTGTTAAGCTATTTTCTCTACTATTGCATGTTTGAATATTAAAAGAAAAAAAAAAAGACAGTGATCCTTTCTAGATGCAAGTGTCTCTCCCATCTGTCTCTTCCTCAGCGTCTTTCCGCCCCGCCTCATCTCAGCTCCTCCTTATCCCTGCCTGGACTATTACAGTAGCCTCCAACATGCCCCCAGCCTTTGGTCTCTCTCCCTTCCAATCTTCCCGTTCTGTCATCAAAGTCATCTTCCTAAAACACAAATCAGATCATGTTGTTTAACCTGCCTAAAAACCATTTCGTTGCCCCCTATTGCCAGTAGTCTATTAGAGCATAAAATCTTTGTTATGATATTCACAGTCGAACCTCAGCCTTCCTGTCCAGTTCCAGCCCTCACCCCCTCATGAAATCTGGCCCAGCCGCCTCTGTGACTTCTCTCTGTGGCTCTCTATGTGGCAGGGCCTCCTCCCTTGCCCTTAACTTCATTTATTGAAGACTAAAATATTTTTCAAAACTCACTTCAAATGCCATTCTTACTTCATGCTTTCTGGAAGTCTTTACACTGTTCAACAAATATCTCTGCCTCTCTGCCTTCTGGCATATGGTAGAATCTTACTTCTTGGCTGTCTGAGGTTGGATGGGGCCATGTGACCAGTTTTAACCAATGGGTTATAAGTGGAAGTCATACATTTCACTTTTGGGCCAAGAATTCAATTGCTAATTCACAACCTCCAAGCTCGTTCCCTCTGGCTCAGCAATATCCATATATTCACTGTCCATCCGGCTGGGTTCTGAGGTGAACACGTAGTAGAACCTCCTGTCCACTGTGAGGACTATAGTGTGGGATAAATAAATCCAAGGGGTTGTTTGTTTCTTCAGCATAACCTAGTTAATCCAGACCGATAATGCTTCCCTCTCTGATTTAGCACCCACTGTGCTATTCTCTGTACTTTGCATAGTCCTATGTATGTAGTGTATCTAGATGATACAGACCTTCAGGACAGGAATTCTATGATATGGTATTTACATTCTGGCCCCCAGCACTTCGCATAGTGCCCCGCCGAGCAGAGGTATGAACTGAATGCCCAGTAGTCCATGGCTGCCGTTGGTGCGGGTGAGGTATGTGCATGGGTCAAGCTGTGCCAGACTTGTGAGGGGGGCCCCGGCACTCCTCAGTCCTGAGAATCATGATGGTTTGGAGATGGAGCCAGGATCTGGCTTGATGTTCTCAATGATGGTGTGTCCAGCCCCAGGGAATGGATCATGACTAGTCTAAGCGGGTCAGTATAGTCCCCTTTCCTTGTGGTTATGGGTTACTTTACACATGGGCACACAGACCAGTTCTGGACAATGAGGTGTAAGGGAAAGTTTCATTCCCTCCTTGAAAAGCAGAGAGATGAGAAATGCAACTACTCTGTTCTAGTTTGGATTTCTCTGAAAGCAGAGCCTGAGAGAGGTGTTGAATACTAATAGTTTATGTGGGAGGGGATCCCAGGGAGCAGGGGAGAGGGAACAGAGAGAATGGAACAGGAAAGGAAGACAAGCCAACTGAGTTGGCTCCAATTATCCTGCTGGGGACCCTCTGAGGGACATCAGAACTGTCCCTCCAAATGGCAGGAGGATGGGGCATTTATCCAATGACTTTCTTTGGTTGCTAGCTGCCCCTCATTTTACTGGAACTGGATGTCCCCTGGTGACTTCCTAGTGACCAGAATCCAATGGGCACATTACTGTCCAATTCCTTCTTTGCTGTGTCTGTCTGCCACTTCCTGCCCTTGAACTCTCTTCTTTCCTGGTTTCCAGGACAGGTCTCCCTTCCCTCCAGTGCCTCTCTGCAGCCTCTCTTCTTGGTTTGTTTCCCAGGCTGTCTTCCCTTTACCCACTCTAGGTGAAATCCTGCATCCTATTCTGGTCTTCCTCACTGCTTCTACTCACTTCCCCTGGGCAAACCAATTCATGAAATGGTTTGTAATGCCAGCTCCAAAATCTACAGCCTTAGCTCACTCTCCTGAGTTCTGCAGGCATATATCTTATTCATCCATCTAGCAAATATTTGTTGAACAATTTGAATATGCCAGGAGTTGGAATAAAGCAGTAAACAGGAACTCACCTGTTGGAAGTGCTAGACGATGTGGAGCTAGAGGATGAAATCCAAGTAAACAAACAAGAAAGCCAGATGAAGTGAAAGAGTGATAAGTGTTAAGCAGACCGTAAAACAGGTCAGTGTGATAGAGCTTGTGTGTGTGTGCACTTTTACTGTTTTAGGGGGTAGCATTTGAGCCACGATCGTGTTGTGGCCTCTGTCATTTGTGGCTGTGCAAATGCGAAGGTCAGAGAATTCTTCCTAGTGTGTTTGAGGATGAGAAGGAAGGCCGGTGTGGCGGGAGCAATGTCAGCCCAAGGAAGTGTGGTAGGAGATGAGGCTGGGAAAGTAGCAGGGGCCACGTCGAGTAGGGCAAGGCGAGGAAGCTTTCGACGAGATCCGCAGGCGATGATCATGTGTGCTTCCGAGAGCAACTGGGTAGCTGGAGAGGAGAAGCAATGAGAAGAGGAACCCCATTTAAAAGTTCTTAAAAAGTATTTTGGCGAGTGTAGAACACACACAAGGATAAAGTAGTACACAACCGCCTATGTGCCCACCACCCACCACCAACTTAATTTTTCAAAGGAAGTGGAAAGTAGTCACTAGGAGCGTGGGAGGAAGTCCAGTGAAGTGTTGTGTCCATGAAGCATGTCAAAGAAAGAGAGGTCAACAGTGACAAATGAAGGTGAAACGGTTTTGTAGGATTAGCAGAGGTCACGTCCCTGTGGTCCCACGGGCACCTCACAGTAAGCGTGTCGGTTAAGGTGCTGGGATTCCCCACCAGCTTTCCTTCAACCTGCTTCTCCTCCTGTGTCCTCTGTCAAAACATCTTCAGTGGCTCCTGTATGATTGAAAGCAGGGGCTGAGACTAGGATGTGGGTTCAGGGAGTGTATTTGGGAGGTGATCCTGGGCAGCAGGGGCCGGGGGACAAGGAAAGTGCGGCCAGGAAGGAGAGAAAGCTGTAAGAGGTGTGTTACTGAGATGGTCGCCAACTGGCACTCAGGATGGCTGGGGCCCCTGGAGCCGGGGAGAATGTGTCTCACATTGTCCCTCAGAAGAACAGGAGGCTGGGCATCTATTCAATGGTCTCTTATCCCTATTTATGGAAGGTTGTGCTGGGAATATTAACTTTCCTGTGTCTCTGGTTGCCCTGCATGCTGGCTGAAGGAGCTCCCCAGACTTCATCTGGCAGAAAGCCAGAGATGTGGTGGCCACTGAGGAGGGGTGCCGCCACTGTATGGGGGACTGTCTGCTGCAGCTATAGCAGAATCTGAGGTGGGCTAAGGGCGGCTAGTGTGCGGGGCACCTAACGTCGTCCACAGCAGCTTCCCCCACACCTATCTACATGATAATCTAAACCCCTGGCTGACACTGGCATCCTTCATTACCCAGGCCTGAAACATGGGACTCATGGTAATGCTTCCCTGATCACTCTGTCCCACGCTTGGGTCTGCAGTCACCCTCTTAGTTCAGGGGGTTCTTTAACTGAGGACCATGGTGATGACTTCCCTGTCTTATGAAGACCAGTGAGACCAAATAAATGATGTAATATGAGAAGTTCAAGGTGCTGTAAGCACAAAGGAGTACACAGAACTGTATCTAACTCAGTACCAGGAACTCATGGGAAGCTTTCAGGAAGAAGTGACATCTAAGCTGAAATCTGAGGATCGAGTAGGAATCACCAGGCAATGTGGTGGGATGAAAGGGTCAGACAGCAGTAAGGCATGTCTGAAAGCTCAGGAAGAGCATGGCAAATTTAAGACACTGAAGAGAGGTCAGTGTTGGAAGTGTGAGGGAAGAACAGAAGAGAGCGAGATTGAGGATAAATAGTGGCCAGATCACAGAATCCTGCAAGCCTTATTAACAAGTGTTGATTTTATTCTAAAGGAAATGAGAAGCTTGAGGATTTAAAGCAGGATAGGGATGGGATTGAGCTTTGAGTTTTAGTAAGATCACTTTGGTTTAAGAATGGAAAAAAAAAAAATGAGTGGATCACCCAAGATTAAAGGAAGAGAGAGCAGGTGGGGGAAGATTATTGTTGACCAGACAAGAGACCATGGTGTCCTGGCCTAGGGCAGTGGCAGTTGGGAGAGAGAGAAATGGTTGAAATGGAGAGATATTTAGAGATAGACTCAGAAACATGCAGGTGGGAGCAAGAGCAAAGGAGAGGTCTGTGATAGGTTTCTGACTTGGCAACTGGGTATTGCATCAGTTAGCATGGGTTATGTTATGCTGAAAGAATAAACAGGCTCCACATCTCAGTGGCTTAATCCAACAAAGGTTTACTTCTCATTCTTGCTATGTGTCTATCACAGATTGTTAGGAGAGTTTCTTTTCATCAAGAACCAGTGGGACAGAAGCTGCATCTTAGCACATGCTTCTATAATCACTTGAAGCAGGGAAAGGGGATGTGGCAAATCCCTTCAAATTAGAATTCAGTGTTTTCTAGCCAAAACAAGTCTCAAAGCTTCCTCTCAGTTCCAGGGGGTGGGGAAGGGCAGCCCTACCGTGAGACTGGCAGGGTGGGATTGGACTTGTCAGGTGAATAGCACTAATGACCGCCACAGATGGAGAATGACGATGCCTTCACGGAGATGGAGAAATGGGTAGGACCAAATCTGGGATTTTGTACCCCTCCAACATAACCTCCACTCTGTGGCTAGAATCCTTGTTCTGATACAAAAGTCTCACGTCATTTCTCTGTTCAAATTCTCTTTAGAAGCTCCATATGACCTACCTTGTGACTTCATAAATCCATCATGTGGTGATGGGGTCTTTCTGCCTACCTGACCAGCTCCATCTGCTGGTACTCCCCTCTATCCTAGCCACCCCCTCCCCTTTTCTCCTGTAGGACTTGGAGGGTCCTGAATATGCCTGATGTTCTCATTCTTCTTTTCTTTCTGCCTGGAATACTTCCCTTCATCCTTGTCTCCTTATCTACCTGGAAAACTTCTACTCCTCCTTTGAGAAGCCTTTCAAAATTTCTTCAAATTTAAGTGCACCTTCTTTTATTCCCCCCGGTAAATGTTATCCTTATTTTGGTTACAGTCCTAACTTTATTTTGACAACATCATTTAGGTGTCTGTTTCCTTCTACATTTGGCTATAAACTCTTTGTTGGTTGACTACCCAGTAGCCATTCCCTACCTCCTGCCACCATACATGGTTTCCCCTTAGAGGGTTTCTCCCATTCCCAGCCATGGAATTCAGGTGGGATGGACTCTTATCCCCAACTATCCCTTAGCTAACCGGCACATTGGCCACAGTGGCTAGTTCAGGGAGGGGCACTTGATCCAATTCAAGTGAATGAGAATATGTCTTAGGACTTGTAAAACAGTTGCTAGTATGAAGATTTGAGTTTGGAATTACTGTAGCCACTTCGTGACTGTAAAGGGAGAACCTGGAGCCACTAGAGGGCCACTACATGTAACATGATGATGAAGCCACCATGAAAGGCTGAGTGGGAGAAGGAGAGAAACTGAGTCCAGTTGACACTCTATGAACTCTTGGATCAAGCCTTACCCAAAGCTAGCTCTTTCTCTGGACTTTAAAAGCCAGCTCTTTCTCTGGACCTTAGAGTAATGTGAGCCAATACATTCTCTATATTGTTTGAGCCACTTGAGTTGGATTTTTGTTTATTGCAACCAAAGGAGTCCTAACTAGTACATAAATTAGTACCACGAGTGGGGGTGGGGGGAGGGTTTCAATAGGCATGCCCTAAGAAACGGTATTGATTCAACCAAGGAGTTGAATTCAACCAAATATTAAGGGCGCAGTAAGAAACTTTGTATCTTGTGTTGAGAAATTGGCAGTCTAACATAGCCAGTTGTACATTGGGATGTAGACCATGTGCCTACAGTGGCTGTGGCAGTACATTACTTAGTAGAGAAGTTCAGAGTGCTGGATTGGGTTGGCTCCTTCTTGTTGCTAGTAGGGTACTTTAAAAAGGTAGACCTATGTTCAAACCAGCCTACCCAA
The DNA here is from genome assembly GCA_032199065.1 of Smutsia gigantea. Classification (NCBI taxonomy): domain Eukaryota; kingdom Metazoa; phylum Chordata; class Mammalia; order Pholidota; family Manidae; genus Smutsia; species Smutsia gigantea. Next base: position 39,810 of record JAVSCE010017215.1, on the reverse strand, counting down.
AAAGAGAAAAAGAAGAAAATACAGCTTTGCTAAGAGAAGCCCTTTCTGCCTGTGGTCAAAAATGGCTGAGATTCTGGAAATTGGTAGGATGGGAAAACCCTCAAAACTTTGCCCCAAGGTATGTTTGCATAAGCAGAGGCAGGGATGGGGGAATACACTGTATGAGATAAGACTGGGATATGGATGAACCTTGCTCCCTAGCCCTTTCTTAAGCACCTCCTGGTTTTTACTTCCTCCCAGTCAAAGGGAACCACCAACCCCATTGGGAATATATGTGGAATATAGCCTACAGGCAAGGATCAGACTTGGGGTATCTCCCCAGTTGTTCCAGGGTATAGTTCAAAATTAAAAATAAGGCTGAGTGTCTGGAAGAGCACTGAGGCCTGTTGTTTAAAGAAAGGAATACCCATACCAGACTCCAGACCCAAAGACTAGTCTCAGCAAGATCCCTGGTTTTATATACTAGCTTCTAGAATCCAATCCCCCAGAAGCAAATAGACTGGAGGCTTACCAAGGGAGTTATGGTGCCAAAGAAACTCTAAGTCCAGATGATAATGGCCTGAGATTTTTCATCTCCTAATATAATTCTTAGATCACCAAACACAGTGAGTCAAACTTCGTAGGGAAAAAACATGTAAGCAGTAATTCAGTATACTTCGTGTACATAAAGTAATTTATACACTCTGTATACATTGGCAGTTTCTTAAAAATATCAGTTGTTGAGCTTCATCCTCAAAGAATATGATTCCTTCTATCTGGAATTAGGCTCAGGAATCTGCATTATTAAAGAATGTCACTGGTGATTCACATCCAGGTGACTAGGGAACCCCACTCTGGGAGATACTGCACTTAGGGACATTATTAAATTCCTTAAGGATAGGAAGCAGGACTCCTCTTGTCCTCATCTCTAGCACTGTGTAGTAGCAGAATGGGAGAGAAGAGGTTTATGTATTAGACCTGAAAAGCACAGGAAGGTGGCTTGGGAAGTATGCAGACTGTGATTCCAGGGACTGATATGCCCTGATCCCTGCTGCCCTGCTCCTTGATTCTGCTCTGCACCTCTCAGGAGAGCCTTCTCCAGACACTGAATGAATATGCCTGGGGTCTTCTGTTAGTGCCCCTTGTATAGACAGAGAGTTCTGGACACATCTGAGGGGTGAGGAATGTGCCAAACTTTGGAGAGAGTGTTTATTAGGTTTCTCCATGTTTATTTTCCTCCTTCCCCCCACACCTCAGGACAGGGAGGGAGTGTTCTGAGCGACTTAGTGAAGCAGTTGCACCTTTCTGGCACCTTGGTGACTCATATGTCACGGCTCCACACACCCTCCACCAAAGGCCTTGGAATTGTCAAGGTCAGGATATTTCAAGCCACATTCTTAGGAGTCTTCTGGACACTGCCAGCTCAGCTTGGGAGGAGGGAAGTGCCCAGAGGACAGCTGTCAGGGTTATTGCCCACTGTTTATGGTGAGTATTACACTCATTCTAGTTATGGTCATGGCCACACTATTGTGTAGTTCTGGTAGATGATGGCCAAGTAGATTTCTTTTTATTAATTTTCCTAAACATTTAACTTAGCACTTATTGTATGTCAGGCACTGGGGAGGATACAAAGACATGTACATGAAACCTTGTCCGAAATGAACTCACAGACTAGGAAGCAGCATAGGGTCCTGTACAGAGACCCATGAACACCGATTCCACTCACAGGTAGGGTGTTATAAGCTCACTAAGGAAAGGCATCCAAATTGGAGTGGTAGCGATGATGGTGAGGTGTAGGGAAATCTGGGTACTGGGTCCTGGGATGAACATATAAACTTGAGTAGAAATCATGCAGGCCAACTTCAGTTTCTGGCTGAGATGGAATAACAGGGATTGAATTTAACCTCTGCCTGAAGCAATGAAAAGTTGTACAAACTATATGAAGCAATGGTTTTGGTCATCAGACAAGACAGGACAGTGATCCTCAGGAGACGGAAAAACAATTGTGATTGCTTCAGCCTACTGCCTTGAGAGGGTTTCCAGGCTGCAGCACAAAGAGGAGAAACCCAGGTGGAGTCCAACAGTCTCTCTGAGGTGAGGAGATGGAGCAGGGAGTCCAGCAAGGCCAATGCAGCTGCAGTTTTCATGACAGGGTACCAAAGAGGAGCAAGACGTGGAGAGAGGAAGGAGGAGAAAGGAGGGAGAGAAATAGAGAGAGACAGACATCCAAAAATCTGTAGAGGGTTTCCTCAAGTCTTTAGCTGAGTACTGGTCAGAGCATGTGTATGAGAAAATATTCTGAGTGCAGGGAAAGCACCATGTGAAAGGAGTAGAGGAGACAATCCTGGAGCCCACACAGGCAAAGAATAGTTTATGTTCCCACTGGCCACAATGGCAAACCTTATACATCATAGCCTGTCAGAGTACTCGGAAGGGATTCCCTCTGTACTGAGGCAGAATGAGGTCTAGACTGATGGGTATTCTGGTCCTAACTAACAAAGCTTAAAAGTAATCTTCAAAAGGTTCAAACTGTTTCCATGTAAGTTAACTGAGTCCCAGAGTAAAAGCTCAAGGGTATTTATAAGAATACAAAAATATCCAGTACCTAACAAGGTAAAATTCACAATGCCTGCCCTTCTATCCCAAGTCACCAGGCATGCACATAATTAGGAAAATAAATTAATCACTGTAAGCAGACCCAGAAATGACACAGAGGCTAGAACAAGGACATTGGTAGATGAAGACAAAACATATTAAAAGCATGTTACATAAAAGCATGGAAGATATAAAAAAGACTCAAATCAAACTTCTAGACATGAAAAATACAATGTGAAATAAAAGACACTGATGGGATTAACAGAGTTGACACCACATTCACAAGTTTACACTAGTTTAATCCCAAATGTAATCCCAAATTCACAAGTTTACCTTAGTGAATTTGAAGACATAGTTATAGAGATTGTCCAAAATTAAACAGAGAGGAAAAAAAGACTGAGGAAAGAAAAAAAGAACAGGGCAACAGTGATCTGTGAGAAAACTTCTAGGAGCCTAATATATGTGTAGTTGGAGTCCCAGTAAAAGAGGGAAGGCAGAAAATATATTTGAGGAAATAATGACCAAATATATTTCAAATTTGATGAAAACTATAAAAGATCCACAGATCTTTTGGATCTACAGATTCAAAAAGGTCACTGAGCCTCAGCACAGGAACTGAACTCACCAAGGCACATCATACTCAAATTGCTTAAAACTAATGCGAAATAGAATATTTTAAAAGCAGCCAGAGGAAAAGAGGTTTTATGTGCAAAAGAATAAAGATAAAAATGGCAGCAGACTTGTTTTGAAAACAATAAAAGCCAGAGGTCAGTGGACCAACATCTTTAAAGTATTGAAAACAAAATTGTCACCCTAGAATTCTATACCCAACAAAAATATCTGTCAAAAAATTAAGGAAACCAATTTAGGGAAATAAAAACTTTTTCAGACAGAATGTGAAAGAATTCATCACCAGCAGACCTTAACTATAAGAAATGTTGACAAAAGTCTTTCAAGCAGAAGGAATTATAGTAGGTAGAAGTGTGGATCTAAATAAGGTAATTAAAAACACTAGAAATGAGGTGTTCCATTTAATAAATGAAGAAGGAATGATGTAATTAGAATATCACAATTTTGAAACCCCTCTTGAATTAATAGATTTAGGTAATGATGAACAATGGCTGACACTATGACAAGAGAAGAGAGAACCACATACAATATACATTGATAGAGGTCCACTTTACTTGTGTGATGTAATCTCATCAAAGAAGAGATGAAATCAAACCCAAATCTGGTGTCTAGATCAATTTACAGGGTCTATAAGGACAGAGAAACATGTTAAATGATACCACTGTGCTTTAATTAAAAAAAAAATCCAAACCGGGAAATTCTGTAGGCTACAAAACCTGATTTTTTTCATTAAAAAAAAATTACAAGGAAAGTGAGAGAGAGAATGAGAGAGATTGACATCTTCACGGAGGTGGAACTATAAACTATAGGAGTTTTAATATCATAAAACTATGATATTAAAAGACATATAAATCATAAAATTATGATATTAAAAGACATGTAAATCATAAAATTATGATATTAAAAGACATATAAATCATAAAATTATGATATTAAAAGACATATCAATCGATCACAGTGTATGGGTCTTATTTAGATTTCCAGCTCAAACTCACCTAGGGAAACAATTATAAGACATTCAGGGAAATGTGAAATTCGGGTATATTAAGGAATTATTGGAGAAAAAAAATTACCCAGGCTGAGAGAGGAGGAAGATGGCTCCAGAGGGAGGAGACAGCTCGGGCAGGGGCGTGCCCTTTCCGTGAGAGGGTGACGGTCACAGGAGAAAAGGCTCCTGGCGCACAAACAGCCTCTTACTTTTCCCCCCCGGATGGGGCTGGCGGTGGTGCTGTGGTTTCCAAGAAAGGAAAATGCAGAATATTGGCATGGATACTGTTTCTGTCAACTTCTTCTGGCCTCCCTGGGTGCAGGGGACACCTCAGGGGAAGAAATCTTGTTGTGGGCTTTCAAGCCACTGTTAGCAATGCAGCAGCTTGGGGGAGACAGAGGCTTTGAGCACTTTGACCTCATCCCTCCTTCCCAGATCTGCTTAGGGGTAGAAGACCACGAAGTTGCAGAGGCCTAGCATGTAGAAGAGGAAGGAAAGGAGGGAAGGAGACATAGAGAAGAAAGGCTGGGAAGAAGAGGGAAGACAACAGGAGAGGCAGGACTAGAGCTAAGTATGCGCTCACTTGCTTCAAAGCACTGACTGACTTTGGCGGAAGGCCACTCTCCTCCCCTCGTGCCACCTGCCGTTCAGTTCGGAGGCAAAGCTACCGTAAGGAGGGATAAAGGGTTGCTCCAGCCACAGAGATGAAGGAGTTTGCTCAGGTCGGTGGGCAAACTGAGATTGTGAAGTGGCTGCAGGACAAGCCAGGGGACCCGGCCCCGGTTCATCCGTGCTCACTCATCGGCCCTGTGGTGCTTTGCCCTGCAGCTCCTCAATGTACCAAGCGCCCAGTAAGAAATAACAAAGATCTAACATAATTGAGAGCTTATTTCTCCAGGCCCTAATCTAAGTGTTTTACATATTAATTCATTTCATCTTGTCAACAACCCTTTGAGGAAAGTACTCTTTTTAAACCCATCTAATAGATGAGGTGACAGCCCAGAGAGGTTAAGTAACTTAAGGTCACACAGACAGAAAGTGGCCCAGCTATAACTGAACCTAGTAGAGCCTAGTTCCAGAGCTCATGCTTGTCACAACTACCCTGAACTTCAGTGGGGACCGCAGTCCACTCCCCAGACAGAGCTGTGTACAGGATCCTCTTTTCCTCCCAGAGCGGCCGCAGCTCAGGGCTGGAACTGAGGCTTCCCAGTGCTCTGGAAGAGACCTTGGGAGCCACACTGGATAAGCCACGCTGTGCGTGAAAGACTGGTGGGGCCCCAAGACTGGGGAAGAGTTTGCCAAAAACAACAGCCTGCCTGCTCTCAACGGTTCTTAGCTGCACGGCCTGGACCAACGCTGCTTGTTCATGGTTCTTATCAGCCCTGGGAGAGAGAACTCTGGATTGCGAGCATTCCAATCCCAGGCTGTTTGGAGGGAGCTGGGGAAGGGGTGTCCAAGGCAGCAGTCTGCCGGGAGGAGGGCCCTGGGAGGCCCTTATGTGAAGCCCAGCCCAGCTCTTGGTGGGCAGCTGGGTCCCCTCCCCAGGTTCTGGCAGAACACCCTTGAACAATCAAGCCGGAAATAGCATAAGAACTTCTTTCCCATTTTTTCCAGGCGTTTGGATGAAATTATATTTTACAAATGACTCATTATTATATTTATAGCTTCTCTCCAAATGATTCGAATTGTGGTTTGTCGCCTCCCTGTCTCTCAACTCCCCCCAGCTCGACAGGAGGAAGTGCTGTTTACTGTATGGCCAGGTGTGGCTGCTGAGAGTGGCTCTGCCCCCTGTAATTACGTCTGCCTCAGCCCTGACAGGCACCCCGGCACACTTAGTCATGTGCGGCCTTTGTTCCAGCTTGTTGTTGGGAGGCAGTATCCGACACTAACTAGGCTTGGAATCTGCTCCTGTAGGAAGTGCGTGTGTGCTGGGGGGAGTGGGGAGAGGGTGGGTAGCACGGGGGGAGGCCTGTTCTGGTGAGGCTGTGACAGAGGGTGCCTTTGTGAGGACAAAGGCTGGAGGAACAGAGCCCCGGGTCCTCAAAGCCCCAGTGAGAAGGCCTGGGGGCGCAGGGCCTCAGGGCCCTGCAGGGGGCAGTCCCCCCACCCCCACCCCAGCTGGGGGGCCCTTGAGAGGCAGCTGGCTGGGGAGGTGGTGTCTCAGACACCTCAGGCTGTGTAGAGCCTGGCTGTTGACTCGTCAGGTTTCTTGTGGGGAGCTACTCTGGCTCTTTTGGGAATGGGGGTTCTCCGGTGCCCTCTGCCTTCCAGGGAGCTCCCAGCCTGAGTGACTGCACGGTGCCCCACTCAGCCTTCTCACCCTGGCGTCTCTGCAGTCCCAGGAAGGTGTGGTCAGTTAGTGGGAGAGCAGCTTGCCCTTAAACAGGCCACCTTTGTGGGGAAGGATGAGGCCCCATTTGCGTGAACAGTTTATTCCACTAGGTGCCTGTGGGATCAAAGTCCCTTGGTCTGCCCTGCCTGGGTACTAAGGAAAGTTAAAAGCCCACAGAGTGGGAAAGAAGGATATTTGGGAACTCGTGTGACGTTCTCAGAGCCTTGCACCTATCCTCTGCCCCTTGGGGTCCTTGGGCCTGGAGTCGGTGCCCCGCAGATGCCTCTGGCTGGCTGCTGAGTTAGGGCTCTGGGGCCGTGGAAGGCCCAGAGGAGGAAGTAGAAACAGGCCACCGTATGGGAGGCGGCCTCTCTGGAAGCAGTGGAGGTGCAGGGCCTCACGGAGGCTGGGCTGGATGACGCCTGCAGTTGTGTGCGGTCCAAGCCTTGGGCTCTGGTTGTGTCCCCAGATTGCCTGCCTGAGGCTCCTTCAGGTCTGCTCCCATTTTCACTTCTTGGCACCGCCTGAGTGAGTGGGAAGGGGACCTGGGAGGCGGTGATGTGGGGATGGGTGTGGATGAGCATAACGTAATTATTGGTGAAATCAGTATGAAGCCTTAACCAGAGGACTTCCATCTGGGCTGTGCTGGGTCCCTAGGAGAGCGTGGGATGGTCATGAGGCATGGCAGGAGCAGAGATTTGGAGTTCTGGGAACTTTCCTTTTGGGGTGTTCCACGGAAGTAGGGAGGGGCCATTGACGAGTCTCCCCTCAAAGAGAAGGGAAGGTTGAGGGAAGGGCCAGGAAGTGTTGTGGGAAGTAGGGTGGCAAAAGGGAGGAGGGGAAGGGCCCAGGGTGGACTGACCTGGGTCATGAGTGACCTGAACTTCCTCCTTAGGCCTGAGGGAAAGAGAGCCTCTTCTTGGGGAAAAGCTGGGTGTCCTAATCCAGGGGAGCTGGGCTGGGGGCTCTAACAGCAGTGAAACCAGTGGGAGGGCAGATGGGGGTGCAGAGCAGCCAGCTGGAGCCACCTTGGGGCCACCTGCTCTGTAGGGTTTGTGGTCTTGCAACCCCCCTGCTTGTGCTGCCACCTTTCCACCGGTCTCTTGATAGTCATGTCCCTGTACTAGGGTGCACTGAGTATTGTTGCAGGTGCCATCTTCCAGTGTGTGCACGCGGCACCCAGCTCTCCCCTGGCCGTGCTTCTGCTTGGCAGCCCACTCCTCACCTCACTGAGGCAGTGAGGTAGGCATTCTGTGGGCAAAGCCGGATCCTGGCTCTGAATAGAAGCTAATCATGGAGACAACAAGTGTCCCAACAAAGTGGGGCTTTAGTGTCAGAGGCCAGAGTGTGAAGGACTTTGCTTCATTCCACCTCGGGAAGATGATGTAGGGATGGTGACTGAAGACCAAAGTATTCTTTTTAGGTTGCATTCACTGAGTTATTTGCTGTCTGCCTCTTACTTCCAGGTAGCAACTTCCTTTTTAGGTCTGAGATGTCCTTAGTTTGACAGAGGGAAATGAGAGATGATGAGCCCGGACTGCACACCCTTCTCAGAGGGTGCTCACACCCGTTATCTCACCTGGGGCTGACTATTATTTTCTCCCTTTTCTTTTGAGGATGCTGACATGGGAGACTAAATAACCTGCCCAGGAGCGCCCAGCTAGATCACGAGTGGACAAGGTTTAGAACCAAAGTCTGAAGGTTCCTGTTCCAGCAGTGACCCCTCTGTGGTTCTCTTTTCCATCAGTTTGGAAAGGGCGCGTGCGCCCTGAGCGTTGTGGCGGGGTCTGTGGAGAGACGGCGACACCGAGTCTGTTTGTTGAATTAATTGCAAGTCTCTTTTGGGGCCACAGTGACGCTACTGATACTACTTTTTTTTATTGTGGTAAAATATACATGACACAAAATTTACAATTTTAACCATTTTTAGTGTGCAATTCAGTGGCATTAAGTACATTCACATTGTGCAACCATTGCCACTGTTTAACCTTCAAAACCATTCATCTTCCCAAATAGGAACTCCATTTCCACTAAGCAGTAAGTCCCACTCTCCCCCAGCTCCAGCCCCTGGCGACCACTAGTCTAGTTTCTGTCTCTAGGCACCTCATGCAAATGGAAACATACAGCATTTGCCCTTTCGTGCCTGTCTTATGCCGACATTTTCAATTGGATCTCATTTCCAGCTACAACAGGGATGTTGGTTAGCAGTGTTCCAGGCCCACAGAGGAGTAGAAGAGAGTGAGAGAGAACTGGAGTGACTTGGGGTGGATTTCTTGACTGTCAGGGGCACCAGATGTAAGGGGGCTGTGGTGGAGGGTGGAGAGGAAGGAAGAAAGTACTAAATAGAAAACAAAATGCTGTGGGTTATCATTCCCAGGGAGGGGCTTGCATCCCCCCTGGAGGTAGATGCCCCTTTTTGAGGATTACATTGTGGGGCAGCTGTCCTGGCCAGACCAGTGTGACCCTTTTGGCATGCTGGAGGCAAGACAAATTGTTCTGCAAGAGAAATTCACAGGAACTTGGAGTCTAGATAGAAGGGTCTGGAAGAGAGAGGACTGGAGGAGATGGTATAAGCTGGGGCTGAGGAAACAAGTTTTTTGAGGCAGAGGAATGGCTGGTCAGTTTGTAGGCGAGTAATGTCTACTAGGAGATTCCAGTGTGCTTCTTGTGATTCCCTTCCATCACCACACGCTTTGATAAGAGTCTACCTCAGTGCCCATTAGCATTGTGTGAATTGCAGGGATGGCAGGGGGACACAGGAAGGGGGCAGTGCCAGGGGTGATCAAGGGGTGCTGGGGAGGGGGAGCAGCTATGGAGGGGAAATGCAGGGGGAGGGGAGAGGTGGAAAGGCAGGGAGGCAGAATCAGTGGCCATCAGAGGAATTCCAGGCCTCTGGAGCCTTGTACAGAGAAGGTGACTGGCAAAGGCAAGAGGGACTGTGAGGTCGGGGGATGCAATGGTGGAATGGGGAGCAAGCAGGTAATTTTCTTGAATATTAGGTGGCATGCAACCCAGGCAGACAGCCTGAAGGAAGGAGTGGATGCAGAACCTTTCCTTAGAGACCTGCCAGGGTTCAGACAGGGTGCAGCCTGCGTAATTTATGGAGTAGAGGCTCTCTGGGATCCCTAGCTTAGCTCTCTGCCTCCAGGATTTCCATATTCACAGGGAAGAGTACTGTTTCCTGAGAGATGGGGATGGAGCTAGAATCAAAGCCAAGCCCAGAACATGTCTTGAGCTTTTAATACACCACTGTCTTTAAAATCTTCTGACAGCAGAGAGCTGGGCCTGGCTGTCTCTACTGGAGACAGATGCTTTCTGGACTTCCCAGACAGCAGGAGCCCAGTGAGAGGGTCCGGCAGCGCCCACTCAGAGACCCCAGCGGAGCCTGGCCTGGAAGGCAAGCTTTATATTGTTGGGAATGCTTAGAGACTCCCTGAGCAGGTCCTGGGCTGAGTGTGGGCTGGGGATGGAGCCCTGCCAGGAATTACTGATGCATCCAGAGACCTCAGGGTCAGCCTGTGTGGTGGTGGTGAGGCCGACCAAGGACATTTCCCCCTGGTCCTCTCCAGCCTTGGCCCAGAGAACTGAGGCTCAGGGCTCGCCTGGCTGGACCCCATTTTCGTCCTAGCCCAGTGTTCCTTTGCAGTTGGGTCCTAGAGGAAAGGGGCTGTTTTGGCTTCATGATTCGAGGAGGTTTGCCAAATATGTTAGTTGCCACTAAAAGCTTGTAAATTGGGGTGCAGGATGCCAGGGAGCCTGGCCTGGCCTAAGGATGTGCTGTTTAGAAGTTACCGAAGTTCCCTGCTGGTTGGGAGGGAGGAATGTGCCTGTAGAACGGGAGGCGAGCCTGCACTGGGGCTGGGCCAGCTTTCCCTCTGGCGGGCCCCTCTGCTCTGGGGGAGCTGTGTTCCCTTTGACTCTGGCTGCTTGGGAAAGACCAGAGGCCCTTTCAGGGAAAGGAGTAAGAGGGAGACAGACCTGAACACCCTATAGTGAAAGCCTAATTCTGTGCTTCAGCTGTGGACCCAGGCCCAGAGCACAGATGCCTTTTCTCCTCAGTTATGAGGATGTGGACCTGTCTGAAAGCTGGTTTAGGGCAACTGTAGTGCCTCAGGACTTCAGGGCTAGGAGGCTCTTAAAGGACAGCGAGGAGAGCCCCTCATTTTGCTGGAAGGCTAATCTGAAATAGAATGGGATTTGGCAGGGGTTGGGAAATTCTTCTGAGGCGCCATTTCCTGAAAGGAGACAGTGTCCGAGATGAGCCAGTTTCACTCATTTGCCCACTGCAGCCCTCGGTGCATTGAAAAGGACCTCAGCCATCCAGATCCGGCTCTTTTGAAAGTAATAGAGTTTGTGGCTTCCAGGGTATTTTCAGTTTGGAGCCATAATTTCTGTTTGTTCATTTCAAATATTCGTTCACCACAGGCTTATTGCCAGGGCTCCCTTTGCACGTTATCAGGCTGTGCTCGTGAGGGCAGCCAGAAACAGGAATGCTCAGGAACGTACTGGAATAAGGCAGGGGCTGGCGAGGTCTAGGAGGGTTGGCAGGTGGAGACTGACAGGCCTGTGGAGGAGGGTGGGCATCTGGGCACCCTCAATGCAGCGTGTTAACAGCAACGTGGGCCTTGCTCAGGCACCTGCGAGCCCAAGCACATAAGCTGCCTTAGGAAGATGCACCTGGGTTCATCAGGGAGGGCTCTGAGAATGGGCCGGCCCCTGGCGCAGGAAGCTTAGGAAAGAGGAGACCTGGATAGGGGCAGCCAGGCATATTGGAAAAACAGCAGAGAGAAAAGCAAGTGGCACAGAGTGACCTGGAGCCTGGACTAAATTATAAATCTTGGGAGGGGCCCAGCGGGCTGCCAACTTTGATCTCATTTTCTGGACAGGCCCTTTGGGTTGCTTCTTATACCCACCACCCAGTCACCAGAGAGTTACCGCCTCTCATAGAAGTCTGGGCAGACACTGAGACATGTGCAGCTGAACTGGGGGCAGCACGTGCTGGGACACACAGATGCTGGGACACACAGATGCTGGTGGAGGGAGGCCTTTCCCAGGCCCCTCTCCAGGGAGGTGGAGAGTGGAGTGGGGGAGCGGAACTCAGGGCTCAGGGCAGGCATGGCATCTGTCTTGTCCCCACTGTACCCAGGGCCCGGCTCAGGGCTGGGCACACAGAGTGTACTCCCTAAATTATGAATGAAATCAGTATCTGAAAGTGGAGGCCTAATCCCTTGAGTCCCTATGTTAATTTATATTTTCTTCAGGGTCCAAGAGTAATCAGGAATATTTGCCTACCTTGAGCTTTCCCCTGCGGGAAAGGATCTTCTTCCTGCTGATGTGACAGTGCGTGGAGGCGCTGTTCCAGAACCGTCTCAGCATAAAGACCCTGCTTGTGCAGGGGTGGGGTGTGGACTGGGGAAGGGCCAGAGTGACCTTAGGGCCGGGGTGGCTTTGTGGGATGCAGAGGCTGGATGGAGATTCCGACTCTGGAGGTCACAGCAAGGTGAGCATTAGCAACTTTGTCAGTGGCATCTTGTCTTCGCTGCCTGTGACAGCACCAGCTTCTGCCTCATCCCCAGCAGATGACCCATGGAGCTGGGTACCCGAGAAGCCACGGGTGTCCTTCCTTGGAGGGTTTCAGAGCTATCACTGTGGTTTATGGAAAGGACATGGCACTCAAGAGACTTTACCTCTCCTCCCAGTTCTCCCTGAGAAAGCACCTCAACTTTTGCGCTTGGTTTTGGAAATGATTGTAAACCCTCTTTCACTGTAAGCACTTCCCGGAAGGGCTTGGCCTATTCCTCCAGAGACAGACCTCTTCATCTTGCCCACCCCAGTTTCTGCTGCTCAGGAGATCTAAGAATCTCCTTTCCTCAGAAGCTGTCGGGGTTAACTCCGCGTGGGCGTGGGTTCCTTGCAGCGACGCCACCCTCCCTCTAATATTTAAAAGATCTGGCTGGTTCTTGGTGCCTCAAGTCATGTATTTATTTTCCTTGGCTCTATCTGAAAAGGCCACATGTTTTTTTTTTTTTTCCTGCTAGCTACGTCCTTTGGGTGAAACACGGCCCGCCTCTCAGCTCTAGAAGTGACTGGTTTTCATCAGGCTCGTTCCGACCAAATTATTCTTAAATTGCTCTCTCCCGCTGGGTGTTCCGGGACACAGAAGCCAGTCTGTGGGGGCCCCTGGCTTTTCTTTCTCCCTGAGGATTTTTTGGGAAAGCCTCAGTTTCTCCTTTGCACACTTTAGCTGGAAGGGGCTCAGGACGACCGGGCCCCGGGAGAGGATGATCGGCAGCGCCCGCGTCCGCAGCGGCGACCCTGGGTCCCGGGCGACGCCCCAGGCGTGGCCGGGAAACGTACCCGCCCTCAAATCGTACGCGCCGCGGGCTGCGGGGAGACAGCTCGGCGGCGCGGCGCGCAGAGCACCGCCCCGGCCGGCGTCGGGGGCCCCGGGAAGCAGGCTGCGCCGGGAGGCCGCTCCCGCGCGGGGTGACGGGAGGCCCGCGCGCCCTGCCCGCGCCGCCCTCCCCGCCCCACCCGCCCGCTCCTCCGGGGTCCCGGCGCTCTCCGCCCCCCGCTGCCCCTCCGGCCGAGCCCGCGGCCGGACCCCCCCGGGAAGGGCTGGAGGCGACGCGGGAGGGGTCGGGGAGGAGGGAGCATTCCTGCAAATCACATGATTTTCCCGCTTATATAAATCACAGCTTGTTTTTCTCACTGCTGTGGACTTAAAGGTGCAGTGTCTTCCCTCCCGAGGCGGGGCGCTCCGGTGCTCCTGAGGGCCCCGGGCCGGGCGGGAGGCGGCTGCACCAGTGACGGGCCAGGGCTCAGGGTTTAGGGAGTCCCCCGCACCCGCATCCGGGGAGGTGTCCTTTGAACTGGAGACCACGGAAGGACATGGAGCTCTGTCATCAGATGAGCAGGCAGAGCCGGGCTGAGGCGCGGCCCGAGGCCACGGTGCCCTGAGAGAAGGCGAGGGGCCTGTGCCCGGGGTTAGCTTGAGGTTGGCTTACGTGAGACGCGTGGCGGCCCCAAACCAGCCTTTCCACGCTGATGCTTACTGTTCGGAGCAGCCCTGGCTATTTGTTCGAGGCCAACATAGGCGGGAAGAGAAGGGAGATCCCATGTATTAAAAGCACCCGCCGTCTAAGTATTAAGGCATTGTAGGGAGAACAGCCACCCCTTCAAGCGGTTTATGCTGTGTGGGGTGATGAGCCTCAGACGCGAGAGACTCAACAGCACCCGGCGGTTTCGAGGTCGGTTCCGGGCGTGCAGTGCAGTTACCGCCCCACGATGCGTCCTGCAGCCTTTGCCGGAGTGGGAGGCCCTGGCTGAGGGGTGGGCGGGAGCGAGGAGGGGGCAGCCGGCTGGGGCTGGAGAGGGAGCTGCGGAGTGATCTTTGAGCCAAGCTGTGGGCCTGGGGAGGAAGGAGCCAGCACCGGCCGCAGCGGGCTGCGTGGACTGAACTGGACGAGACAGGCTGCAGTCCCGCGGAGGTGCGGGGCAGGGACGAGCGGGGAGAATCAATGGCAAGTTCCAGGGGGCCAGCGGGAGGCTTCTGCAGAAACCAGGCAGACATAATTCAGTGCGGGGATGTAAAGAGAAAAGGTAGACGTGAAAAGCTAGACGTAAGAGGTAGTTTGAAGAAAGAATTGGGGTAAAAGAGTGATCGTGTACGTGGGGAAGGGGAGAAACGACCCAAAAGGGATGGCGAATTTGAGCCGGGGGCAGGGTGAGGAGGGCTGCCCCTCTGGCTCTGAGGGGGAGTAGGCGCGAGGTGTGGATGGAGCTCATTTCAGAGCTGGTGTGTTTGTGGGAACAGTGAAATCTTAACTGGCAACTGTCCAAGGGGCTGGAAATCAGGACAGAGGATCTGCGCAGAGGAGATAAGCCAAGCGATAAAAGAGATACTACAGATTTTGACGGGAGATCAAAGAAAGGCAGAAAGAGAAAGGAGACCCTCAAACTCCCATGTGTAGGAGGAGCCAGTGGGGAGGCTCTGGAGGGAAAGTGCGGCCAGCCTGAACCTTAGTTTTCTGATCTGTGAAATGGGGATACCAACACCTGCACCGTCTCCTGTGCGGATTAAAGGACATGTACGAAGCGCGTGGCAAGTGCTTGGGACAAGTGCCCCTCCACTACTTTCTTTAAGTGGCAGACACTTGGACACAGCTTCTCCCTCTTTAAATTAGAACTGAGTGGTCGTTGCTTTTCTTCTTACCCCTCACCTGCTCCCTCTCATCTTCTTTTTCTTCTAGAAGAAACATTCTCGTTTGTATGACTATTTGAACCGGATACACACCACATTATAAAGGAAGGAAATAATGAATTTGTTTCCTAAGGGCCTCTTAGCTGAAGACACTGCCTCATTTATCCTTTCAGCAACGCTGCAAGGCTCAGGGGGGCAGGTATGGTCAGTCCTTCCCTCTTCCCCTACAGGTGAAGAGTGGTTGTGAAAAGTTTTATTCTTACATTTGAGAACTGCATGTTTATCAGTGACTTCTAGTTCCAAGATTTGAAAATTTTATTTTTAGTCTTTTAGTTCTGGAAATAACTTTTACCTGGTAGTCAAATAAGTAGATACATGCCACAGAATTCTGATTTCAGTGGAGTGGGGAAGTTCTGAATCTCAGGTGCTTCCATTCCCAAACCCCCAGGCCAGCCAAGGAAACGGGGCTTTGCTTCTGGGCTGGCCCAGCACCCAGAGCCTTTGTCTAGACACTCAGCTTCTTTCCCTTCTTTTTCAGCCACAGGCTTCCTGACTTTGAAGGCCAGGCTGGAGCCCAAGAGGGGTTTGCAGACCCCAGGTGTGCCCGTGCTGTGAGTCTCGTGTTGCTCTGCCTTTCAGCTGTGTGGGGTGTGAACCAGCTGCCCTGGCTGCTCCAGGGCAGAAGGCTGGGGTGCTGTCTTGGGTCAGACTTGAACCCTGATGTCTGATGGCCCCCGGGGCCAGGAGCCACACTGGCTGGGTATGCTGGCCCGCTCTGCTAATGTACTTGGGGTCCTTATTTCCTCTTCTGAGCATGTTTCTTGAAAAACAAACTGACAGCTTATGGTTTGTAGAAGGATGATTTGAAATAAAGCAAATATTGGTAACATGTTTTGTAGATAATTCTATAAAGCTGTGAAAAAGCCACAAAAATTTACTACTAAGTTCAGTACAAGTTATCATCTTGTACAAAGCAGCCACCTTTAGAATTCTTTAGTGGTGTCAATTCCCCAAGGAGATAAGCATACAGAAGTGATTAAAATAATTTCATGTGATTTTTGCTTTTAACATAAAATCTTGGTGAACCAGCATCCTAATCTTATGCCATTATTTATTTTTTCCACTGATTTATCTCTTTGTTTGCATTATAAATGCAATATACCATAATGGTAAAACAGAAATGCAGATCATTCTGGAGGGTGTAAAATGGAAAGTAGAAGCCCTTCTCATTACCCACTCTCATTCCCCTGAGATGATCGAAGGTAATGGTTTCCTGTGACCCAGAAATTTTTTGTTTCCTGTGTGTGTGTGTGTGTGCGTACAGCTAATCTAATATTTTTCCACAAATGGTTTAGCCCTGTGATTTTTTTTTCCACTTGAATATATACCTTTACATACTTGTCTTTCTCATTCTTTTTAATGGTTGCCTAGATCTGGTGTTTCATTGAGTGTTTTATATAATATTCCCATATTTAGGTTGGGTTCAACTGCTACAATAAGCATCTCTGTATATAGTGTATATTTGTGCATATGCTAATACATACGTAAGAGAAATTCCTAGCAGTGGAATTGGGTGAAAGTATATGTACATTAAATTTTAAACAAATTTTATTCTGTAGCACTTAAGACATACAAAAAGACAAAGCATAAAAACAGCTTAAAAACCATCACCGTTGACACAGGTAAACACTCTGATTGTGCGACCCTGATTGTATCCCACCCATTCTACTCAGAGGGTGCCAGGATCCTGACTCTGGTTTTTATCATTGCCATGAAATGCTTTGAATGTTTTTAGATTTGATATGAATGGCGCTTTGCTGTGTGTGCTCTGAGACTTGCATCTTTTCCTCAATATTATATTTCGGAGATTATTCCATGCTGATACCATTTTTGAGCTAATTCCTTTTCAGTACTGAATAACTTCAAACTATGACTGTAACACAACTCATATATAGATTTTTAATGTCTAATTTAATAGATATTAAAGTGGTACCAAGTTCTTTTGGTTTAAAGTTCCAAAGTTTTCTCCTGTGACAAACAGTGCTGCTGTGAACATTCTGGCGTTTATCTCTGGCTGTAATCCCCACATGTGTGGGGATTTGAATGGGGTATTTATGTGCCTGGGAGGGAAGGATCATTCATATAATATGATAATCTTCAAGGAAATTAGTAATTGTTCTTCAAAGTGGCTTTATACTCTTACCTGTGGTTATACATGTCTCACCAACACTGTGTTGCCCAGACGTTTCATTTTTGTGAATCTGATTGATGTGGAGTGTTTGTTTTCACTTATGTTTCTCATTTACGTTTCTCTGGTTACTAATAAGGTTGTGCATGTTCTCATGCATTTTGTGGCTATGCATTTCCTCTTACACAGATTGCCTTTGCCCATTTTTTTTCTGTTGGAGTGTTTGTCCCTCTCTTATTGATTTATAGAATTTCATTATATACTGTGCTCACTAGTCTCTTAGGGTTAAATAATTTCTTTTCCCAGTCCGTTGTCTTTTCACTTTTTAAATGGGTGATTTTTGATGAACAGAACTGGATGTAACATAGTTGCATTTTACATTCACATTTTTGATACTATTCATTGCCCAGCTTATACCTCTGTCAGTAGTATATGTAAGTGCCTTTTCTCCACATTCCTGCCAATACTGGGCATTGTTAGTTTTAATTTTTATTAATCTAACTGGTGAAAAATGGTGTCTCCTTGTTTTGGTTTGTCTTAATTATGAGTAAGCCCAAACATATTTTCACAAGGTTACCACCCTTTTGTGTTTTTTTTTCTGTTTTTAGTCTTCATTTTTCTATTGGGTAGTTTGCTTTTTCTTATTAGATTCTCTTAATTGAATGGTAAGGGTTTCTGAATGTTAATTTGCCTCTGTTCTACCATGTGTGTGGCTATGTGCTGTGCATATGCCCTTTAACTGCAGCCCATTGATGATAGGATTAGGGAAACCTTGGCCTCTTTAACACATTTACCCTCGTTGGCCCTTGAACACTTGGCCATATTGAGCAATAAAGCAAAAAGCTGCCATTGGAGACTTTTTAGGGGTGGCAGGGGAACCAGTGTAGTCCTGTGTAAGCAGGGGCAACTGAGGTAGAGAGCGTGTGTGCACGGTGGGTGTCCATCTGATGCTGAAACATATGGAAAAAAATGGGAGACCGGAGAGAGGTTTGAGTTGGGGCAATGCCAGTGTGGCCAGCATTCTTATTTCTCTGTCGAATGTTACTAATAACTTTGGTACCTTGGCTACTCTCGGCTGGTGGTGAGAGTAGGGGAATCGAATCATTCTGAAGGTCCAAGATGTGCCAGGCACACAGCCCTGAGGGGAGGCATTATTAGATGGGGAAACGGGAGCTCAAGAAAGCTGACTTGCTGTTAGTGGCCAAGCTGGGACTCAGCTAGAAGCTAGCTCACCCCCAGCCCAGCTTTTTGCAGGATACTAATGGCTCTACCATGAGAAGGCTCAGTTAGGGGAGGACTTGGCTTTTATAAAGAGATTTGTCAGGAGAACCTTATAATAAGAGAGTAAAATTAGGACATATTTTAAATAGATTGCCATCTCAACAGTGAAATTTCACATTTCTATGTTTTAATGTTAGTAATTGGCTTAGGTAGTCCTTTCAGAACACAGGTAAATGAACAGTGATTATAATTGGACTCAATTGAAAGAGAGCAATGGTCTTAACGGTCCTGTTCACTCCTAAAAGAATATTTAACATGGAAACCAGCCAGGATTGCCGTTTACCCCCTCTTGCATTTGGTAGAATTTGATGACACTCAACATCCTCTTCACTCATTTTTTCACTCAACAATTATTTACTAAATGCACACTTTGTGCCATTTTGCTAAGAGAGGAGAGAGTGGTGAACAGACCAGACCCGGGTCCTGCCCTCACGGAACTCCAGTCACGCTACACTCAACGGGGAGGACGGCCAGTACACAAAAAGCACGTGGGACATGTAGCACCCCCAGAAGTGCTGTGAGGATACACACAGGTGCTTGTGTGTATGGTGGAGGAGAATATGGGGGCTTGCTTTAGATGGGCGGTCAGGGAGTGTCACATACATTTTGTGGGTGATTGGGTGCTGACATTTATTTTTTGGCTAAAAATACCTACTATAATGACCTCACTATAAACAATTTTATTTTAGCACAAGAGAAACAGCTCCGGTCTAGGAAGGGCATGGAATTAACGGCAGGGGTTACGAAATTAAAATAATGACCAAGTGCCCTGGACAGCCTCTCTTGCTGGGTCCCTCTGAATGAAAGCCCCGCAGACGCCTCTCGCAGTCTTTAGTGTTTTCCTACTCTCTTGGTGGGAGTTTTAATGGAAATTTCCTACTTGAGGTAAATAACTACCTACCCCCCATCTTTAATGGGAGGACCTGAAAGTCTCGAAGGTGAATATCAATTCCAGAGGTTCGTCCAGAACTAACAGGAGAAATCCCTCTGCCAAGTTTGCTGCCCTTCAAGATAAAGCAGGTTTGGAGGAATTGTTTTCTGCCCCCCCCCTGCCCCCACCCCCTTCCCACCTGCATTTCCTCGTCCTCACATATAAGCTCCAGACAGTTTCCAGGTGTGTGGTCACCTGTGAGCGATTTCACCTTTCAGGGAGGGAGTATAAAGGAAATCTGATTCTGAAGAGCGCCTGAGCGGGATGAAAGCCTCGCCCCCATTAAGCTGGTGTGTGGGCTCCATCTGGCGGCTAGAAGGCTTTAACACAAACGGCGTCTCCCTGGTGCCCTCTAGGGGCAAGAGGTTGTACGACACCCTAGGAATCCTGCCTTGGTGAGGATTACAGAAATAAAGATACAGATCAGGAAGTAAGTTAACAGCGTTTACTTAACACCCACGAAGCAGATAGGAATCAGAGATGAGCCAGGAGAGTACCGGCACTGCACAGTATCTGCAGTTGTTACCCGCTGACCGCAGGATATTTAAGAAAATTCCAAATATGAAAACCCAAATTTATGCTTTTGTGTGGACTGGGATTGAATATATGACATATTCTCGGTCATTTTAAAATCGTTATCCTGTGCATGAATCACAGGATTTTAGAGCTGGAAAAGGTCTTGGAAATCAGTCAATGAAATTCCATTGAAGTTTTAGTGTTTTCCTCTGTACTGAGTGCTGTTAGGGACCTATGATGATCAGATATGCACAAGCCCTGTCCTTAGGAGTTAAGTGTAGAGGTAAAGAAAGATAAATAAACAAGCAGATGCTATGTAGTGTTCAACAACAGTGGAAGAGCATGCATGCTGTGAGGACAGAGAGGCAGGCAGAACGGCCACCTTAACTAGGAGGTCAGTGAAGATCTGAAAGAGAGGAGGTAGCATCTGCTCTGTGTCTTGCGGAAGAGGGTGGGCTGGGTGAGGGAGGAGGTAGAAGAGGGAGGCCCAGGCAGTTGGAAAGGACATGTAGGGAGAGAGCGTTTTGCACTTAGTGTATGGGTATTGCAAATATGACTGGAGCACATGGTATGAGGTGTAGCATGTAGCAGATGCTCCGTAAAGCCTTGCTAAATAAATGAATGAGTGAATGATGGAGTTGGGAGTGGTGAGAGAGGAAGGTGAAGAGGTTATGTGGGGACAGATCATAACACTAAGGAATATGAATGTTATGCTGAAAGAGGTGAAGGAGGGTGGGTGGAGGCTCATTGAAAGTTTTAAGCAGTGGAATTTTAGGATCAGATTTATATTTTAAAAACAATTTGGGTAGTGCTGAGAAGGAGGCAAAGGGCTAATTAGCAGGCTACTATAATAATTCAGTGAGTGATGATAAGGCCTAAGAAATGTAATTGACATATCACTTTGTATTAAAGTGTACAACATAATGATTTGATATATGTCTATATTGTGAAATGATTACAAATTTTTTTCTTGTGATAAGAACTTTTAAGATCTACTCTCTTAGCAACTTTCAAATATACAATACGATATTCTTAACCATAGTCACCATGCTGTACATTATATCACCAGAGCTTATTTATTTTATAAGTCTGTACCTTTTGATCACCTTCACCCAATTCCTGCATCTTCCACGTCCTGCCTCTGACAACCACCAATCTGATCTCTGTTTCTGCGAGTTCATTTTTTTCAGATTCCACAGAGAAGTGAGATAATATGGTGTTTGTCTTTCTCTGTCTGACTTATTTTACTTAGCATAATGCCCTCAAGTCAGTCCATGTTGTTGTAAATAACAGGATTTCCTTCTTTTTTATGGATGCATAATATTCCATATGTTTCAGGTCTTATATTCAAGTCTTTAATCCATTTTGAATTGATTTTTGTGTATGGTATAAGATAGGGGTCCAGTTTCATTATTTTTCAAGCAACACCCCAGTTTTCCCAATACCATTTATTGAAGAGACTGTCCTTTCCCCCATTACATATAGCTTGGCTCCACTGTTGTAAATTAATTGGTTATATATGCATGGGTTTACTTCTGGATTCTCTATTCTGTTCCATTGATGTATGTGTCTGTCTTTATGCTAATACCAACTGCTTTGATTATTATAGTTTTATACTATAGTTTGAAAGCAGGAAGCATGATGCTTCCAGCTTTGTTCTCTTTTCTCAAGATTGCTTTGGTCATTTGGGATCTTTTGTGGTTCTATACAAATTTTAGGATTGTTTTTTTTCTATTTCTGTGAAAAATGCCACTGGAATTTTGACAGGGTTTGCACTGAATCTGTAGACTGCTTTGGGTAGTGTGGCTATTTTAACAATATTATTCTTCCAATCCATGAGCACTGAAATATCTTTCCATTTATTTGTGTACTCTTCAATTTATTTATGTTGTATAGTTTCTCATGTTGCACAGTTTTCAGTGTACAGATCTTTCACCTTCTTAGTTAAATTATTTGTAGGTGTTTTATTCTTTTTGATGTAATTGTAAATGATATTGTTTTCTTAATTTCTCTTTCTGATAGTTATTAGCACATAGAAAACTGATTTTTGTATATTGATTTTGTATCCTGTAATTTTACTGAATTTGTCTATTAGTTCTAACAGCTTTGTGGGTTTTCTATACATAATATCATGTCATCTTCAAATAGAGACAGCGTCATCTCTTTCTTTCTGATGTAGTTGTCTTTTATTTCTTTTTCTTGTCTGATTGCTCTGGCTGGGACTTCCAGTGTAATGTTGGACAAAAGTGGTGAGAGTGAGCATTCTTGTTTTGTTCTTAATCTTAGAGAAAAAGGTTTCAGCTTTTCACCATTAAGATAATGTTAGCTGTGGGCTTGTTATGTATTGCCTTTCTTATACTGAGGTTCATTACCTCCATACCCATTTGGTTTTATCATGAATAAAGCTTTTATTTGAAAAATTTCAGATGCTTTTTCTGCATCTATTGAGATAATCATATGATTTTCATCCTTCATTTTGCTAATATAGTGTATCACATTGATTGATCTCTGGATGTTAAACTATCCTTGCATTCCTGGAATAAATTCCACTTGATCAAGGTGTATGGTCCCCAAACTGTTGAATTTGGTTTGCTAATATTTTGTTGAGGATTTTTGCATCTATATTCAGCAGGGATATTGGCCTATAATTTTCTTTTTGAAGTGTCCTGGCCTGGTTTTGGTATCAGGGTACACTGGTCTTGTAAAACAAGTTTGGAAGTGTTCCCTTCTCTTTGATTTTTTGGAAGGGTTTGAGAAAGATTAGTATTAATTCTTAAAATATTTGGTAGAATTTGTCAGTGAAGCCATCTGGTTACAGACTTTTTTGTTTGTTGGGTTTTTGATTACTGATTCTATTTCCTTACTAGTAATTGGTCTCTTCAGATGTTCTATTTCTTTGTGATTCAGTCTTGGTAGGTTGTATATTTCTTGGAATTTTTCCATTTCCTTTATGTTTCCACTTTGATGGTGTATAATTGTTTATAGTAGGAGGCTCAGCTGATGAGCCTTTACTGTTTAGGATATAAAATTGGTAGAGGAAAGATTCAAGATGGTGGTGTGAGAGGTGAGACGGAGAACTCCTCCCAAAACCACAAATAGTACAAAAATATAGTTAATTAATACAACTAACCCTAAAACAGCAACAAGAAAGAAGGCTGAACCAGGCTGCATACAGACCTCATGAACAGAGTAGACTTCATAAAACAGGGTAATGTATGAAAGCCTTGATCCGGCGGGACCCGAGCCCTTCCCCGACCCCAGCTCACTGGCGGGAGGAAGAGAAATGGAGTGGGAGGGGGTGGAAGCCTAGAACTGCTGAACACCTAGCCCTGGAGATCTGCTTTGTGAGCAGAAACGTATATTGTGTGGTGCTCTGGATGTTGGGGCGCTGGGACGGGCAGAGTGCTTGAGAGTCTGACATTCCGGCCGTTTGTGGAGGACGGGATCCACACCCGGCCGCTCTGTGACGGGAAAGGCAGGCAGTCTGAGAGGCTTCCTAGCAGCAAGAGGGCTGCTGAAGGGGCGGGGTTTGCATGGAGCTTGCTGCACAGGAGAAGGGAGAGCTGGACAAGGTTGTCTGGGCGTGCTCTGCCCAGCTGGTTGGAAACTTTGAGGAGCTTCAGGTGTTCCATCCCCCTGGCTGCCTACTCAGGTCTCAGGCCTCCCACTGTGATATGCAGCCTGCTGCACCTTCCTCCTAGCCTAACCGCATGGGTTCGCAAACTGGCAGTGACTGTGCTGGCATCAGGCCAGCAAGAGGGAGACCCCACCTACAATAGCTAGAGAGACGCAAATCACAGAGGCTTACACCTGTGTGCTTGGCCCCCTGGCTCTGACACGAGACAGACACCGCAGACGGGAATCAGAAAACAGATGTTTCATACCCCCAGGCACCAGTCCCGCTCCCCTACGACCCCCAACCTCACTCTAGGGGCTGAGCAGCTCCAGAGCCTGGAGCTACTGCACACTAGTGGGCACCTCACAGAAATATGAAACGTCAAAAGAACATGGTTCAGACCAAAATCTCACAAACCCCAGAAGAAGGGCCAAATGAAACTGAACTCACCAATCTTCCTAAAAGAGAGTTCAAAATAAAAATTATAAACATGCATATGGAGGTACAGAAAAGTATTCGAGAACTCAGAAACGAATTTAAGTCGGAGATTCAATCATTAAGAAATTCCATATCTGAAGTGAAACATACAATGGAGGGATTTAAAAGCAGATTAAATGTAGTAGAAGAGACAGTAAATGAAATAGAAATTAGAGAAGAGGAATACAAAGAAGCTGAGGCACAGAGAGAAAAAAGAATCTCTAAGAATGAAAGAATATTGAGAGAACTGGGTGACCAATCCAAATGGAACAATATTCTCATAATAGGGGTACCAGAAGAAGAAGAGAGAGGAAAAGGGATAGAAAGTGTCATTGAGGAGGTAATTGCTGAAAACTTCCCCAATCTGGGGAAGGAGATAGTTTCTCAAGTCATGGAGGTGCACAGATCTCCCAACACAAGCGACCAAGGAAGACAACATCAAGACAAAATAATTAAAATGGCAAAGATCAGGGGTAAAGACCGACTTTTAAAAGCAGCTAGAGAGAGAAAAAAGATCACATACTAAGGAAAACCCATCAGGCTATCATCAGACCTCTTAACAGAAACCTTACAGGCCAGAAGGGAGTGGCATGATATATTTAATGCAATGAAGCAGAAGGGCCTTGAATCAAGAATACTCTACCCAGCAAGGTTATCATTTAAATTTGAAGGAGGGATTAAACAATTTTCAGATAAGCAAAAGCTGAGAGAATTTACCTCCCACAAACCACCTCTACAATGCGTTTTGGAGGGACTCCTATAGATGGAAGTATTCCTAAGGCTAAATAGATGTCACCCAAGGGATAGACAAAGAGTACAGAATATGATTCATAACATACAAAGAATGGAGGAGGAAGAAAAAGGAGGAAAAAAAAGAACCTTTAGGTTGTGTTTGTAATAGCATATGAAGTGAGTTAAATTAGACTGTTAGATAGTAAGGGAATTACCCTTGAACCTTTGGTAACCACGAATCTAAAGCCTGCTATGGCAATACATACATACCTATCGATAATCACCCTAAATGTAAATGGTCTGAATGCACCAATCAAAAGACATAGAGTTACTGAATGGATAAAAAAACAAGACCCATCTATATGCTGCCTACAAGAGACTCACTTCAAACCCAAAGACATACACAGACTGAAAGTAAAGGGATGGAAAGATATTTCATGCAACTAATAGTGAGAAAAAAGCAGGAGTTTCAGTACTTGTATCAGACAAAATAGACTTCAAAACAAAGACAAAGAAGGACATTACATAATAATAAATGGGTGAATCCAACAAGGGGATATAACTATTATAAATATCTATGCACCCAACACAGGATCACCTACATATGTGAAACAAATGCTAACAGAACGAAAGGGGGAAATAGAATGCAATGCATTAATTTTAGGAGACTTTAACACACCATTCACTCCAAAGGACAGATCAACCAGACAGAAAATAAGTAAAGAGACAGAGGCACTGAACAACATATTAGAACAGATGGACCTAACGGACATCTACAGAACACTCCATCCAAAAGCAACAGGATACACATTCTTCTCAAGTGCACATGGAACATTTTCAAGAATAGATCATATACTAGGCCACAAGAAGAACCTCAGTAAATTCAAAAAGATTGAAATTGTACCAACCAGCTTCTCAGATCACAAAGGTATGAAATTAGAAATAAATTACACAAAGAAAATGAAAAAGCCCACAAACACATGGAGGCTTAATAACATGCTCCTAAATAATCAATGGATCAATGATCAAATAAAAACAGAGATCAAGCAATATATGGAGACAAATGACAACAACAATTCAACACACAAAATCTGTGGGATGCAGCGAAGGCCATGCTAAGGGGGAAATATATTGCAATACAGGCCTACCTCAGGAAAGAAGAACAATCCCAAATGAACAGTCTAAACTCACAATTAATGAAACTAGGAAAGGAAGAACAAAGGAGAGCCAAAGTCAGTAGAAGGAGGGACATAATAAAGATTAAAGCAGAAATAAATAAAATTGAGAAGAATAAAACAATAGAAAGAATCAATGAAAGCAGGAGCTGGTTCTTTGAGAAACTAAACAAAATAGATAAACCCCTAGCCAGACTTATGAAGAAAAAAAGAGTCTACTCACATAAACAGAATCAGAAATGAGAAAGGAAAAATCACTACAGACACGACAGAAATACAAAGAATTATGAGAGAATACTATGAAAACTTACATGGTAACAAACTGGATAACCTAGAAGAAATGGACAACGTTCTAGAAAAATACAACCTTCCAAGGCTGACCCAGGAAGAAACAGAAAATCTGAATAGACCATTTACCAGCAAAGAAATTGAATTGGTAATCAAAAAACTACCTAAGAACAACAGACCTGGACCAGATGGTTTCACTGCTGAATTTTATCAAACATTCAGTGAAGACCTAATACTCATCCTCCTTAAAGTTTTCCAAAAAGTATAAGAGGAGGGAATACTCCCAAACTCATTCTACGAGACCAACATCACTCTAATACCAAAACCAGGCAAAGACACCACAAAAAAAGAAAATTAAAGACCAATATCCCTGATGAACATAGATGCAAAAATACTCAACAAAATATTAGCAAACTGAATTAAAAAATACATCAAAAAGATCATTCATCATGATCAAATGGGATTCGTCCCAGGGATGCAAGGATGGTACGACATTCGAAAATCCATCAACATCATCCACTACATCGACAAAAAGAAGGACAAAAACCACATGATCATCTCCATAGATGCTGAAAAAGCATTCGACAAAGTTCAACATCCATTCATGATAAAAACTCTCAACAAAATGGGTACAGAGGGCAAGTACCTCAACATAACAAAGGCCATATATGAGAAACCCACAGCCAACATCATACTTAAAAGTGAGAAGCTAAAAGCTTTTCCTTTAAGATCAGGAGCAAGACAAGTATGCCCACTCTCCCCACTTTTATTCAACATAGTTCTGGAGGTCCTAGCCATCGCAATCAGACAATACAAAGAAATAAAAGGCATCCATATTGGCAAGGAAGAACTCAAACTGTCCCTGTTTGGAGATGACATGATATTGTACATAAAAAACCCAAAAGAATCCACTCCAAAACTACTATAATATTTGAATTCAGCAAAGTTGTGGGATACAAAATTAATACAGAGAAATCGGTTGCATTCCTACATACTAACGATGAACTAGCAGAAAGAGAAATCAGGAAAACAACTCCATTCACAAATGCATCAAAAATAATAAAATATCTAGGAATAAACCTAACCAAGGAAGTTAAAGACCTATACCCTGAAAACTACAAGACACTCCTAAGAGAAATTAAAGAGGACACTAACAAATGGAAATTCATCCTATGCTCTCAGCTAGGAAGAATAAATATAGTCAAAATGGCCATCCTACCTAAAGGAATCTACAGATTCAATGCAATCCCTATCAAAATACCAACAGTATTCTTCAACAAACTGGAACAAATAGTTCTAAAATTCATTTGGAATCCAAAAAATCCCGAATAGCCAAAGCAATCCTGAGAAGGAGGAATAAAACAGGGGGAATTACACTCCCTGACTTCAAGCTCTACTACAAAGCCACAGTAATCAAGACAATTTGGTACTGGCACAAAAATAAACCCACAGACCACTGGGACAGAATAGAAAATCCAAACATTAACCCAAACATATACAGTCAATTAATATTTGATAAAGGATCCTTGGATATACAATGGGGAGATGACAGCCTCATCAGCAGCTGGTGTTGGCAAAACTGGACAGCTACATGTAAGAGAATGAAACTGGACTACTGTCTAACCCCATACACAAAGGTCAACTCAAAATGGATCAAAGACCTGAATGTAAGTCATGAAACCATAAAACTCTTAGAAAAAAACATAGGCAAAAATGTCTTGGACATAAACATGAGCGACTTCTTCATGAACATATCCCCCCGGGCAAGGGAAACAAAAGCAAAAATGAACAAGTGGGACTGTATCAAGCTGAAAGGCTTCTGTACAGCAAAGGACACCATCAGTAGAACAAAAAGACATCCTATAGTATAGGAGAATATATTCATAAATGACGTATCCGATAAGGGGTTGACATCCAAAATATATAAAGAACTCACGCACCTCAACATACAAAAAGCAAATAATCCAATTAAGAAATGGGCAGAGCACATGAATAGACACTTCTCCAAAGAAGAAATTCAGATGGCCAACAGGCACATGAAAAGATGCTCCACATCACTAATCACCAGAGAAATGCAGATTAAAACCACAATGTGATATCACCTCACACCAGTGAGGATGGCCAACATCCAAAACACAAACAACAACAAATGTTGGCGAGGATGTGGAGAAAAGGGAACCCTCCTACACTGCTGGTGGTAATGCAAATTAGTTCAAACATTGTGGAAAGCAGTATGGAGGTTCTTCAAAAACCTCAAAATAGAAATACCATTTGACTCAGGAATCCCACTCCTAAGAATTTACCCTAAGAATGCAGCAGCCCAATTTGAAAAAGACAGATGCACCCCTATGTTTATCACAGCACTGTTTACAATAGCCAAGAAATGGAAGCAACCTAAGTGTCCACCAGTAGGTGAATGGATAAAGAAGTGGTGGTACATATACACAATGGAATATTATTCAGCCATAAGAAGAAAACAAATCCTACCATTTGCAACAACATGGATGGAGCTAGAGGGTATTATGCTCAGTCAAATAAGCCAAGCAGAAAAAGACAAATATCAAATGATCTCACTCTTATGTGGAGTATAAGAACAAAGAAAAAAACTGAAGGAACAAAACAGCAGCAAACTTACCGAACCCAAGAATGGACTAATAGTTACCAAAGGGAAAGGAACTGAGGAGGATGGGTGGGAAGGGAGGGACAAGGGGGAAAAAGGGGCATTATGATTAGCAGACGTAATGTTGGGGGTGTGCAGGGAGGGCTGTACAACTCAGAGAAGACAAGTAATGATTCTATAGCATCTTACTATGCTGATGGACAGTGATTGTAATGGGGTATGTGGCAGGGACTTGATAATAAGGGTCTAGTAACCATAATGTTGTTCAAGTAATTGTACATTCATGATACCAGAAAAAAATTGGTAGAGGAAATGAGAGAGAAGGAAGAGTCTAGCATGACTGACACCCAAGGTTTTGGCTTGGGGTGGATCACATTTTGAGAGGAAGGTAGAGAACGTAGTGGCATCTATGGTACTTCTAGGTGGATGTCGAGCAGGCATCTGGATAGCTGGATCTGGGTTTAGGGCCACAGACTGAATCAAAGTAACCCAGAGACTGTGTGGAGGAGTATGTGATTGGAGGAGAAAACTGAGGATGAACTCTGGTGAGCAAAGAAGTGGTGAGGAAGGGGCAGTAGAGAAGCTTGGGAACAATTAGAAGGGAAACTATAGAGGGAGATGGCGTGGATGATAAAGGAAGGGGCTGGCCAACTCTGGGCTGAAGTCTGCTCCAACAGGATCAGAAACCTGGGCTGGCTGAATGATTTTTTTTTAAATGACTCTTGTGTTTTCTTGCCTGTGTGTTTATTTATTCAGTGCTCATTTTAGTAATCAGTAAAGGTTTTTTTTTGCAGTTAAATACCCAGAATTTCTGTTCCAGAAACAGAGGCTGATCTTAGTTGTAGTGGAAATGGGCTCCCTACTGCCAGGCCTTTCCCTCCAGTCGGTGCCACCACTGTGATCTCACTGGCTTGGCTAATGCACAGACCTGATGGCTTTCCCACCACAATCATTCATCCTCCCTTTCTTAGTCACCTTCTCCTGGGGCTCCCCACTGCCCACATAATTCTCCAGCCTGTCATTCAGGGACCCTAAAATCTGACCCCAACTTCTCTTTCAGCCTTATCTCTCAAAAATCCTCTACTTAATCCCACCAAGCCAGACTCTTAGACACACTGGAACACATTTCCTCTCCCTCTATATTGCCACCAAAATTCTTTCCATCCTTTAAGGTCAAGATTGAACAGTCCCTCATTCAGCTTTCCCTGATTCTTCCAGCCCAAACTAATTGTTTTGCATTTCTGAACTTCTGTAGTGCTTAATGCATATGCTATTATTCCGTAGTAATTTAGAATCTATTTTATTTCCTGCAAGTTTGTTTAGAAAGGTCTTATTTTCCTTGTTTTCTCCCAAGAGCCTAACAAAATATCTTGTACATTTATAGATGCTCAATGAATATTAGAGGAATAATTGATTATACAAAAATCCTTAGGAAGTGGCTTAAGTGGGGTGGTTTGGCTTGAATGTTTGTGTACCCCTAAATTAATGTGTTTAAGTCCTAATGCCTGATGTGATGATGGAGTCTTTGGGGAGTGCTTAAGCCATGAGGGTGGAACCCTCAAGAACAGGACTAGTGCTTTATAAAAATGGCTCCAGGGAGCTCCCTAGCACCATCTACCATGTGAAAAGTGAGAAGGGGCTGGCTGTGCCGTGGGACAAAGGCCCTCCCCCAACCATGCTGGTGCCTTGTGCTTGGACCTCCAGCTTCCAGGACCGTGAATCAGATGCTCCTGTTGTTAATAAGCTACTTAGTCTGTGATATTTTATTATAGGAGTCCTAATGGACTAAGACATGGGAAAGCAGCAAAATCAATGTTTTTTTCAAGCTAGAAATAAAAGGTTGGAGCAGAAGCACCATGTAAAGAGGTGCTGGGAGGAGCAGTCCTGTGAGTGGTCCTTTGAGACAGAGTTTGGGTCCCTGCAGAGAAGATCTGGGGACTATCAAAGGATGAGACATCCAGAATTGGGCATGAAGGTGGTTAACACAAGGGTCAGACCTCAAGAAACATTCTGTTAAGAGCTTGATGACATGTAAGCCATGACAAGCCAGTGTCAAGATTAAAGCTGCCCATAGAATTTGCCTGGCTTGAGTGTAGTTTGTGCTCCTCGTTTCTGTTTACCACGGCAGCTGAAGGTCTTAGGTGATGTAAACTCAGGGCCTCCTGCTGAGTGAGGTGATAGGCACTTTTCATCCCTTATTTCTGATCCTCATAAGTAACTCTTCAAGATAGGTACTATTACTCACCTTTTACAGGCGATAAATTTGAAGTTCAATGAATTTAAATATCTCACTCAGGGCCCCACGGCTAGTGAGTATAGAAATAGTATTTAAATTGACTTGCCACTTTCGCAGTTCCCACAGGTGAAGGAGACGTGGGGCAGGGGCTAGGAATGAAGTGGGAGGGGGTCAAGACATGGGGTTGCAATGAGAAACTGTGATGAATTGAGCAGAGGCAGAGTGAGGTTTTCTGAGGCTGAAGCTTTTACAATTTGGAAATGTTTTAAGAAAAATGTGAAAGATTATGTACAAAGTGCCTACTTAGATACTTATTTAGGAGGAGAAAATAAATCACGACACATTATTGATGCTCTGGAGATTCAGAGTACCTTCTTTTGATATCTTTTTAGGCAATTTACCAGGATTGCTCACACAGAATGCTTTCTGATTGCCATCTGGTTTGTCTCCCCACCTGGCCCCTCTACAACTCCCAGCACTCCCAAAGCATGGAAAGTGAGGGGCCTTGTGGCTGAAGCTTCATTAGCCTCACTGTGAATCAACTTTGGAGGTGAATAGATTGTGGGGTGAGGGATGGGGTAGAGATCAGAGATGGGATGTAAGGATCAGGAGAAGGATGTGACTCTCATATTACCTGATGATAAAAAATGACAAGGGTGGGGTGGGAGAGAGTGTGAAAAGAAGTGATGTTTTGTTTTTTCAGACCTTGTAAAAAAAATAGCTACATATCAAAATAGCCATTTTTAAATGTGATGTTCCCTTCTCACCATGGTGAGCCCCATAAGATGAGTGGGTGGGCTGGGGAACCCAGCACCTTGGCTAGTGTGTCAAGGTTTAATGAAAGGAATACCTAGAAACTTTGAGTTTTGAAAATGAAACAGTCTATCTGTGTGGGGAAGTTGGGGTTCCTATGGCCAGGATCCTCACTGAAGTTAAACCACCTGATGATGTAACTGGCCTGTTGCTAGGCTACCGCTTCCACACCTTTAGGCAATAAGCTATTATTGCACTATATAGAGAGGTCGGCCCAGTGCTCTGTGCGGAGGCAGAGACGCTAGTGATTGACCTATCACCAGGAGAACAAGCTGGGTAATAAACCCTTTCACCCCAAAGAACGTTTCCTGTCATTTTCTTTGGTCACAATGAATCCATAGCAAACTTGCCTGGGGCTGAAACTCATTGGCAAGACAATTGGCGTAGTTGGCAGTATTCATTGTTGGCCAAGGAAAAAGACAAGCTGCCCTTATGAGAGGGGTGCTTCAGCGGGCTGCCCCTGTACATGGGGCGACAGTGGATTGTCCCCCAATGGGTATGTGGTCTGAGGTGGCTTGCCTCCTAGAGGACTGGGCCCCACCCCAGGACTGGAGGCAAGTGGAGGTGACACCTGAGGCAGTAGGGGTGGCCCTTGGTATAGTAAGTAGGTCTTTTGAGAAACAGAGTGCCCGTGAGGCACTGGGGACGGTGGGTTTGCTGCTTCTCACAGTATTAAAAAAGTCTACAGAAGAGAAGGACATGCTCCTGAAAAAATACCCAAGAAATGGCGGCATGAGAACGTGAGCTGCAAACTTCTGTGGATTCTCTGAAGAAGGAAATGGCACTGATGCGAGAGGAGGTAGCACAAGAACGCTGGCAGTGAGGTGCCATTGAAGAAGTAAAAGATCCCTTATAGAACGATGGCAGCGCTGCCAGGTGCTCTGAAGGAGGAAAAGGCCATCAAGGAAAAAGACAAACTCCTGAGGGAAGCACAGGCGGAGGTGGCACGAGAACGGCCGCTGCGAAGCATTGAAGTGAAGGTAAGAGAGCTGCTGAAGACTGAGCTAACATTGCTGCGAGGCATAGTAGCAGCAGCTGGAATGAACTCGCCAACCTATTGGATTCTGGTCACAACTATGGAAAGGGGCAGAGGTATGATACACTTTGATAGAAAAACAACTGGCTGCCATGTATCATGCCTTGCTGGCTACAGAACCTGTCACTGGAATGGCCCCGATAAAGGTAATAACCACCTGTCCCATCTTGGAGTGGGTATGAGACTGGACTCGAAAGCCAAGGAGTGGTGTGGCACAAACACCCACACTAGCCAAGTGGGGTACTTACCTACTGCAGCGTAGTGCCCTCTCTAGTAGTCCCTTGAGTGAAGAACTCCAACGCTTATTGGGGCCAGTGACATATACTAGTGAAAAGCAGGAAGAACTTGCTTTTGAACCATTTGTAGCAGAGAG
This sequence comes from Smutsia gigantea, assembly GCA_032199065.1. Lineage (NCBI taxonomy): Eukaryota > Metazoa > Chordata > Mammalia > Pholidota > Manidae > Smutsia > Smutsia gigantea. The sequence goes on along the minus strand of JAVSCE010017215.1, from coordinate 6,801 downwards.
TCCCTATTGGGAGGGAAGAGCCCCTCTACCCAAAGATGCATTGTACACAGATGTCTCCAGCCATGGGCAGCCCCCATAATGGAGGGCCATAGCTTTCCATCCTAAGACTGAGACAATATGGATGGAAGATGGTGAGGGGAAGGGCAGCCAGTGGGCACAGTTGCAGGCCATGTGGCTTGTGATTAGCCAGGAGCCCTCCCCTATAGTTGTCTGCACTGACAGCCGGGCTGTCTATTGGGGCTTGACCCTGTGGCTACCAACCTGGTACCATGCCAACTGGCTGGTTGGTCACTGACCCTTTTGGGGGCAAGAACTGTGGCAAGACTTATGGGTCTGTCGTCAGACTAAAATAATTACAGTATACCATGTGACAGGTCATTTGCCACTGGTATCTCCAGGAAATAATGAAGCAGATAAATTGGCCCTGATACGTTGGTTGGAAGGAAAGCCTGCCTCTGATGTAGCCCAGTGGTTACATCAGTGTTTGTTGCATGTGGGGCAAAAGACAATGTGGCCTGTAACCCGCCAGTGGAGCTTGCCTTTGACCTTCGGAGAAGTTAGTAGAGCCCCGCAGGAGTGTGTCGTGTGCTTCGAAAGGGACTTACACTGAGTTCCACAGCAACATAGGACAATAGCTAAGGGGCCTATACCCCTCATCAGGTGGCAGATAGACTATATTGGGCCTCTACCTGTGTCAGAAGGATATCAGTATGCCACGACTTGTGTGGACACAGCTACTGGAATTCTGGTTGCTTTTCCTACCTGTTGTGCAGACCAGCAGATGACCAAAAGAGGCCTGGAGTGTCTCTTTGCCGTCTATGTCCGACCACAGGTAATTGAGAGTGATCAGGGCACCCATTTTACTGGACATGCACTGCAAGAGTGGGTGTGACAGCTGGGAATCAAATGGAAGTTTCATGTGCCATATAATCCTACTGCAGCAGGCATGATAGAGAGGCACATGGCTTGTTAAAATCTGGACTAAAGTCAGATACCAATAGTCTGTGGGGATGGTCAGTCTGCTTAAGGACCATGCTACAGTGTTTGAATGAGAGACCCCGAAAGGGAGCCCTGAGCCACATAGACATGTTTAATACATATTGCTGCCTCCCCTATATAACTGCAAGTACAAACCAAGGAAGAATCACTGAAGCAAGGTTTGGCCACCAGAATAATATCTTGCTGCCAGGACGAACTGCACTGAATCCCGGAGACTCCATTGAGTGGATGTGGCCTTGGACCTTTCGACACATGGACCAATGATGGCTGGCTCTCCTGGCACCTTGGGGACAAGGCCTGGAAGCTGGCCTCCTGTGTATTCCTGGAATAACAGCAGAGTGGCCGCCAAAGGTCACAGTAGTATATCCTGAATGGCTAGAAGGTAGGAGCATCTTTTTTTAAAAATAATTTATTTTATTATCATTAATCTACAATTACATGTGCAATATTATGGTTATTAAACTACCCCTTCATCAGGTCCCCCCCACCAACCCCATTACAGTCACTGTCCATCAGCGTAGTGAGATGCTATAGAATCACTACTTGTCTCTGAGTTGTACAGCCTTCACTGTGCCCCCCCAACATTACATCTGCTAATCGTAATGCCCCTTTTTCCCTCTTATCCCTCCCATCCCACCCATTTTCCCCAGTCCCTTTCCCTTTGGTAACTATTAGTCTGTTCTTGGGTTCTGTGAGTCTCCTGCTGTTTTGTTCCTTCAGTATTTTTTCTTTGTTCTTAAACTCCACACATGAGTGAAATCATTTGATACTTGTCTTTTTCGGCTTGGCTTATTTCACTGAGCATAATACCCTCTAGCTCCATCCATGTTGTTGCAAATGTCTCGATTTGTTTTCTTCTTACGGCTGAATAATATTCCATTGTGTATATGTACCACATCTTCTTTATCCATTCATCTACTGATGGACACTTAGGTTGCTTCCATTTCTTGGCTATTGTAAATAGTGCTGTGATAAACATAGGGGTGCATCTGTCTTTTTCAAATTGGGCTGCTGCATTCTTAGGGTAAATTCCTAGGAGTGGAATTCCTGGGTCAAATGGTATTTCTATTTTGAGTTTTTTGAGGAACCTCCATACTGCTTTCCACAGTGGTTGAACTAATTTGCATTCCCACCAGCAGTGTAGGAGGGTTCCCTTTTCTCCACATCCTCGCCAACATTTGTTGTTGTTTGTGTTTTGGATGTTGGCCATCCTCACTGGTGTGAGGTGATATCTCATTGTGGTTTTAATCTGCATTTCTCTGATGATTAGCGATGTGGAGCATCTTTTCATGTGCCTGTTGGCCATCTGAATTTCTTCTTTGGAGAAGTGTCTATTCATGTGCTCTGCCCATTTCTTAATTGGATTATTTGCTTTCTGTTTGTTAAGGTGCATGAGTTCTTTATATATTTTGGATGTCAACCCTTTATCAGATACGTTTTTTATGAATATATTCTCCCATACTGTAGGATGTCTTTTTGTTCTACTGATGGTGTCCTTTGCTGTACAGAAGCTTTTCAGCTTGACATAGTCCCACTTGTTCATTTTTGCTTTTGTTTCCCTTGCCTGGGGAGATATGTTCATGAAGAAGTTGCTCATGTTATATCCAAGAGATTTTTGCCTATGTTTTTTTCTAAGAGTTTTATGGTTTCATGACTTCCATTCAGGTCTTCGATCCACCTTGAGTTTACCTTTGTGTATGGGGTTAGACAGTAGTCCAGTTTCATTCTCTTACATGTAGCTGTCCAGTTTTGCCAACACCAGCTGCTGAAGAGGCTGTCATCTCTCCATTGTATGTCCAAGGCTCCTTTATCAAATATTAATTGACTGTATATGTTTGGGTTAATATTTGGATTTTCTATTCTGTTCCACTGGTCTGTGGGTCTGTTTTTGTGCCAATACCAAATTGTCTTGATTACTGTGGCTTTGTAGTAGAGCTTGAAGTCAGGGAGTGTAATTCCCCATTTTATTTCTCCTTCTCACGATTGCTTTGGCTATTCGGGGTCTTTTGTGGTTCCATATGAATTTTAGAATTATTTGTTCCAGTTCACTGAAGAAAGCTGTTGGTAGTTTGATAGGAATTGCACTGAATCTGTAGATTGCTTTAGGTAGTGTAGCCATTTTGACAATATTTATTCTTCCTAGCCAAGAGCATGGGATGCATTTCCATTTGTTAGTGTCCTCTTTAATTTCTCTTAGGAGTGTCTTGTAGTTTTCAAAGTACAGGTCTTTCACTTCCTTCGTTAGGTTTATTCCTAGGTATTTTATTCTTTTTGATGCAATTGTGAATGGAATTGTTTTTCTGATTTCTCTTTCTGTTAGTTCATCATTAGTGTATAGGAAAGCAACAGAATTCTGTGTGTTAATTTTGTATCCTGCAACTTTGCTGAATTCAGATATTAGTTCTAGTAGTTTTGGAATGGAGTCTTCAGGGTTTTTTATGTACAGTATCATGTCATCTGCAAATAGTGACAATTTGACTTCTTCTTTACCAATCTGGATGCCATGTATGTCTTTGTTTTGTCTGATTTCTGTGGCTAGGACTTCCAGTACTATGTTGAATAACAGTGGAGAGAGTGGGCATCCCTGTCTTGGTCCCGATCTTAGATGACAAGCTTTCAGCTTCTCGCTATTAAGTATGATGTTAGCTGTGGGTTTGTCATATATAGCCTTTATGATATTGAGGTACTTGGCGTCTATACCCATTTTGTTGAGAGTTTTAATCAGGAATGGATGCTGAATTTTGTCAAATGCATTTTCAGCATCTATGGAGATGATCATCTGGTTTTTGTTCTTCTTTTTGTTGATGTGGTGGATGATGTTGATGGATTTTCGAATGTTCTATCCTTGCATCCCTGGGATGAATCCCACTTGATCATGGTGTATGATCCTCTTGATGTATTTTTGAATTTGGTTTGCTAATATTTTGTTGAGTATTTTTGCATCTACGTTCATCAGGGATATTGGTCTGTAATTTTCTTTTTTGGTGAGGTCTTTGCCCGGTGTTGGTATTACAGTGACGCTGGCTTCATAGAATGAGTTTGGAAGTGTTCCTTCCTCTTCTATTTTTTGAAAACTTTAAGGAGAATGGGTGTTATTTGTTCTCTATATGTCTGGTAGAATTCAGAGGTGAATCCATCAGGCCCGGGGGTTTTGTTCTTGGGTAGTTTTTTGATTACCGATTAAATTTAGTTGCTGGTGATTGGTCTGTTTAGTTTTTCTGTTTCTTGCTTGGTCAGTCTTGGAAGGTTGTATTTTTCTAAGAAGTTGTCCATTTCTTCTATGTTTTCCAGCTTGTTAGCATATAGATTCTCATAATATTCTCTTATGATTCTTTGTATTTCTGTGGGGTCCGTCGTGATTTTTCCTTTCTCATTTCTGATTGTGTTTATGTGTGTAGATTCTCTTTTTCTCTTAATGAGTCTGGCTAGGGGTTTATCTATTTTGTTTATTTTTTCAAAGAACCAGCTCTTGGTTTTATTGATTTTTTCTATTGTTTTATTCTTCTCAATTTTATTTATTTCTTCTCTAATCTTTATTATGTCCCCCCTTCTGGTGACTTTGGGCCTCATTTGTTCTTCTTTTTCCAATTTCAGTAATTGTGTCTTTAGACTATTCATTTGGGAATGTTCTTCTTTCTTTAAATAGGCCTGGATTGCAATATACTTTCCTCTTAGAACTGCCTTTGCTGCGTCCCACAGAAGAATTTGTGGCTTTGTGTTGTTGTTGTCATTAGTCTCCAGATATTCTTTGATTTCTGTTTTGATTTGGTCGTTAACCCATTGATTAATTAGGAGAGTGTTGTTAAGTCTCCATGTATTTGTGAGCCTTTTTGATTTCTTTCTAAAATTTATTTCTAGTTTTATACCTTGGTGATCTGAGAAATTGGTTGGTAGGATTTCAATATTTTTGAAATTACTGAGGTTCTTTTTGTGGCCTAGTATGTGGTCTATTCTGGAAAATGTCCCATGTGCACTTGAGGAGAATGTGTATCCTGTTGCTTTTGGGTGTAGAGTTCTGTAGATGTCTGTTAAGTCCATCTGTTCTAGTGTGTTGTTCAGTGTCTTTGTGTCTTTATTTATTTTCTGTCTGGTTGATCTGTCCTTTTGAGTGAGTGGTGTGTTGAAGTCTCCTAAAATGAATGCATTGCTGTCTATTTCCTCCTTTAATTCTGTTAGTATTTGTCTCACATATGCTGGCACTCCTGTGTTGGGTGCATATATATTTATAATGGTTATATCTTCTTGTTGGACTGACCCCTTTATCATTATGTAATGTCCTTCTTTATCTCTTGCTACTTTCTTCGTTTTGAAGTCTAGTGTGTCTAATACAAGTACTGCAACACCTGCTTTTTTCTCCCTGTTGTTTGCATGAAATATCTTTTTCCATCCCTTCATTTTTTGTCTGTGTATATCGTTGGATTTGAGGTGAGTCTCTTGTAAGCAGCATATAGATGGGTCTTGCTTTTTATCCATTCTGTTACTCTGTGTCTTTTGATTGGTGCATTCAGTCCATTTACATTTAGGGTGATTATTGATAGATATGTACTTATTGCCATTGCTGGCTTTAGATTCGTGGTTACCAAGGGTTCAAGGGTTGCTTCTTTACTATCTAACAATCTAACTTAAGTTTCTTGTTAAGTAATTGTAAACACTGTCTGATTTTTCTTTATTTCTCTCCCTTCTTATTCTTCTTCCTGCATTCTTTATATACTAGGTGTTTTATTCTTTGCCTTTAGTTAGTATTTGGATGGTGTGCTTTGCTATGATTTTATTTTCTCTGGTGACATCTTTTTAGCCTTAGGAGTGCTTCCATCTAGAACAGTCCATTTAAGATATCCTGTAGTGGTGGTTTATGAGAGGCAAACTCTCTCAACTTTCGTTTGTCTGGAAATTGTTTAATCCTTCCATCATATTTAAATGTTAATCGTGCTGGATACAATATTCTTGGTTCGAGGCTCTTCTGTTTCATAACGTTAAATATATCATGCCATTCTCTTCTGGCTTGTAAGGTTTCTGTTGAGAAGTCTGATGATAGTCTGATGGGTTTTCCTTTGTAGGTGGTCTTTTTTCTTTCTCTAGCTGCCTTTAATACTCTGTCTTTATCTTTGATCTTTGCCATCTTAATTATTATGTATCTTGGTGGTGTCTTCCTTGGGTCCCTTGTGTTCGGAGATCTCTGGGCTTTGGTGGACTGCGAGACTATTTCCTTCCCCAGCGAGGGAATGTTTTCAGCAATTATTTCTTCAAAGGCACTTTCTATCCCTTTTTCTCTCTCTTCTTCGTCTGGTACTCCTATAATGCGAATATTGTTCCGTTTGTATTGGTCACACAGTTCTCTTAATATTCTTTCATTCCTAGAAATCTTTTTATCTCTCTCTGCCTCAGCTGTTCTGTACTCCTGTTCTCTTTTTTCTATTCCATCAACAGTCTCTTGCATCTCATCCATTCTGCTGTTAAGCCCGTCGATCGCTTGTCTGATTTCTGCATTGTCTTTCCTCACTTCCCTCACTTCCTCCCTCAGCTCTTGCACATTTCTCTGTAGGTCCATCAGCATGGTTATGACTTTTATTCTGAATTCTTTTTCAGGAAGACTGTGCATTCCATCCCTTCAGGCTCACTCTCTGGGATTGTCTGGTTGATTTTGGTCTGAACAAAAGTCCTCTGTCTTTTCATGGCTATAGAATTGGTCACTGGTAGTTGCCACGTATGTCAGCTGGGCTCTTTAAGACTTTAAAAAGAGAAAAAAAAAGAGAAAAAAAAGAAAAAAAGAAGAAAGAAGGAAAGAAAGAAAAAAAGAAAAAA